>OY282451.1:49163593-49763593 GCA_958295655.1 Palloptera scutellata
CACAAGAGGCAGATATTTCCTCACTTAGGAATTAATGAAGAAATGTTAATTACAAGATAATGCGAGGTAATGCGATACCATTGGACCACAGCAACTAGCCTTTAATATGTAAATCGCCCTCTCATAAAATCTCTGTGAAGCTGACTCCTTACAGAGAAGTAGCCAATACCGAATAAACCATAAAGTATTGGGCCAAATCGATTCAACCAGTTGCTGATTAACTTGCTCACGATCGCTTGTGTTGTCGATGTGGAATTTTTAAATAAATGAAAAAGATCTACATAGATACAATTGTATTCATTCCGAAATCGAATGGTGAAAGTGTAAAAGCGCTCGGTAAGTAAATATCTCACACATACATACATAACCATCAAGGAAGTAATGCCAATTTAGTAAATATTTATTATAAATTTAACACATATGTAATATTTTTATATTAACGTGCGTTATATAAAATAAACAAAACGAAAAAAAAAATAACACTAAAAAAATAAGTACTAACAAATTTATTTCATTTAGTTACTAATCCGCACATCAATCAAATTAAAAACCCACATTGGCCTATTGCCAAGTCAAAGGTGTAGAAAAACAATTACCTTAATGGCAGCTACCGAAAAGAAATCATATGAGGTGGAAAAACAAACAAAACATTAGCGCATACATGCACACATACTCGTACACATTTTTAAATCACATTATCAAGTAATGTCAAAATGTCAGCGACAATGAAAGCAAATGGGCGTCGTCAGGCACTAACAAACAAAAAATTTATAAAATCTGTGAGTAAATATTTGAGTATTTTAGTATAAATTTTTTTTTAAGTTACCATTAGTTTTGTGTTTAGACAAACGTGCTTGATAAAAAATGCAAACACAAAAAAATTATATAAGCCCAGGCGCATATAGCGTTGCTCCATTAAGCACAAGTGCAATCGCGTTGTGGTTTCAGGCAACAGATTGCTGCTGCTGTTGCTTGAAAACATTTAAAACGAGGGGCGAAAACATGAAAACATAAAATTAAAGTAAAGTAAACCCGATGAAAATCAACTTCAATGGGAATTGGATATATGAAAATTTTATTTATTGTTGTTTGTTTTTCTTTTTCTTTTTCTTTTACTTTTTTTATTGCTTTGTTAATGTCACTTTTTGGCAGCACAATTGCATATTTCCGTTGATATTGTTGCAGATATAAGTAAATACCACAATAAAATTGTGTCAGTCGGTCGAGCAGGTCAATAGAAATAAAACACAATTATGAGAGCGTAATTGTGAAAATAAAAATAGAGATTAAGACATTACTAAATATTTAGTATGTGGTACATATTTTCGCAGATATCTGCAGGATCTTTGCAGTTGAAAATAAAATTAATTAATACTCGTAGACTTAAGATTTAAGACACGAGTTTACCTGATTCAATGGTCACATTTGTAGGTGGTTTTTGAAACCACAACACTTTAACCATACGCCCTGATCGGTACATTAATTACACTAGTCTACAAATTTTTAAAAATAGTGGTTCAAAAATTCCGACATACATACATACGTATCTAGTCAATTTTTATGTACTTATTTCGAATTATATTTTTCACCAACACTTCCAGTTTTTTTTTCAGATAGTCACAAAAATATAAAAAAAGATAAATTTAAATGACATAGTATAACTTTATGGTCTGTAAAAACTTTTCTTTACAATAGTAAATAAATATGTAACTATTTATTTATTTATTTATTTATTACGGCTTTTAGAAGCCTTATTCGCAACGCAAATAATATCACATTCTTGTTATATAAAGGGTTGACCAAATGAGGCGCATGATAGTAAATGCAAATTAAAACTATAAAATCTTATTTTTAAAACAAACTGGGTACTTTATTTTGAAGGTGCATCAATGCCATTTATGTATGGAAAATGATATCACTCAAATGTTCACCGCAGCTAGTTTTACATACGTCGATTCGATGGTCAACATTTTTGAAGACATCTTCCAATAGGGACGTTTGTATCGCATTTATCTCGGTAATGATGTTGTTTTTTAGGTCCTGAATATTGGCTGGCTTATCTACGTAGACTTTACTTTTCAAAAATCCTCATAAAAAGAACTCCAATCGTGTTAAATCGCATGATCTTGCATGCCAATTCACATTGTCTCTACGCGAAATTAAGCGATTTTCGAAAAAACCTTGCAATTCGTCGTAGTTCGCGAAACGTGTTTTTTATATTTTCACCATTTTTGAAGTGTTCTTTAATAACTTTAATGCGGTCTTCAATCGAATACGACTCCATAGTGATAAATAGCAAACATTCAACTAACAAAATGGCATAAATATGACAGAAAACAAAAATGGCGTCCCTGTCAAATTGACGTTTACTTTCCTCTGCCTCATTTGGTCAACCCATTACAATTAATTAACATAATTTTAGGAATAGCTTATTAATAAGTAAAGCACTGAACCATATACCACAAACCAAACAACATCTATCTTATTTCTAATGATTTAGTGCGAGCGAAGAGTTTTTCTTTGAACCGACTAATGTTACCGTTTTTAATAGCCTCAGGTAATTCATTACAGCATTTTAATCCTTTATAAAACAGACTATTTTTTTCTGACTCTGTTTTATATGGAGGCAACTTGTGGTATTTTCTATTTCTCGAATTAATTTCATGTACCTCATAGTTGAATTTAATATTTTTTCTTAAATAATCAGGCATATGCCTGTTCCTTATATAGTCAATAAATTTCATTGTCTAAAAAATCATTTTTTGATTTAAACTTAACCAATTTAAACTGAGAAGCATTTCTTTAATAGGGGTGTCATATCGTCTATTCAGTATGAAGCTCATAGCTTTATTTTGCATTTTTTGTAGTTTTGCTATTTGGGTATTTGCTATATTTCATAATGAAGAAGATTGTGGGGCAGTAAATAAAGTGAGGTTCAACAATTGATCTATAAACTTTTTATTTATAATGCTTGCTTAAATTCTTGCAAGTTCCCTTGAAAAACCATATTTTGTTTGGCTATTTTGCCTATAGTATAGTTTATGTGGTCATCAAATTTTAATTTATTATCAATTTGTATACTCAAATACTTTATCTTACTCACATTTTCAATTTCTTCATTATTCATCATATACTTACTTGGTTTTTCCGATATTAATTTTAAGTCTGTTTGCACACAGCGAAATATAAATAGCATATAATTCAGACTATAAGTAAAGATGCTCGCGCAAATTTTAAAGTATGGTTACCCAAATCGGGTTATCGGTTTGATCGCTGCAGCATAAATTCCCTCAAAAAAGTTTTATGTTCAGAAATTGTTTCTAATTCTCACAACGCAGAATCATTGAAACAAAAAAATTAGGCCGCTTATCTTCGCAAAAATCAGATTTTCTTTAATTTTTTACAATACTTTTTTTTTTAACTTTAACAAGACATAGCGAAAACAATAATGTTAGGTCGCTCATACTGTAGAAAAATCAGTTCCCTAAATTTTGAGTTGTCTATTGTTCCGATCGGACATATTTTTCCGGAGAAATATGTAATTTGCTAAAACAGGTCAAAGTGCAATTTAACGTAATTTCATACAAAATTTGTCTATTCACAAGCTAACTAGAAATGTATTGCATATTTTTGAGCATAAATATCAAATTAAATTTGTATGAAATAAAGATAAAATACACTTTGAATGGTTAAAAAACTTAACGATTACTTCGGTAAAATAAATATGTTCCAAACGTAGATACCTCAAAATATAGGACTATTAGAACTATTTTTATTTACATAGAACTTGTTTGCTTTATTAAAGTTGGTTAAAGTTAAAAACAAATTTGTAAAAATTTTGTAAAAAATTCCGTTTTTTTTCGATAAAATCTAGCAACTAAACCTAACTTAAGATCAGCCATCAAAGCCGTTGCCCAGATTTTGAACTTGCACAGCATATTCAAAGACGAATTGGTATCATCTTGTCATTAAAGATCTAATCATGTTTATAAGATTCTCGGGCAAATGTACATATGTATTAACGGTAAGACTTATGTCAATTAATTAATGTTTCTCATGTTTTTTATTAAATTTAATAGAAATACGAGTACAGCAACCAATACTAACCATTGCGTGCAAGAACCACTACAGCATTTGATATGTGTTGAGTCAGCTCAAAAACTGAAATACTAAAGTCAAGTTTTTCGTTACCTTTTCCATGTTTTCCATGCTGCTGGTTGATTCTTAAAAGTTATAAAGTCTACGGCGAATGGTGAGGGTGACTTTACTATGTAATTGACAATAAGGTCGGTCACTCGCAACTTCTCTTGCACTGTTTTATTTCACCGGCTTTGTTTTTATGTTTGTGTGCTAACTAGTAACAGCAAGCAGCAATATGACATTGATCCAAATACAAAATCGACACTCGTAAAATAAAAATGAAAAACCACCAACCAATAAAAAGATTTTAACCCTATAGTTACCAAATTGTTTATTTACATAAAAAAATTATAATTTAAGATAAATATCGATGTAAAAAACCCAGACCTGTTCTCAAAAACTTAATAAATTTAATTGGCGTGGATTTATGAAGTCTGAAAGTCGAGATCCCTCAAAGTAATTATGGTGTTTTGTTATTTTTTATTGATTATTATTTATGTCATAGACTGTTTTATATACCGTTAGTATCTCGGGAAGTATTTTATTTTATTAATTTATTTTTATTTTTAACCAAAATTCTCAAATTTAATCTAAATAATTAATTTTTCGAACACATTTGACATTGATTGCTCCAGCGGCTGTATACTCATCGCAGCTCAAGGCCGAAGCATTATCATGAAAGTTTAAGGGGAGTTCACTGAACGAAATTATGAAGTGTACCTCCAGACTGCTGTTCTGGTGATTATTATACCTGTCTTGGTGAAGACTGTCGTGCTTGCGAACCAGTGGGTTAAGCAAAGTTCAAACTACATAACTCAAGAAGCAAGAAATCGAAATGAACTAAACTTCAGCCAAAATGCATAAGCCAATCGAATGTTTAATGAACATGCAAATCAAATATAAAAATTCCTTTAAAAAAAAAATTTTTTAAATGGTACTAGAGTTTTTTTGTTTTGTAATTATGTTGTACACCACAAGGTCACCAGGGCTAGAGAAGGGGATGGAGGAGCAGCGTTGGGGTCTTTAAATAATTATAGTTAATTATAGCTATTACAATTCAAAAATTGAACAATGGTTAGTTTTTCATTTTACAAATACTTGCACATTCACTGTTTTCATTGTAATGGTATTTTTTGGGTACGAGTAAGTTATTTTTTTTGTAAAGAAACTTGTTGCCAAATTCATTATTGCACGTGCCCCTTTAAATTATGGGTTAGTAATTTCTAAAGGAAAATATATGCGCTTGCAATAAAATATCAATACACAGAAAAAAATAAAATAAATCAATAAATGAATTGCATGAAATTCCAGTTCGGCTATGTGTTTTGTATTATGTTTATGGTTCTTTCAATAGTAACCGGTTTAATTTTAAACAAAATATTTTTATATATACATAAGTATATATGTATGTACGGTAGACATGCTTCAACCAAAATCCTAAAGCAAAACTAAGTTTTATTTTACACACATACATACATACATACTCGTATAAACTTATGAATGAGCTTTACTTGCTTGATTGAAGTATTTCAAAACCAGTTAAACTGCATTCTTGTTAACTTAGCGAAACAATTCGTTAGCTTAATTTAGTGTAAATACTTTTAATTAATGCAGTCCATTTTATATACAAACATACTTTAACATATGTGTATATGGATATGAGTACAAGTGCTTTTATATGTATATATAGTATATGAATACTGCTGATATTTGAAGTTGTAGTTGTTGGGCCTTTTGAATAACAAGTTTTGATCTTTATTTGATACAAGTGCTCGGTTCGATTTTCAAACAGAAACAAATAATCACAATCAAACCTGAAACAAATAAATATTGCCTATAGTTCATGAATGTTTGAATGAGTCAAGGCCAAATCGGTTCCAATAAGTTCACCCGCCGACTTCCAGTGTATATAAAATACTCAAAGAATGAACCCGATCAAATCAACTCGTTTGAATTCGACAAATATTTGTGGGTACGAGTAAGTTCCTCGCGTAATATTAATAAATGCGAAAGGCTAGAAGACCTAGATCCTCAGTCATTTATTATTATGTGAAAATAACTATCGCTTTCTTAATTTGACTCCATAACATGTATTTTTCAAATGTTTCAGCAGAAGAAAAAAACATTTAGAATATTTTGAGTATTTATTTCACAAATTTTAATTTGGAATTAAATAAAAAACATGTAAGTTTTTGGCAGAGATCTAGATTGACATTATGTGTCTTTTTAGAAGTATAACGAGAGAAATACTTTCCGTTGTCGGAGATTTTAACGAATAGCACCTTGTTCATAATTTTTCAATGTTAAAAAATCCCGGTTGATTATAATATTTAATTTATTGGGAGTTGTAGCTGCATAAAGTATGAGTTCTACAAGCAAAAGAAGTCAGTGCAAATAACACCGACAATTTCTGCTACATATGTGTGTAAATTTTGTCAAGAAAAACAACGAAAGAATATAAATGATTTTATAAAACAAAGTTATCGGGCATATTTTGGAAAACAAGAAAAATGTTAGGCCCCACATAAAATGTGTAGAGTCACTTCGATATTGGAGTCAAGAAGGACGAAACTGGTTTCCGTTTGGAATACCGATGACATAATTTAAAAAAAAATATTCTTTTTTTTAAATTTAATTTTCAGTAAAAGTTTTTTATAAAGTCTACTCAATTCAAAAAATTTCGTATTCATCAGACCAAAATTACCTAATATTGATTAACACATCCCAGTATCAATGTTCGCCTGTGTAAGCACTGAAAAATTTGATTTTGAAAAATTTTATAATAGGGCTTTAGCAAATTAAGGCAGCCTTATACTCTTTAACATGTAAAACATTTAAGAAATACTAAACGAGCAGTATTTACCTAACAATCGAAAAGTTGAATTGTTTTTTGTATGCTCAAATTCACTTAACCAAAGTTAAATTACTTTTACTGAACCAAAAAAAATGTGGCCAAATGCAATTGATATCCACACCTTCAAGATATTGAACTTTTGCTCTAATTTATAATTAAAAAAATATATATACTATATATATTTTAATTTGTAGCATTTCGCAATTTTTCTTAATTAAATTTCATTTCAAAAGAAATAAGTAAGTAAGTAGTTGCAAGTAACTAACTGCAGAGTATTGTGTAATCGAAACTAATATAACAGCAACAAAAAAACATTGCAAACCTAACAATAACAACAATAACAGTAAAAAACTAGCAATAGCAAATGTATACACTTGAACATTACGAATGTGTATGTACCTTCAAAGTGCGCTGTGGCTGCTGCTGATGCTGCTACTGGGACAGACAAGCAGACAGACATTCATTCACTCACCTATAAAATCGTAACAGCAGCATTGCAACAACATCAACAACAACAGCAGCATAAAATCAAAAGGCATTCATTTGGCAAACACCAACAAAAAAAAGGAAAACAAGAAGAAGACGAAGAAAACCAAAAGGCAACAACAAAAACAACACAATCGAAATCGCTCTTGGCCACTTTGGCGTACAACGCTCCGAAAGCGCGCATGCGCACAAAATTTCTTTACAACATTTTGAGCTCACATTTTCACTTGAGTGACTGTTTTTTTTTTTGCCAGTTAATAAAACTGCAAGCAACGTAAATGCACAACTGCAAGTACTGCACACAGGTAGCAACAACAACAAGCAACAATCAGCAAATATTTTTATGTACATATATATTATTTTTGTTGGGTTGCTTGCCGTTGTTTCAGCACATTTTTATGTGTGTGCAATTTTCATTTGATGAGTATGAAAGAGTATTGGCAGTGGTAGTTGAGTTGCTGTTGTACATAAACACTCAGACACACACACACACACACACACTTAGAAGTAAACACACGTGCATTTTTGCTCATAGATTGTGAATTGCTGCTGCCATAAGTAACGCCAACATAATAATGCAGCACAGGCAGGCAACATGCCTCATGCCCAAATTCACATTTTAACGCTGTCGTCGTCATAGTAATCGCCTTCGTTTTCCATACATAAAACATTTGTACGCATATGTGTGTGTGTGTGTGTTATTTTTGTACTCATTGCTGCAACTATGCACTATAATATCTTGTACAATACTTGCTGCTGCTGTTGATGATGTTGCCTTTTTTTTTTTTTTTTTTTTGTTGTTGTTTTGTATCATTACTCTGTTACTTGTTGTTGGTTACATTCCTTTTGCTAAATAATAAATAATAATAAAAAATATACAATACAATTTGTAAAATACAACAATAATAAAACCCCAAATATAAATAAAACTTTACAACAACAGTAGCTTACAACATTGCTACAAACATTCAAACCAGCAACACCGTAGCAAATACAACAGCAAACCCTAAAATATTCCATTTTATATTACGTCATTGGAATTGAATGTACAAAGTACAAATACATGCCTACATACCATACTTACATATATATATTTTTTAAATATAATTTTCAAAGTTTTATGAATGAAGCATCCTAACTGATAGTCAAGCTGCTATCAAGGAGTCAAATCTCACCAAGTTGCCTGAAAACAAGTGATGGAGTATTTGGATACATAGAATCCAAACGCATCTTTCATTATTTATTAAGAAAAAAGAAGAAAAGGAAAAGTGGTTGTACTGTACTGGTTGTACTATGTACTGGAAAAATCTGCCAGAGCTAGAAAAATTTAAAGCGCTTCTGGGAACATGTAAGCTGAAACGATTCAACGAATGTACATATGACTATAACAAAGAATAATCTAGGCATCGTTCCAGCGATTTAGGCAACAATGTAAACAACTAAGTATCATCTTAAAAAAGTAGAAATTATTTCTAATGAATTGTATCTGCGAACCATGTTCTAGGGCATTGTTCTGCACATATGTATGCTCGGAGAAAGCGTCTGGCTGACGATTAAATACCAGTTGGAATGAACTAAAATGGAATGTACTCTAGCCCCATATAAGGGCGCAATAGATTTTGCAGGTCGTAGTGGACTCCCCAACAATGACAACAATAATAATAATCTAGTAAGAGCAATTAGTAAAACTGATAACCAGTTGATACATATTTTTGGGCTCAATTAACCGAGGTGAGTAAAATTTTCCGAGATTACCGTATTTTAATTTACCCTCTTTGAATGTAGCAATTGACAACTTTTAATTCGTTCATACTTATACTATACATACATACATAAGTATAATCATTAATAAAGGGCTTTTCAATAAGGACATAACAATTTTGTATTTTTTTTTTATTGATTCATGCAGCACACGGGGAGTACTCCTATGAATGAAGAGCATTGTGTTGAATGGAAGGAAGATTGATAGGTGGGAGGAAGATTGAGAGACAGAATGCAATCACACTGGACACCGATAAAGACATAGACAGCCATTGTGGCAAGTGTTATGCCTTTACCACAATGAACTTCAGTTTATCAGTGTCGACTTTGACCGCTTGTAGCTCCAAAGGCCAAGCTTTTCGCAACCACTCATGTTGTACGTGTTATATTTGTACATGAATGGAAGGGGCCTACAGTTTTATGCCGAATCCGAACGGCGAAGTGAAAAGCTTTTCATAGGCAATTTTTTACTCTTGTAGGTTTGCCATTGCCTGCCAAGAAGTGTATGCCGTGTATAAATTTTGATGTTGTTGCCTTTTCAATTTTTTTATTTTTTTATTTTGCATGTCCCGAGATTCGAACCAGTCCAACGCACTACAGCTACGCTACAGCTACCATCAATACAAACACATTCGTAAATTTTATTTATTATTTTTTTATCTAACAATGACAAAACGTCATTCAAGATTTACATTTTTACTGTGGTAAAGTTCACGAACGTTTGGAAATTATTAAAACTTACTACTAACATTCTGAGTGGTTACAACTTTAAGTTTGAAGAAAATCCTGAATTTCATCGCAAAATCAAATTCATTTTTAGCTTAATGGCTTTAACAAAACAAAAAAAAAATATACGTTATTGGACAGTAAAAAACTTACATAATCTTCAAGTGACCCATAAAACATCCATAAAAAGTGGATTTCATGTCGGAGGAATGATATGCGTAGAACAGTAGTGGAAAAAAATCGAAAGAATTAGTCAATGCTAACGTTTCGTGGTGGTAATATGAGCGATATCGAATTCCATACCACCTACAATAAATTTCAGTCCGATATCTCAATTATTCTTTGTTTTATTTAAAGAGAATATTGTTATGTCCCTATTGAAAACCCCTTTATATTGTCGTAATAAGTACTCATGCAATTGCTCGTAACATTAACGCCTCTAAAATTTAAGTACAATTGTAAAATTGCTTGTGAAATGTTATAAACTTTTTAAATAATATTTGAACCAAACAATTTAATTAATTTCTGCCGAAATCAACGAGAAAAAGGGAAACATTTCTTTTTAATAGTTATAATTATGGTTTCGACCATGCACATACATATGTACCTCGGGCCGATGTTACATGTACGTAACGAATAGCGTACGCTTGCTACTATGAATATTACTTAATATATGTAAGTATGTACAATATTTATGTGGCGGCTCAGTTGAGTTCGAACTTTCTAATCGCCCTTATTGACAAAAGTTAGAAAGTTTTTTTTCTTTTTTCATTATTATTATTTACGTATTATTTTGGTTTTAATTCGATTCGATAATTTGTTGCTTTTTTTACACTCACTGCTGTATACACTTTTTTCACACCTATGTTTGTAAATATTTGTAAAAATAGCTATTTTGTAATATTTATGTATGAGCTCTTGTATGTACATATATGGGCGTAATTTACATCTACTTACTTATGTATGCCAAAAGCAATAAATGCTTGATTGAAAAATGTGTTCAATATTCATATGAAAATTGTTAACCTACAAAAATTTCAACTATTCCCATCATTATTGCTCCTCACTTCTGTTGATATTTTGCCATTTTCTATCGTTCATTTATTTACTCATTTAATTTGCAAAAAACAACAAATTACAATTATGACCAGCTATCTAAGAAAAAAAATCTGTTAAACATATAAATAAATACTTCTCCATGTTGTATTTTCATTGCAAAGTATTTTAAAAATAAATATTTGTATCTATTGCCTGGGTTATCTAAATAAAATCGTACGCAATTTTTGGATTTTGTGTTGTTTTTTCTTAGTGAAAGTTGATTTTATTATTTTTTAACATTTGTACTTTTTCCCCGTTTTATTTGGTTTGTTGTAAAATAAGAAAACCAATGCGTGCGCTTTGAAAATGGGCGCGTGCATATTTGCGTGCGTGTGTGTATTTGCTTTGCATGCGTGCGTGTAGGTACATATTTGCTTTGCATGCGTATTTGTCTACCTACCATATGTGTGTGTGCATGTGCGTTGCATGTGTTTGTACATTAAATGTTATTTACCATTAATAAATTTTTCTCTAATTTAATATTAGCGTTAAATACGCGTCTGAATTTGTTTGCAGTTAAGCTTTTGATACTGGTATTTTTTATTGTTAATTTTTTGTGATTTCGATATTTTAGGTCAATTGAAATATGTAATTGCTTTGCAACAGCTAGCATCTTCTTTTATTCTTTCGTTTAATGGCACAACAGCCCATGGAGGGCCTAGGCCGAGCTTTTCGCATTCACGAAATGTTGTCCATGTTATACTTTTACATGAATAGAAGGGACCTACAGTTTAATGTTTTAAACAGTTTTATGCCGAAGCCGAACGGCGAACGGCGAAGTGAAAAGCTTTTCATAAGCAATTTTTATTCTCGTCGGTTTGCCATGGTGCCGTGTATGAAGAAAAATTGTTTTTCCTACTTGTTCTACTTACTGATTTTGCTTGTGCCGAGATTTTCATTTAAGACATTCCGCGTTAGCATCTGAAGGTGATTTTCCAATGTGATTTTCCAGAACATAAGCACAGACATTTATTTTATTTTTTATATGGGTGAACCTCTTCTTGCATGTCAAAATACATTTTTAACTTTTTTTCTACGTAAGACATTTCCCCCCTAAACTGTTCATCTGCTTTCATTATTGACAGTTCACAGTAGTATTATTATAGAAACCAGGTATGGTAAACCAAATGCTAGTTATACATAATAGCTATAAATGAACGCGTTATCTCTCCAGCTTTTGTTGTTGTTTCCTATACAGTTATCGCTACTGGTTATATAGTAAATAACAAGAAGCGAGCGGCGAATAAAATGCAGCTAATATTTGAAAATATATAATTTGATTTCTTATTTGCATTTGTTAGCATACATTATCTTATTATTTGTGACTGTGGTATAAATGTTTCTGCTTTTGTTTTTTGCTTTTCTTTCTATTGTCATTAAATATTTTTTTGTTTGTAACCAGTGTAACAGGTTCGTGTCTTAAGTCTTTTGTTTTGAGCATACATACATACATACATACATACATACATACATACATAAAGAAATAAGATATACCGCGTATAGAATTGACATGTGAAAGAATTTGATAATTAGATTGGAAATAAAAACAAAAAATTTTATTTAATATGCATATGTAAGTTCATACCATCTAATATATAAGATCAAGACTTGATAAAGGTTTTTTCAGAATAGATTCCTATACTATACTATCAACAGATTTTCGCATTTATATTCTTTGGAAATTTTTTGAGGTTATTGTGTTTTATTTTTTCTTAACTGTTAATAGTTTCTTAAATATAGATCAGTAAAATCAACAGAGTCTGCATTTTATAAAATTTAGTTACTTAATGCAAAATACAGCTAAAACTAAAAGATATAGATTACAATGATGTATAGTGATGTATGTACTTTATTTATTTATGGTTTTACCTAAAAATAATGTGAATACAGCCAAAATTAGCACCTTTTATTTTTTCAACGTGGCAAACATATATACCATATTATTATCTATATTCAATTGCAATGATTATATAATTTTAAATTTAGTTGAAATAGAAACGATATTAAAAATATAAAATTAATTATAGCATTGGAAAAAAATTTATTAATTTTTATTAAAAAAAAATTATAAGTGAAAAAGTGTCATAAAGTCAACAACATGAAGTGTTATGTTATGCCACTCGCGGTAAAACACATTTCTGTTACGAAAAAAATATATTTTAAGACAAGGTCATGGCAAAATCCCGTGTTGTAAAGCAGCAAAGATATGTGAGCATAAACAGTTGAACTTCTTACCTTCAGGCAATATCAAAGTCAAATAAAGTTGGTAAATATAAAATATATTAAATTTAAAAATTATATATAGGTTTAAAATAAATTACATGATAACCCCAACGAATCACATATTCGTCGTGTGTGTAAATTAAAAGAAATATGTTGAGGTCGAGTGTTTAGAAACCAACACACACTAAAAAAATCATAAAAAGCTTAAGCCATTAAATGTGTTAAATTTTAATTAATACATATATAAATTTTAATTAAAGTAAAATAAGATTTATTTAAACACATTACTATTTTTTCACTCTTTTGCACCGAGTACAAACATTTTTGAACTTGAACTTCACTACCCTTCATTCGCTATTGTGTGTGTATGTCACAAAAGTTTTAACAATTTATTTTTTTGTAACAATGTCTTTTTTTGATAAGCTTTGTATTAAATTTCAGTTATGAAATGCACCGGCGCTACGCCAAGTTTGATTTTTGTTAATATTTTGTGTGTGTGTATCTTTTAGAAGGTATCTGCCTCACCTTATACGCTCTGTGGTTGTCATCGCAAACAACAAACATACAGACAGAAAACAATTTCGATGTCGATGCCGATGCCGATGCCGATGATGCCGTTTACGATGATGACGATCATACTAGATATTGTTGATTACGTTAATTTGACCTTAAGATCATTTGTTGTGGGCTTGTTGTGTTTAAATATTGTAGGTTTGCTCATTTTTCGTTTTAGTATATAACTATTTACTTATCTTTCTGAATTTAATAGTAGTTGTTAGTAATGTTCATTCACGAGTTATTCCATTTTTTATGCAGTTATAAATTACATTATCTAAAAATGTGCATATATAGAGGTATTAAAATTTTTTATAGTTTTCTTACTAATAATTTCCTCTCCTTTATAAACAATATTTATGTATTTTATGATTGCCCCAACGTTCTCAAATTAGCTATATATTTTTACTTTTACCTTTGTTTATTTATTTGTTAATTAAGAAAGTATAGTGATACAGGAAGTGAGTATAGCTATTAGTCAATATCAATAACTTAACTAATTAATTATGAAACTACGAACTTAACAATAGATGCGTCATATTCGCCACTCGCTCCTAGTTATGTATAACTAGCAGTGATAATTGTATGAGAAACAACAACAAAAGCTGCAGAGATAATGTGTATAATGTTAGCTAGCATGTTGATTACCATATCTGGCTTCTATAACAATCCTACTGTCCTAATGAGAGTAGACAGTTTGGCAAAAAACCAAAGAAGAAATTTGTCAATATGTCCGCCGGCGAAAGAATAATATGCTCATGTGCTGGAAAAATCGCCAGCACCCGCTGCGAAGTGTATTGGGCAGATATGTATATTGTGGAGGACAACATATGAAAAAGACAAATTAACATCTTGAAAATGTTAAATAAGTTGACGAATTAAACACAGCTAATATGAGCTAATGCATATTTCTGAGTATTATTCTTTTACTTCTATGCTCATTCGGTTTTGCAACGTGATACTGTCACCATTAGTTCAGTGAAAATTGTAACTCTCCTCGCTATTGAATAATAAATACACGAATATTTAGACAATTCCCTATTCTGTGACGCTATCTGCTACTAGAGTGACTTCTTTATTTTATTGATACATTCAACACACAGAATGCAGAGCATTGTGTTGATTGAAAGGAAGATTTATAGGTAGGAGAATAAGAGAGGGAATGCAATCACAGGACACCGACAGCCATTGTGGCAAGTGTTATACCTTTACCACAAAGAACTTCAGTTTATCAGTGTCGACTATGACCGCATGTAGCGCCAAAGGCCGAGCTTTTCGCATCCAATCATGTTGTGCGTTTTATATTTGCACATGAATGAATGCTGATGGCATATGTTTCAATTGAGCCATCATTAGTCTTAACGGTTGAACAACCAGTGTTCCATTCTCCAACCCGAAATATACATAAGTCGCATTAAGTGGGTCCAGTAGTGAACGACGACAAAACTTAATACCTTGTGCTATCAAATAAAGAGTCACGTCATCTCGGTCAGCGCATTCATTTATCTAGTATCTAACATCGAATATCTTTTGAAAACTAGTGTTACTACACTCTGAATAGGCAACTGGGAAGCAGATCGCTCTCTGGACATACGAAAAAGGGCTCTATAAATTCATTCATTCATTCTTCGGCAGCAGCGGGAGTCGAACACTGCGTTCAGACCGCGCGAACGAAGGAAGATTCTTTCACGTAAAAATTTTAGCTAATAAATGTTTATACACGAAACCGTTTACACCGGCCGTTCATAGGCTCCGAACAAACATCAGAAGCCATCTTGTTCGCTCACCCCAGTATAGATTGCAAATTATAATGTGCCCAAACATCATTTTAAATTTTTTAGTAAAATGGACGGAAAATAAACATTTGTTGACAGTATTGCACTATCCACCAATCACGTTTTTACTTCTTTTCCAGTTGTTTTTTCCTTTTTCACTTAATTTTCACAATTACACACCAACAGCAAACACTGGATCCTTCAATATATATCGGACTCAGTCCCATCATCCCGAACGAAGATTTTTTCATTCATTCTTTGTATGTAACCATTTACAGCGCCTAAACATTGTTCCTGAACATTTTATAGCGAACACAATGTTCAACTAAGATTTTATTCGTTCGTTCTAAAGGTCTAAATGCAGCGTAACTGCAACGACTGGCCACTCGTTTTTGATGTGGCATAGGCTGATCACTGTTTGAAGTGCCATCCGTTATAGTTGGAGAAAGCTTATGTGGTGTGGCAAATCTTTTTATAAGCTGAATGAGAAGTTATGTAAATCTGAAACTTTGTTATAGATATGAATACAGCAATGGTTGGCTGAGAAATGATGACTTGGCATGCCAAGAAGTTTCATAACTCTTAAGTTTGATTCACATTTAATCAGCTCGACACGTCTGATGCCAAGAATTACTGAAATATAATATGATATTGTTACTCATTTCTTTAGTAAAGTTACGAGTATCAATTATGTATTTTCTTGCCTGTCACTTACTATTCTCGACAGACTTAAGTTACTTTTACTTTACTTTTAGTGGCACAACAGCCCATGGAGGGCCTAGGCCGAACTTTTCGCATCGACTCATGTTGTGCGTGTTATATTTGTACAAGAATGTACATTCATTTATATGAGTATTTTCGAATACTCTTATAAAAGAAGTATTAAGAAAGAGCAAATTAACCTTTACTCTCATTAGATTGCATTTATTTCGCACAAGTCCCAGAACTGGACTAGGATATCCTTCTGCTCTTCATTTAATATTACAACATAACTTAAACAGTATTCCTTTGGCACCAAAACTCAGCTATTGAAAATAATAGTAATAATTTTTATAAATAAATTTACTGAATGTAACACATATGTACATACTAAGTATAATTTTAAAATGTAAATATTTTAAAATACTATATATTGGAAGATTATTTGTTTTACATCATTATTTGTTCATTCTAGAAATTAAATTTGTTTTGCTCTCTTGCAAAAACTTGTTTATTTTATGCCTTCACAAGTAGACACACACAAATACATTCCTTTACAATATTTCTTAATGCTAATGAATTCTCATTTAATTAATTAAGCTGCAAATGATTTGAAAGTAGAGAGAACAAATTCTAGAAAAATACTTTTAGATATTTAGAACTGCACGCTTATTGGATATGCTTATTAGCATATACATAGGCAATTCTTCACACTCTGTGTTACCTGTGGAGTATATTTAGTTGTTTCTTTCACAGAGCGCTATGTAAGAAAAGAAAGATAAAATAAAGCTCGTTTACACTCAAAGAAAACGATTCAATAAAATGCAAATAAAAATAATAATGAAAATACTAAACCAGAAGCGATCTAAAATAGCTATTTTTACAGACAGTCAAGCTGCTAAATATTAGGGCTCTAGAACCAATCAGATCCGCCTCTTAGTGTGTAATGGAATGCAGAGAGGAACTTGCCTTGCCTAGTTATTTGTCTTACCTTGCTCTTATATAGGTTCCAGGTCATAAAAACACTGAGGGCAGCGATAATGATGACTTGAAGTTGATGTTGCAGCCGTCACAATTCCGTTCAGCAAGCTCAAAGCTAATATAATCTCCTATTACAAATCCATTGCAACTCGGAGGTGGAGAAGACGAACCACATCGAGGGAAAATGTTGCCAAAATACGACCTTAATTTCTAAATTGCTCTCATCCTAACATAATATGAATTAATGCACCATCAATTAACCCGTCGCTGGAAAGAAAGAGAACATGCGACTAGGCTAAAAATATCTTGCAATACTTTTTCCAGCAGTTGTAATGATAAGAATGAAACAGAAAATCTCAACCATTTCTTATGTGTTCACTCGGGGTTGGCAAGAGCCAGACTACGTTTTTTCGGGAAACCTTTCTCACCAGTTTTGATGAGGTTTCTGGCAACGAAATTAGGGGGCTGCTCATATTTCTAAATATTACAAGGTGGATTTAGCATTTTGAGGGATCAAGAAGTAAGAACGGATTTCTGATCACTCAACGACCTACATCAGATTTTTTAACAGATATAAGCAAGCAAATGAGGTTGCGGCATTAAACAGTATTTCGGTGCTACTTAGATTTTCAAGATATGAAGAAATCCACTCATACAAGAACAACAATGAAAAAAGAAGACTGTTATGTGAGACTGTCAATTCAATTTGTGTGCTCTCAAATACCAAATATTTCCAGTAAAGATAATTTCCGAAGCGCTTTCTAAATAATTTCCCTTTTTTTTTTTTTTTTATTTTTGTGATAAATTGCTATTATTATGGGCTACTTTTATGGTAGTATGTAATTTCTTTTATCGCTCAATAATTTAAACTCTGGCGATGAGTTTCTGTTTTTCGTTAAATTTTGCAGTAAATAAACTGATAACAAAATACTTTGTTTAATATTTTAAAATATGTAATTGATGCTATATATTACATACCTTTTTTTACTTTTTTATAAATTATATCATTTTTGGCGAAACAATTAAACTTATTGGAAAGTAATTTCGCTAAACCTTTATCGTATGAAAATAAAAGATTAATCAAAATCAAAAGCTTTTCAGAATTACATTACTCTAAAAATATAAAAATTCAAAAGAAATAATAAAAAATATCAATACAAAAAATTTTACTTTCGATATGCCAATTTAATGTACTGAAAAAACAGCGTTAAAAATACCACTTGAAATTTCTACATTTATTATGTTTTTTACTTAACTTTTATGCTATTATTAAAAATTAAAAATACATGTTCAAAAATTCATCAAATAATAACAACACTTAGTATATACAAAATAGAGAAATATTCAGAAACAGCAAAAATGTTTATAAATTAAAATTATATGTCTTCTTGAATATAAAGTGAAAATTACATAAATTAATGTAGTAGGTAATGATTGCTTACAATTAACTAACATTGAATATAAATTTGTTCATTTACCTTAGTACATATGAACGTTGGCGTGTATCATATGCGCGTTCTTAAAATCGATTGGCATTGAATTTGATTAATATCTATGCTTAACTTTATTTAGGCATTAGGCAATAAAATTGATGCACATCAGTGTTGCGTACTTATAAAGAAATCAATTCACGACAATGTTGCAAATTAATTATTTATGAATTATTTGGAAATTACGCATGATGGTAGGAGTACATAGTAGATACTTACATGCCAACCTACTTAAAACGAAAAACTTAAGCAACAAACTTCAATAAGAATACAATTTAAGCGGATTAAATTTGCTTGCAAAAGCATAAGACAAAAGCATAAAATTAAAAATAAGTTTGTATACTTCGGAAAATAAACAAACATACAAATAGTAAAACGTCAAATGGCATTTAAATCATTTAAATGATAAATTACTTTCTGCATGACTTCATCGATTGAAAAAAAAAAACAAATAACTAAACTAACGAAACAAAACGAAAATTCCATCCAACTAGGTGGTGTATAATTGTATGTAGCATTAAAAAAACAACATTGAAAACAAATCGTATGCCACCTGACTCTGAATTACAATGACTACGATTATGGAGCTTCAACTTCAACTGCAACAGCAACAACGCCAACGAAAAATAGTCATCTCAAAAGAATTTATGAACATGACAATAAATCCACTCTGCATCAACAGTATATTTTTTTCACAAACGAATATGATTCCGAGGAATAGCAATTAATAAACTTGTTAGATATTTGCAACTTTGGTTCTATGTATAAGTATTATCTACGCTTGAGAAATGACTCAATTGAAATACTCATTTAAGCAATATCCTCAATAAAGTCAAAAGGATTTTAATAAATAATATGATCCTTTGGCTTTATGGTATACTATGCCCATGGTGATGTCCCAAAGTTATTCAGGGCTCGGCTATTACCAAACTTAACAAGCAGTAGAGGCTTTCCTGTCTCTTCATAACTGAAACAATATGTACCTGACCAGCCCCTACCACTGAGGTGGTGATTGAACTTATGCCATTACACATCTTCATTATGAAAAGAGCCGCAATTACTGCCGTAAGTCAGAAATTCTTGTCAAGTCTGCTTAGAGGTGATGCTGGTAATCTGAGCATTGTAAGCGAAATTCCTAATATTCTAATCTGCTCTGTGTCACATTATCTGATTAGGGATCTACTATATATACATATATAACAAAGTTACGATTTGTTGGGTTTCTAGCCACTGTGAGGCAATGATGAACTAGCAAGGGAATACTCCTCGATAGTTTCTGCGAAATCGGATGAACCTTTTCAAAATCGATCATAAGAGACTGGGCAGTTCCCCTTACCTTACTCGCAGTAAAATAGTCCATCCTATCTACTAAATCGAATCTCAGACTGCTACTGTGCTACATATGTAACTGGGCATTATGTGCTCAGATATCATTTCTTCCTTCCTTTAATAGCACAACAGCCTATGGAGGGCCTATGCCGAATCCGAACTTCGAAATGAAAAGCTTTTCTTAGGCAATTTTTACTCTTGTAGGTTTGCCATTGACTGCCAAGAAGAGGTGGCGCCGATTAGAAAATTACTTTTATTTACTTTTTTCTTTTACCAGAGCCGGGATTTGAACCCGGGGCACTCTGCACAGCAGACCGACGCACTACCAACTGCGCCACGGTGATTACACCTAAATAAATTACGTCTGTCAAATGTGACAGATTATTGTCTATGTATTGAATATGACGGGACGACAGCTCACATTCTATGTGAATGTCCGGCTCTGGTGCTATTGTATGTATGCTATTTATATGTAATCCAAAATATAAGGAAAAGTATCTTCGATCTTAACTAGACTTAGGCTGTTGTTGTTTTTTTTTTTGCTAAAGATTTAATACCTACTAAAAATAAACACGCTGCATAATAGAAAGATATAACGATTTTTAATTCAACACTGTTCTTCTGCTGTTGCTCTTCTAAGTTGCATTCATCTGTATAAATTTAAAAGGAAAAATTCGATAAACAAAAACAAAAGTGTGGAAAAAAATTATTGTTTTCTAAAAGAGTCAAGATGCACCTCAAGGTTTTTTCGCTAATACTATGTGCACACAAAAACACATATCGACATTGCATATGTGTACGAGTATGTGTGCGTGATTTGTTGTTTTCTTTTTCTGTATTTTTTTTTTAACCAGTTTCTCCACCAATCGACGATATTAGAGGTTTAAAAAACTATTTTAGAAATATAGATACTTTGCATTAAGAAGAGAGCCTTCAGAGATACGTGCACAGAGATACAAAAATACTTAACAAGTTTCTTTTTCTTGGCTTACAGATACAGGTTTTTGAATTATTAATAAATTTTATAAAATCAAAAAAAGAACTCTCGCAGTTAGCAGTTAGAATTCATTTATTCCTACATAGTATAGTAGAATAGTATTTATTGTTATTACGAGTATTATCATATTTTATTCTCTTTTTTTGTTTGAATTGATTTGAAATTTTTTTGCATGCACGAGTATAAGTATTGGTTATAAAAAACGATTTTATGGAATTTTTCTGTTAATGCGCAATGATGAATATTAATTACATACCTACGTACTACATACCAATGATGAGCTTGTGGTAAAACATGCTAAATAGTTTAAGTACGATTATACATTTTTTTATACTAATTGTTATAAATTTTATTTATTACGAAATATTTATAATATAAATATAAATATGTAGTTGACTGATTGAGCAATTATGCAGCAACATTCTTAAGACCATAATTACAAAATTGTAGTGGGTTTGTGAAAAGTATTACAAAATGTTAATATGAAGGTTGTATTTTTTATAAATAATGGCGAATAACAATGTGAAAAAATCATTTTTAACAACTTTTTTAAAATGTGTGTATGGAAAGTGAATTAATCCCAAAATAAGCAAATATTTCAACCACAAAATCACTTTCGAATTGAAAATTCATATTATAGAATTATTATGTGATTTACATTTAATTATGGTTTATAATTTGTAGCTCACGCTTTTTAGATTTTATAGCATTCGTAAGCAGTCACACTGAACCACAAAAAATGGTTTACCAAATTTTTTTTTATATACACATACATGTACAAATTTGAAAACGGAAAAACTCACACATTTATTATACATACCATATGTATGTAGATTGACTCTTTCTTCTTACAGAAACCGTAGTCAAATCTTATTGTTCCTAAGTCTAAAAGAAGTAACTAATATAAAGGAATTTATATGCATGTATGTAAGTACATTTGTATGTATACATATTTCAACCTGATTTGCTTCTCAATATCTGTTATTTCTTCAGGTCAATAGGGAAATTTTTCACATAACACATTGAATTGTTTCCTCAAAATTGTATTAAACATTTTTATTATCCATTTTCTTTATATACATACAATATAAAAATGAATGTTCAAATTTGTTTAACAACTTGGAACAAAGACCAATCTTGCAATTAAGATGCAACTTTCGGAATTGATATATATATATACAAGTAGGTGACGGATCTGGTTTGAATGTATATGAATGTGGAATTTGTCGAATGAACGTGGCATCTCCCATGCAATCTTAATGCTTTTTTGCTTATATCTCTGGAATTACTTAAATCGCAGAATTGAGATTTGGTATAAGGGCGTTATTTGACAATGCCATGCTATAGGAAAAATACAACAGGGTATTAAAAAGAGGATGTGGCATAAAATAATAATACAAATACAGTATAAATACTTTTAGGATAATATTTTTGAAGTGCAACTTCTTTAGTTACGGTATTTGATGTAGTTTTCGTGCAGCTGGAATTTACAATACCATTACTATCATTTCTACTACTTTTCAATTACTATTTTCTGCTTCTATTTTCTTCTACTTTTTTACTACTTTTGCTCCTATTTCCTACTACTCTTTAGTGAGGATGTGAATTAAAAATTTTCAAACGAGAAAGTGACAGTAAAAACTTTCCATCAAAAGTATAAAAAGAAAAGGAAGTTTTTTAAGAATTAACATATTTCAAATTTTTGTTTGCCCAATAAAGTTGAGCATATTTCTAGTCATTTTAATACCATAGAAGTTAGGTTAAGAAATCAGGTTGTAATGAGGTTACTACTACACAGTAGGAACATATAAAAGTTATTGAAATGAAACTTATGTATGTGTCTAAAGCAGCTTGCAATAAAATAAAATAAAAGTATGATACACATCGCCAAGTACGTGGTTTGCTAAACATTTTAGTTTTATTAGTAAGTACAATAAATAAAATTTATTTAATTAGAAAAGTTTTAAAGGGGTTTATCTGCATTCCATTTAAGCATTTTGCATTCCAGAATTTACGTATTACACTAAAATATAACTTTGCCAAGGGCATGATGCCTACAGTCAGAACGGCGGGATGGCAATTTGTTTTCACTTAGTGTTTTTGCCATTGCCTGCCTATACTTGTACACTTTCTTCAGTAGGAATGTAAGAATGAGAATTAGCCACCAGACCAAGACGATAATCGAACTTGCAAGCTCACGGGTAAAGTTGCGACTCCGCTAGCCACAAGACCGATAGTCTTGTGGGGTTGACAGGGTCGTCAAGCGGAGTTAGTTTTACTATAAATATTGAAGATAACAAAAACTGACACAGTCACCGTTGTCAAAGAAACAAATGAGTAAATATGTATATATAAGCAGAATTTACATTATAATATCATCGGAAAGTCAAGTAGCTATTAAATAAGATAGTCTCAATATACTTTGAATCGCAGAACATAGTAGAGTAGCTGGAAGTGAAGAAAATGGCGTAGTAGTTCACAAGGAACCGGGCTCATAATTTACTCTTAAAAAATAATTGGTAAAATAAATTTCTAACTTAACTTACAATAGTGTTAGTCCACCAATTCCATGGTAACTTGAATCAAATACCTTCAAAGTTTCTAGAAAGTCAACTACATATCGTTACCTCTTTCTTCAACCACGTATCTCGATTTTGGGATGAAATTTTTTTTTTTGCTTATATTATATAAAATCACCTAAGAATCTAAACAAAAATAAGTTCTCAGCGATTTTGTATGAAAATAGAAACCTCGTATCTCCACTTGAACACAAAAATTATTCTACACGGAAACACCTCTTGGCAGGCAAGAGTAAACTAAATTTTATTTCCAACGAAATGAAAGAGGTACTCATATATACGAGTACAAATCGATTTGAATACTTTCTACCAGCAAAACCTGACATAAATATATACTTAGTACATATATATTTTTAAGCCCTAGAGCAGGAGGAGAAAAAGTCACTGCACAGTGAAATTATTTACCTACTAGTTCTCTTTTCATTACGAGTTCATCTGCTAAAACAGCAACGGTGAATACAAAATTTTAATGTTCTGCTACGCGGATTAAATAAGTTTGCTCAAAAATAACTTTAAACTATTTTAAACATTTAATCATTGTTAATTCGAAAAATGTCTATAGAAACAAAAAACATAACAGAACCTAAATTCCTAATTTTACCACGAGCACAACAAATTAACTTTTCAACATAAAACCAGAAATAATATACATACTAACGCAAATTTCTATGACTTTTTGCTAATAATTACTAAATATTTACATAGCAAAATAATGAAAACTGGATAATCCAACTATTTAAAGCAAAATGGAAATATATCAACCAAATAGAAAAAGATTTTAACTTGGGATAATAAACATGTAAATACGTAAACGAATCTCTGGCCACAAGGAATAACAGCTGAAGTCGACTTAAGCTAAATTAAAACTTGTTGGAATTTTTCCTTATACTTAAATCCCAAAATATTCAAAGTTTTTAAATATTAATTAATACAAAAAGCAAACAATAAGGACTGCTAAATTCCAAAACTTGTTCAAGAATTCTCAATGTTTTGGGATGATTTATAATGAAACATATGCAATAGCTTTTAATTTTTCTTAAGTCGACTTTAGCTGTTATTCGTGTGGCCACAGAAATATCGAGATACTGTCCGAGTATGTATGTATGTACATGTACATGTTCATAGTTGACCAGAGCCTCAGATATATCAACATACACCATTTCCTAAGAATCGACGCAAATCTCAGCACAACAATACAAGAAGAAGCAAAACAAAATAATAAAAAGAGAATATTCGTTTTTAATTTTCTTTTTCTTTTGCTAAAATTAAGGAGGCTGATGTTCAAGATATTTGTATTAGAGAGTTTGGTCTTATTGCCAGTATAAAAATGATGTCATTTCGGCAATTTTTGATTTTAAGGCTTTATCGTTCACGAAGCACTGAATGAAGTTTCACTAAAACCGACAAAAATGTCGCATTCATTTGAATAACAGAAGGGAAAAATATGATATTAACCCAAATACATGCTCGTATAAGAAATGAAGAGAAACTATTGAACTCTAACAAAGACTAAGTAGTCACTTCTCGATTCAAGATTTACCATATATTGTTTTCAAACACAAAATTAAATTGTAAACATTCTAAAAATAGATAGTCAAAAGCAAAACTGGAGTACGAGTAAATAAATAATTACATACTCATACTGGACTAGTGCCCTAAAGCTATTTACTATATTATGTTACATTTTGTGATTTAAATTTATATTATTTCGTTCAAAAATTTTGTAAACTGCAATTATATTCATTACCTGTGTTTGTATTTATGTAACAATATGCATTATTATCGTTTCACCCCTTTTTTTATTTGTGGTTTGTGAAAGAAAATGAAAATAAATTCAAATCCAAAAGTTAATAGTAAGTAAATAGCAGCAAATTGTAGAAATCCATTCATTATAATATGTATATGAAACTAGTTTCAATATGTCAAATTATAAATCTTCGTAAGTAATCCTATTAAAGTAAAATCAGTTTTTTAAGCAGTACAATGACCACAAACCTTTACAGAAAAAAATAAACCGTTCAAAATACAAATAACAAGAAATTCTATATTCTATTGTGAGTTCATCTCTTTCTATTATTTTGAAACTGAAACAAGTTTGAATGGGTTTTGAGGGGCTTTTACAATGTGGCAGTTTCGATATTTTATTTATAATCAATACTTTTTTTAGAGTTTTTATGTTTAATTTATATGGTAGTGAGCATTTAATCAGCAAGTTAATCCAAGCGAGATTTAACTGTTCAAGAAAATTCCTTAAAGATAAGACGCAAGTGCCTAAAGGAACACTAACTGCAAGAACACAGTGTAGTGGAAGGTAAGCAAAATTAAGAATGCAAAAAAAAGTGGAAGATCAATCTACTACGGTAGAATAATTTTGTAGTTTAAAATAACAGTAGTTTTAAAAGTTTAGGCTTTGAATATTAATATTTTTCCTTTACTCAAATAACAGTCATAGGAAAAAATAATTATTTTTTGGCAAATGCAATTGTGTTGTGACCATGAAGATTAATATAACTTTTTCTTAATATAACTTTCCTTAAAGAGTAAGTTCAGGTATAAATACATACTCATATGTATAAAACTTGAATAATCACTAGCATCTAATTATTTTTCTAAGGTGTGTATATATGAACGCAACTATATATACATACATACATATACATGTATTCATACATACTCGTACATGGATAAGTAACAATGTGTAACATATGCATGTGCTCAAACATTCCTTCCCTTAATATACAGGGTCTCCCAAAATTCAACATCATCCCTCAGAGAACTGATAGACCGGTTCATAACTAGCCAAAATATCGGAATATTACCTTAGTAAACAGTTTTTATTTTATCAGATGCTAACACTTTCTTGTGAATTTAGTAAAAACTCATGAAACGGGCAAAATTTTGTTTTTCCAATATTATGACAGCATTATTTTTATTTTCAACTGTGCTCAATAGCAGGGCTATTCAGCGTTAAGTAATAAAAATTGGAATTTTTAAATATGGAATTTTGTAGCTGTGGCACTCGAAAAACTTATCTAGAGTAATGATTTTCCTGAAAATCATAACAGTATCAATATCTCAAAAATTAACAAATTTCTACTAACGCTATGTTTTTATACTATGATCAGTTATAAGCTGGCCTATCAGCCCTTCAAGGGATGACGTTGGCTTTTTGGGACATCATGTATACAAAATGTATGCTCCAATATGCGTTGACGATATGTATCGAATAAGACCATGAACCATGAGCTGTGTGAACTGTACGCCGACATTGAAAAACTCAAGCTCATAAAAATCCAGGGGCTTCACTGGCTGGACCATGTTGTGAGAATGAAAGAAGGCGCTCCGGCCAGAAGGGTGTTTTATTTGAGCCACTCATGTCATCCGAATGTCGAAGTGAGAAGCTTATCATAGGCAATTTTTACTCTTCTTGGTTTGCAATTACCTGCCAAGAGGTGGAGCCGTGTAGAAAAAATTTCTATACTACTTTTTGTTTTAGCCTGTGCCGACATTTGAACCCCGAACACTCTGCGTGGCAGGCCAACGCATCACCAACTACGCCACCGCAACCATTAAATAAGTATTAAATATTATGTACGCAAGAAAATATTCTATGTATCTTTTTAAAACAATTTATTTTCACTTTCTATCTTGTTCTTTAAGCGCATTTTGCCATTTTGTATTTTAAATGAATCCAACCATCATAGACAGCTTCATTAAGAATTCCCAATGCATTCCCCACAGTACAAAACAACGACAACACTAAAACCATGAAATATACGCGAAGAATTGCTAATTTTTCGCCTATCCGGCTTTGCTAAATATATGTAAATTTTATATGTTTATTTGCGTGTTGTGTGTAAATACTTAGCTACAATTGTTTGTATGCTTACCCAATATCTTTCAACTTGCTGATATATGTGAGTGAGTGATGTTTCTGCTGCTGCTGTTGTGTTGTGGTAGAAGATGTCAATGCTTGAGGAAGAATAAGTCGTGTTGAAGAGCAGTCAAAACGAACAACAACCAAAGGAGAGGCGAAGAGAGGGAACAGTCTCAGAATGCAATTAAATACACTATGCACGCAAGTTATTACAACACCGCGGCGACATGCGCATGCGTGGGCGATGTTTCGCTAATTCAGCCAAATTCAGTCAATGCAGCAAGCGTTAAGCTTCTGCCAAACGAAAATCGTTTATGATCAAATACCTTCTTTTTTCTGAATTCTATCGAATCACCTTAAAAACTGAGAATCTCAACACACAGTTTTAAGTGGGTGTAAAATTTTGAAATTGATATTTGTTTTTTATGTTTTGCTTTGTTTTTCTAATTAAGTGGCTGAATGTGAAGGTGGTGTCTGCGGCATGCAAACTTCTGCTGTTTATCGTAGTTGTTTGCTTTTTATTCTGAACTTTCAATTATTTTGTTAGTTAACTTTTCCTTCCTTTGCAACTGTTTTGAAATTTTATTACACAATTGCTATTTTTATGTTTTTTTAACAATGGATTGCGTCACATTTTATTTACAGATTTTAATTATTTTTGCTTTAAACTTTATTTATTGTAACAGAATTTGAAAGATTAAATATCAACAAATTTTCAAATTCCTCATAATAATTTTAATTTATAATTCATATTTTGACCAACAATTTCAATAAAAATTTATTACTTTTCTGCACTTTTACTTGTTTTGGTTTTTTTTATTGCATTATTTCAAACGTGTATAAAACAACGTAGTGAAGGCGTTAGGTGAGGGGAACACACAAGTTAAGTTGTCCACCTGAACAACTAGTTAAATAAAACCAAAAATCTATCAAGCGCACACAGTCAAACTCTACAATCGAACGTCTCAAAACCGACTGAGTTTCTTGGTGTAAATTATTCAAGCACTGAGCTTAAAAGCCAACACGCGAGGTTATTTCGTTGTTGACTGTTTGCTTTTCTTGCTCGTTCACCTTAAAATGTGAGTGTGTTTCAAAATTGTTTTTGTTTCTTTTGTTTAGTTTTGCTCTTGCTGTTCTTGTTTCGTCGTAGGTTTTCTTTAATAATCCAAAATTACCAAGAGCTTTAACAATTCTTGTTTCAGCTTTCTGCCCAACTCTGGCCGACAATCGCTCTCATATGATGTTTTAAAATTATGCTCACCTGCTTTGGTTGCATTGTTATGTGATGGTGGTTAATTTTGGTTTTTGTTTTCTTTTCAAATTCTTTGCATTCTTGTATTAAGTTGCTCTTTTCAAGTTTTGTTGCGTTTTGTGTGTCTGTATGTACAGTGATCGTGAAACAGTAGCGGCACACATAAATCCATTCAAATTAAAATATATCAATCTAAGCTGTAGAAGATATGACGCTAAGAATGTTATGCTCGTTTGAAATCCTGAGTAACTATGTTTTTAATTCTTTATCGTTGTTAAATTGTACAAAACATTATTTTGTTCTTCGAAATTACATATCCCATTTGAATTATTGTCGCAGTGTAGACAGAAAGTTTCTTCACTCTAAATAATTTAATAGCATATACGGTTGTTTCCGTTCACTTCCTCAGAAAAATCTTCTAATACATTAAGAGCAGTAACGACAGTACTCGATAATAAATGATTTGGAAAAATTCATTATATGTAGATTAAAAACGCACGAAAGTTCAACTCACAGCTGCAAAAGTGATTCGTTGTCAAGAAAAACTCACTATATGGAAATTCGTTATAAGGAGAATAAACACACTAAAAGTAGAAAAAGCATGTAATGATTAAGTTGTTAATTTGGAAAGTTCATTTTTTTTTTGGACATTCATAGATGAGTGCAAAAGTGGCCCAAACCACAACACTTCTTAAATCGGGTTAAGTGATTTAATGGCTTTCAAATACTTAAAATTTAAGCAATCATCGGTCCACTCTTAATTTGGACTCACTGACATGGGATGTCAGTTAAATCCGCTCTTCCCTAAACATGTTTTCGTATGTAGTTCGATTGATTAAACATTAATTTGGCTTGGCACACTTTTGCGCTCAACGACTCATATTTAACTTTAAAAGGCGCCAAATTCTATAGAGATTAACAAATAATAAGTATTTATATATGTAGTTTGCTATAATAAACAGTGAAAATATTTTAAAATAATAATTCTTAGTTACAATTTCAAATATAAATAACTTTTTGAATTTCTTATCAATGATGAGGAATAGTAGCTTCAAAAAACATCATCTGATCGGCCTGTTCTATTGTTTTTATTTCTATGACGGATAGTTTAGGTCAGTTGAAATTCTTTTTTGTTTTTTGTTTTTTTTTAAACGAAATCGCTTTTGAATATGTACTTAGTATTTTCTTTGTTTTTCCCGTTTTTTGTTTTGCGTCTTGCAAATATGGTAAGTACGGAATGATGGAAAATGAAATCGATTACTCTTCAAAAAACAGAACAAAGACTGTAATATTCAATAAATACACGTTTTCCATTTTAAATGTACATAATAGATATTAAAAATATTTACCATTACAAAGTAGGTATAAATGAGGGGAAAAAACATAAATTGAAGTTACAATATATTAATTCACTACTAATAATCCTTTCCATGCGTGTTGATTTTGTGGATGCAAATGAATGGCGCGTTGTATTAATTTCAAAGAACGATGTTTGTCAACCGGTTTTAGCGCGCGACTGGCAATCAATAGTGACTTAGCATCTTCAATGCAATCACTTCTAAAATTGAACATTATTACAGAAAGGGAATTTGAAAATAAAGAATAATACTAGTGCATACTTTTTCATTTTACTGCGATGTACTAAATCAATGGCGCTCAATGCAATTTGACTTGTGGCAACATGATATTCACGTTTTCGACTAAAATTGTCCAGCATAAAATTGGCCAACACTTTACGCAATTCAGCGCATTGTGGAAATATATGCACACGTGATATGAGATAAATCAGACCTTGGTGTTGTTGTTTCTATGCATAATAGTAGGAGATTATTAAAAAAATTTATAAAAAGTTTAAAATGTTTGTACAACTTACATGCTTTAAGTAATGCTGCGCTGTAAGATAAGCAACATGTGCACAATATTCTACAGAGTTTTCATATTTCTTAAGCTCTGTTAAAATTGTGGCACTCAGTTGATTATCATTGTGTAAAATACCCAGAGCACAGGCAGAGTATAACGCTTCCATGGGAGAGTCCTTGAGTAGTATGCTTGTAAATGAAAAAAAAAGAAGTTATTTGGAAATTGGTACAAAATTTTATTTTACCATTGATATAATATTGTTTTCGTATCGACTTCTCCTTGTGATGCATAGACCATTGAAGCCATTGCTACTAAAATTCTTGCTGCCTTATCATTCTCGTGGTCAGCAACGCTTTTAAGCACAGTATTGTATACGGAATACGATTCTTGATGTTGGCCAGCACGAAAATAGGCCAAGGCTAGACCAATTATGGGTTTAAAGGTTGCTTGTGTTACTTTATTGAAAGCATTGATAGCTTCGTTGGGTTGATTTAATTTTAAATGCAAGTAACCCAAATTTGTTAGAATTGTATCCCGTTCAGCTGATACTGTAGCATGTTGAGACGCTTTCGCGTATGCTTTGACAGCGGGTTTCAATAGTTTCTGACGCTCGTTGAGGTAACCCTGAAACGTTAGGGCAGGAATCGAGGCGTCATCTTCCTCATTTGCAGTATACCTAAAAGATAAAATAGCGATAACATAAAGGACAAAAGAAAAACGTCAATAGCAACAAGTTAACAAAAAAAAGAGTGTTTAAAGTAAAATTCATACAAATATCAAGAAATTTTTAATAAACATACCAATTAATAGCATCTAAAGCTACTACATCTGCATACATAGTCTCGACAGCATGTTTATTATGAGGCTGTTTGCACTTCTCGGCATTGGTAAGTATATAACAAACCCAGTGCGCATACCCAATGGACGATTCTGAATGGTATTCAAATTGTTGACAATGCCTAAATAGATCAAAAGCTTCTTCCTCTTCGCCGATGGCTTCCGCAATCATTGCTTGTCCAATCCAAGCATTTGGATAAATTGGACTGGATTGTTGTGCACGTTGAAAGGCTTGATTGGCTAATTTTATTTCATTCAACTTCAAATATAGAACACCCAGATTTGTCCATGTGGTGAAAGATTTGCGTTCGTGTAAGAGGGCTTGTATAAAGCTGTGCTGAGATAGAGCTAAGTTGTTTATATCTAAATAATAAAGAAGACAAAGATTTATATGGTTGTATGTATATTTATAATCCGCAGACTCCATTTCACTTCAAATGGAGTCTGCAGCTTTTACAGAGGCGGCAACCATGCATAACTATTTTGGAAACAGTTACTACCTTTGTGCATATTTATAACACCGAATAAATTCCAGTTTTGCCAACGATTGCTTTGCTCTTTTATTGCCATTTTGCAAGCTTTAACAGCGAGCTCAAGATGTGTTGGCGCCTCTTCAGGTAGATAGTAAGCATTGTAATAGCAACATAGTGCCAGCTCATACCATAAGTAGGTGTTTTCTTTCAGTTTCAATGCACATGTGTAAAACCTTGAGTGTAAAAATTAAGTTGAAATTGTTATAGTAACAGCAAGTATTAACATTAAGCTTACCTTGTTGCCAAATTGAGTAAATCCTTACGGGTCAGGAATGCTGTATCTGCCTCACGTTTTGCTAACTTGCCAGAAACATCCAAATTCGCTAATGATGTAGGCAGTTGAGCGGTTAGCATGAAAACATTAGCGGTGAGGCGCCAAAGCCAAACCATGTTGTGATTTTCATGTTTTAAAAATGCTCTAAAAGAAAATGCTTTTGATTAGACAACGTTCTTACTTTTGTTCTACCTAAAAATGCATTAAAAATCGACTTAACAATTTAAATTTGATTTCACTTTCATTACAAGCTATTTACATATTATATAAAAAACGAAAGTCTAACCTTTGCAAATTATTGGCGGCCAACTGTAAATGTGATTTACATCTACCATAAAGATGATCTTGTTTTAAATTATTCGCGAAACCTATATGTGCCTCAGTAATACCTTTTAAACATGGTAAGTAATCAGTATGCACCAGGAGCAAGGCATCAAAATCGGCAATAGCTTCAGAGTACATGCGTATAGTCTAAAAAGCGTTCATTATAAAATTTAGATAGGTAAATATTTTCATTGATATTAAAAATCAGCACCGTTTTTATTTGTGCTATTTTAAGTTTGGCGTAGATGTTTGCAGCATTCATTTCGAGTATTTTTTGAAAGACTCGTATGGCAGAATTATACGATCCACGTTCGCAATAAGCATCGCCTAAGGACTCCCAGTAAATCATACAATTAACATCATACTTGATGGCAGTGCGAAATGATTGTATTGCCTAGATGATGATATTATAAAGGCAATGTAAGAATTAAAAAATTGAGAATTCCTTACGTCATCCCATTTATTTACATTCAAATAATGTAAACCCAATTTATAATGCACACGTCTAGAACTTTCGGATTTCATAAACTTCAGAGTATTTAAGAGCAAGGCCACATTAATATCCTGTTAATAAATTGAAAATAGTTTTATATTATTAATCTTGCTGTTTTATGTACTATAGAAGCTGGTAATTGTACCTCTTCACCTATTTGCTGGTAAATTGCGCTCAAGTTATTCACCGCCTCTTCACACAATGGATTTAAGTGCAGACACTTTTCATAGCATTTACGAGCACGTACTACATCATTGGTGGCATAGTATATTTTGCCCAAATAGAAAAAGCATTCAGATCGATGTGGCTGTAATCGGGTCGCTTTAAGCATGCTAGTTAATGCCTGCGCATAGTTTTGTAACTTCATTTGCAATTTGCCAAGTAAAAGCAGCGTAGAAAATGATTCGGCGTCCACAGCTGCCGATTGTAGAAATAAAATAGCATCATTGGGTGCAAGAAGAAATTCTGCTTTCGCGATGTCATTTACTTTCAATGAATTAAGTTTTTCTATATTATTCAATTTATAATAGCACCTAAAATATTAATTATGTTATATAAAAGATACTAAATTCGAATTCTAATTGCAAACCTTGCTAAAGTATTCGAGTTGGTTTCAGTTTCTTCAAATTTCAAAAGTAATTCGACAGCTTCTTGTAGTTTATCGAATTCATTAGCATGTGATAAACACATTGCATATTCCGCATTAGCTTTTCTCAGTTGCTGCCACAATGGCAATGACAGCCCATAAGCACCTAGTGCCATTTCAGTGTGTGCCAACAGTTCTACTGCTACCACATAATTTGGCTGCAGTATTTGTACTTTATAGAGTAGGTCACGTGCTGCTACAAATTGTTGATGTTCGTACAAATTAATTGCCTTAATTAATAAACCAAGACTTGAGTTTTCATTTAATTTCAAAAGTTCATTGGCATAATCCTCGATTGGCTTTTTAAGTTCACTTTGCCATGACAGGCTACTATTTGACGGCGTCGCGTTTGAGTATGTTTCACAATAGATTTTACAAACCCATTCGTATGCATAAACATCGCTGGGATATTGTGCAATTAGGAGGCAGGCACGTTTAATGCAATTTACATAATCTTTTTGTTTATAAAGCAATTTCAAGTAGCGCTTATTTGCATTCAAATGCATATCAAGTTGGTCATCATCAATAGCCACCTCCAAAGCAAGTTTGTACTATAAGGTTTGAAAACAGAAATGGAATATGATTTTTTTTTTTTAAGTTATATTATAACACAACTCACCGTCTCCTCATCTTCAGCCACATCGTAGTCATATGCAATCCATAATTTAGCTAAATATTTTAAAACTAATTTCTGACGATCATCTTTAGTTTTATTGTATTGTCTTTTGAAAATGTTTATACATTCTTTTACTATATCATTGCCTTTGAGTGCATACAATTTATCATAGTAATCTGCAAACTTCTGACTATAAAGGTAAGCAAACATATGTTGTATAAATTAAGCATTAACACTCGTAAGTATATTCAACAGTTAAGTTTTACTTACGGCACCAACTCCAGTAAATTCTCATAAATTTCGGGCAATTCTTCAACTGGTGCACAGTTGGCTAATCCTTGCAGAGCAACAGTTGGTGGTGTCGGCGAATGTTCAATTGCTTTGCGCAGATATTTTGCAGCCTGTATTCAAAATGGAATGTTTTAATACTCGCAAGATTTTTGTATAATTTGGTGAAAACTTGCCTCCGTTTTATTACTATTTTGGTAGGCCGCTCCCAGTAGCAAATAAACCATATAATTTTTAGGCTCACTTTTCAGCAACTCCTATAAAATATTAAACATTTTATTGCAAACAGCCAATTGTACATCAGCAAATTAACTGGTTTATATACTTGACACTTTTCAATTGCAACTGAGTATTTTTCGCATTTAATTGCTTCTCGCACTTCCTTCAAAATTGCTTTCGATTCCTTAGTACTCATTTTTTGATAATATTTTATTATGGCCAATGTATAAAAACGCAATTTGCTGAAATTATGAATGGATTAAAAAAAAATTGTTTGAGATTTATTATCAGCTGTTTTTGACACGTAAATATAACCCAGTGAAAGTTCTAGAGATATCTCACTTAGTGATGCTTCGAAAACAGCGATATTTTGGTGACGACGTATCGGAAATTTTCGGTGAAATGTCATATATCTTCCGATGTCATTTTCTTCCGATACATCGAATACTTACTAATTCTCACACCAAAAATTTTATTGTTTTTCTCAACCTGTGTTATCGCAATTTTTTAGATTTCAAGTGAACATGCACATTGAATGTGGAATTTGATCTATGTATAGGTAGAATATAGTTTTTCAGGTAATTTATTCTAAGTTTATCAATTGAAAACATCATAACAATCTGGATTACACCAAAATTTAAATAAAAATAGTTTGTTTGCTTATGAATTTAAATGAAGAGTTCTAGGGCAAAAAAGATTACAAAGGCTTTCATTAAAAAAAAAAATGCATTTAGGGGGATACAACATTGAGTTACAGACTTCACTAGAGAATAATGAATTCGGAGAGGAATAACAACTAAGAAATAAATAGAGCACTTGCCTTTACACAAATACAAAATACCCAAGTTATGATACAAAAAAATTTATTTTGGCTGTTCTTAGAGTGGTCTAAAAAAAAATTGTTTCTTGTTTGTTTTCACATACTTTCCACATAAGACCTCAAATAGGGGGTGGACTTTATAAACTTCTTATTTTCGTACATACTCATACTCGTATGTGCACATGTATATGTGTCGTTCATTATAATATAGAACTAACTCATGGTAGTCTATCTCTTTATCGGTGTTCTGTGTGATTGCATTCCCTCTCTCAATCTCCCTGTTTCTTCCTCCTACCTATCAATCTTCCTTCCATTCAACACAATCCTCTGCATTCACCCTGTGTGTTGAATTTAACAATAAAAACCAGCACAGAGACCAGTGCTGCCATATAATGCCTTTTCAGCAGATTTGCTGAATTAAAAAATAAAACGCTTTTTGGTTTGAAGACACTGTTTTATTTGGTGGCAGTGTTTATTTATTTATTTGTTTTTTTTTTTATTTAGGCCGTGGTTATATATAAAATTTTGCTATTGTGTAAATCTTTTACACAGATCTATCAAGAGTGCTAGTAAATATTAACAATGATGAGGTAAGAAGAACAGTGCATTTAGTTGCAATAAGTATGAAGGGGAAACAATTTTTTTAAAGCATCTGCAAGACAAGATACCTCGTATGCTTAATAAATGCTATGCTTGCTGGTTTACCTTTTCAGGGATTTGCACAAATGTAAATACAATGAATGTGCATCAAAAACAAACCACAATGCCGCTTTGCGTTTTTTTTATCGTTAATTTCGAAGAATATCGTTAAAGCATTAGGCATTTGTTTTTTTTTTTTAAAGAAAACAGTTATTTGGATTAAAATAAAGTCAAATCTAATGAAGAGCAATTAATTGATCTTGTTTTCTTTGTACAAATTAAAATTGCGAAATTATATTAAAAAAAAAAACTCACTTGCGCAACTTTGGGCACTCAATAGAAGTTTAACTTCTTTGGTAGTATTTTACATTTGGTTCAGTTATTCTTCAACAAATTGATCGAATCAACACACCACCGCTTGTATAAGATCTAAATTTAAAATTTTTTGTAATATATAGCATTGTAAATTATAAGAATTTAAATTGAAATTGTAGCAGAAAAGAAATTATATGTTTTAGTATGCAACTATTTAGAAAACTCTCAATAAAATTTCACAATGTAAAAAGCCAAGTGAAGTTTACAGTGTCTAATTGCATGCATGCAACAAAAATTTTCTGTATAAATTCAAACTTACTTTCCTTTTAATGGCACAACAGCCCATGGAGGTCCTAGGCCGAGCTTTTCGCATCCACTCATGTTGTGCGTGTTATATTTGTACATGAATGGAAGAGACCTACAGGTTAATGCCGAATCCGAACGGCGAAGTGAAAAGCTTTTTATAGTCAATTTTTACTCGTTTAGGTTTGCCATTGCCTGCCAAGAGGTGGTGCCGAGTAGAAAAATTATTTTTTCTACTTTTTGATTTTGCCTATACCGAGATTTGAACCCCGGACACTCTGCGTAGCAGTCCAACGCACTACGACTACACCACAGCGACCACAAATTCGAACACATTTACATATTTTCGTTTCAATGCTTCCGTTGAAAAATTACTGCCTTCCGGTTTAGTTTATCCTCAACGGGCCAAAGAAGTTTCACTTCAAAAATGCCGAGTTATATTTGAGTTTATATACGAGGAACGGTTGTTTCTAATGCACAGAATTAGGCGGTGTGAGCATACGATTATATGTATTTACTTATATATAAAGGATCAGCGTGAGCGGAGTGGTCGCTGTGGTGCAGTTGCTAGTGCGTTGGCATGCTACGCAGTGTCCAGAATTTCAAATGTCGGCAAAGAGTAATAGAATAGGAATATATCTTTGGATTGAACAAATCATTTTCGAAAAAACTGGAAAACAAAACTGGTTTTGATTTCAGTTTGATTTAATTTTGGTTCAAGCGGAAAAAGAAACAAAACGGTTTAGTTCGGTTCATGTAACTCCAACTGCGGATGGTTCGGTTCAAACCCGGTTTGAGGGTGGTTGCGTTACTTGGATTTTCAAATTCCCTGTTCAAGTAACTCCAACTGCGGATGGTTCGGTTCAAAACCGGTTTGAGGGTGGTTGCGTTACTTGAATTTTCAAATTCCCTGTTCAAGTAACTCCAACAGCGAATGGTTCGGTTCAAAACCAGTTTGAGGGTGGTTGCGTTACTTGGATTTTCAAATTCCCTGTTCAATTAACTCCAACTGCGGATGGTTCGGTTCAAAATTGGTTTGGTTCAAAACCGGGTTGTTAAGGGTTGTCGCATTACTTAACAATCCAAGACAATCCCTGACTTTTCCACTTCTTCCAGTTAAAAAATTACAATTTGCCAGATATGCATTGAGATAGTTTTTTGAAAATGTTGATGGTTGTTATATTATATTTAAACTCATAAATGCCTCACAAACCGAATAATAAAATTAAGATTTCTTTAAAATTACCATAAAATTATGGAATTATTTATTTTCATAGAAATAGCATAAAAAAAACAAAAGAAATATCAGATCCTAATAATTTTTGAGTATCTATTGATTGTAAGCCTTACAAATAAACATTAAATAAAACAAGGTTCATTTTTAGAAGCGTGCAGAAAAATACATACAAAATTTGGAGCGTGAGGCGCTTGAATGAACAAACAATAAAAAGCATGTCTGGTAAAATTTGTTACCATTTCATTTACATAGCGTGTCGACTAGCTAATTCGAGAAAATGAGCGTTTTCATGTTCAAGCAACTGATGGCTGTCAAAACACAAAGTAGGCAAGTTAGGTTCAGGCATTTCATTTCACAAAATGGTTCATTCATATTTTTCACATTTATAATCCCGCAAAGCCTCATATTCCCGGTAAATATTTATGAAATAAATTTGTTCACTTTAAGTTATAGTTGTACTACTATTGAATAGATAAAAGTTAGATCGAAAGAAACTTCAAATTCATGTCAGGGTTGATAGCAAAAATGATCTATTCTCATTTTCAATTTTCCAGTTGTAGCTGTAATTCCCTTAATTTTCCAGGATTAAACAAAATCCCTGACTTATCCAGGTTTTTCAGTATTTGCATCACTCGTAAGAGATATGTCAACTTCGGTAAAAATTCATTTAAAAGAAAATTCGAAATTCCTTCTTTATACTGTTATTTTATTTATTTATTTTATCTGTAAATTAAAGTGCAATGTTTCTTGAAATTTCAAAAACGAGTATGAAAACGCTGGTCTATCTACTGTCGTCATAATTTCATTGATGATATTTGTTTGCAATATTAATTTAACTCTTTTTTTTGAAACATTGAAATAAAGTTATGGAAACATGGTCTTAAGCTTTTTGCTTTAGTATATGTTCACTTTGTAAATCGCAATAGTTCTTTACTTTAAGTGAATGAAATGCCATTTATCAACTGCAAATAAAATAAAGAAAAAAACATGTTAATTAATGTGAAATCATTGAATTTTTTATTCAACTAATCTACCGGGTGAATTTTATATGTATATTTGTACAGAGTGTTAGAAAATGTTAGTTTTGATTTTGCATTCAACAAATTACAATTTTGTTTACATATAAAATTGATACATATTTACAAATAGCAATACATTAAAAGCCTAAAAATGTTCATGTTGGGGACTGTGCGTATACAGATTTGTGTTAAATTGCATGCATTTTCATATATCTAACAAGCACAATCAACTGACTACAAGCGGTGTTTCACATAAAAAATCTTACCTGTATCTTCAATTTCTTCAGCAGCACCACCTTCTGGTGCTTCAGCGACAATCAGGTCAGCTTCATTTGTCGAAATAGTATCTTCTGTCCCAGAAACAGTAGTATTAACACTAATAAAAAAAAATAACAATTCATTACAAAATATAATAATTATAAAAGGATTTAATGCTTGCGTTTACAGTGAAATACCGTCAGCATCCAAAGATTTCTTCATTAAATCTTTCCAAAATTTATGAGTCTCAGAGATGATATTAGTGGCAAATGAAAGATTTTTAGCATCTCCATTGAATGCGAATTGATTTTCAGGTTTACCATCGGGGATTTTATAAATCTACGATACATCAAATCAATCTTGTTAAAATAACAAAAAGGTGCTTCGTGTTTCAACAACTTATCAGGCCATACCTTGAACCACTCAACTGTTGCACGCAACAATCCGGGGAAAAATTTATCAACATCTGCAATGTCTTGCATTTTCTCAGCCACTGGATCATTTACATCGATGGCGATTATCTTCCAATCGGTTTCACCCTCATCTATTAATGCAATAGTGCCAAGCACTTTAACCTGAACCACTTCACCACGTTTTGCAATACGATAGCCAATTTCTAGCACATCGATCGGATCATTATCACCCTTGCATCCTGTAGATGGCTCAATATGATCGGGATTTTCCCAGGTCTGTGGTAATGCACCATAATTCCAAATGTATCCCTTATGTGGGAAACAATTACCCACAAAACGTAATTTACCCTTTTTTACATCTTGCTTAATTGGATTCAGTGGTTTGGCCAAGCTAATCTGTATAACAAATGTGAACGACACGCAATTTAATATAATTTGTAATCAATTTTAAATTAACAGTAAAATTATAAATTAGTAAATTATAAATTAAATAAATGTTCACCTCCATTTTAGCATTTGTCCAGCGTGGAATTTCAACTACCATATTATAGACGGTCTTCTCTTCATTGGCAAAAAGGGGAATGTCGTGCCATGGAGATATAGCCTTTCCAGCTCCGTCCTCTATATAGCATGAAATGGAATGAATAAATTAAAACACGCACTAATTCATTTACAAAATAAATTAATTTTAAAGTAATTACATAGAATAATCTCTTAGTTTTAATATGTAGGTATATGTTTAATAAACATATCCAATCAGTATTGATCTGTGTATTTTCTAAGAATTGCAATGGTGTGTACTTACAACGAAGCGTTTTTGACAACGACAATATGCTAAAATATACAATACTACAGGGTGATTTTTTTGCGAATTGGTTTTTTCAGCAGCTACCAATGCATCCCGAGAAATGCGAAAAATGTTTAGTGCAGTTTGTGGGCAGGTGGCAAGAATTGGACTTGACCGGCATGTGGTTCCAACAGGACGGTGCCACATGCCACACTGCCGCGAAACCATGCATCAATTGAGCAGTTTTAGTGCAGTCAATCACAACCAAGATCTTGTGATTTGACCCTGTTACACTATTTTTTGTGGAGCTATGTTTAGTCACTTGTCTATAGGGACAAGCCAAACACGATACAATCGAAACAGGACGGTGCCTCTGCTTTAGAAGCCAACATTGAACGCGTAATTGGTGACATTCCGGCCGAAATGTGTTCGAAAGTGTTCCAAAATTGGACGTTCAGAATAGACCAATTGAAGCGTAGCCGCGGACAACATTTAAGTAAAATAATCTTTAAAAGGTAAACGGCATGAATTGATTTATCGATTCAAATAATAATTTCATTCACTTTTGTAAAATTTCTGTGGTTTTCTGAATTTTCAAAAACCAAGCTCATAAAAATCATCATTTTTAAACATTGTTTAGATTGTATCCTAAATTAAATCTTTCCATATATGTGCATACATACGTATGTAAACATCAAGAGATAGAGATTTGCTATCTGAGACACGGTTGTTTCTAATGAAAAAATGACCTGTTTTGTTTTTACATCAATCCTCTCCTTAAAGTTTAAGTAATCATCTATTGAATTCTTTAACATTGCAATTCACACCTTAAATGCAGTGGACTTTCTTCAGCAAAAATGTTCAACAAAACAACCTCTTTCAGTAGTATACTTGGACGACAGTGTTATTGAAGAAAATACAATCGAATAAAATTAAAAATATTTTGTTTTTCCTTCCTACGATTAATTATACTGATTAGAATTCACAATCGTATGAAATATAGCAATATAAATATGCACATATATATCAATAAAGTTCTGGAAGAGTCACCTCTTTCATGTACAATAACAAATTCATTTGAAAATACATATTAGTGATATTAATTAAGATTCTATGAAGATACAAAGTTCATTTAAGAGTAACTAGGAAGAAATTTATAAATTATTTCAATATACAAAAAACAAACAAAAATTCCACGCCTAGTTTTTAATCAGTCACCTTGATCAGTACGCAAAATGGTACAAAAATACCAAGTAAAAATATGAATGAGGTGAAGAGGAAATAAAGTCGTTCGGTCGGTCGTTAGTTAAAAATGCATCTTATCTTTTTTATTATGCTAATTGCATAACTTCTCTAGTAAGTAATTGCAGTAATTGAATTCTAAATAAGTTTATAAAAAATTCATACTAGATAATGACGCCGGCATTATTATACTTTTTTTTATCACGACCCCTCGCCACCTCCCACTAAACTTTCCCTCTTCTCCTATCGATACTCACTGAAATAAACGCCGTAGCTGGTGGAATTCGGTGATCCTTTCTCGATAGTTGTGTACTTTGACATAATTCCGGTGTGTTGTAATTTCCGATAAGAAAATTGTAATTGTTCTGTTGTACTAAAAATTCTCTTATTTAATCTGACTTGTGTTGACGATGTTGCTGAAGTTAGCGGTAGCAATAGAATACGACGAAACACGTGTGCACACAAAACCGGTCGAGAAAATTTTGTCAGCAATGAGATTTGCGTCATTACTGACTTTTTCTTTGGCTTTGCTATTGGGGTATTTCATATACGTCGACCATTGATGCACAACAACGTACTTTCGTACCAATTAATGCTACCAAATAATTACAGCTATGTGTTATTTTTCCTCTATCACTTTCATCAATACGAAATTGAATAGAAAAACAAGCAAGAGACGGGTAATGGAAGCACTGTTGCCAATTAGGGGTAAATTTACCATGTAATATTTGACTGATTTTTTTGGGAAAAGTTAAAAATACCATTTATAGCGAAGAAACGTGGAAGAAATATTATAAAAAGAAGTACTTTGCTAAGAAACACAAGCCGTCACATGGGCTTGCTTGAAGTCACCAGATGATTCGGAATCCAAATTAATGTTCGGAAAACTATTCTAGAAGTTGTTTGTTTCGACATTTCGTAGAAGTTTAGTATAGCAGAAATTGTCAATGAAAACTCATTTGCCGGGACTTTTAACAGAGTAGTTGTTGTTCGAACTAATGGCAACAAGATTACGCATTGCGCATGTTTACCGAAAAACATAGCGTAGTCCATAATCACCGTGGCGTAGTTTGTAGTGAGCTGGCCTACTACACAGAGTGCCCGGCGTTCAAATCTCGGCTCAGGCGAAATCAAACAATAGAAAAAAATAATTTTCTACAAGGCACCACCTCTTGACAGGCAATGCCAAACATACAAGTGTAAAAATTGCCTAAGAAAAGCTTTTCACTTCGCCGCTCGGATTCGGCATAAAAATTTAGGTCCCTTTCATTCAATGGCTGTTATGCCATTAAAAGGAAAAACAAAGAGACGATGATGTACATAGATAGTGAAAAAATTTCAAGTGGGAACTTTTTCGTGTGATTGTTTGTTAAGTTTTAAAAAGTGAAAGCCAAAAGTTTAAAACATGTTTATTGAAAAAGTTGAAAATGCTTACTTTACTTACTTTTGATGGCACAACAGCCCATGGAGGTCCTAGGCCGAGCTTTTCTCATCCACTCATGTTGTGCCTGTTATATTTGTACATGAATTGGTCGCTGTGGCGTAGTGGTAGTGCGTTGGACTACTACGCAGAGTGTCCGGGGTTCGAATCTCGGCACAGGCAAAATCAAAAAAAGTAGAAAAAATAATTTTTCTACACGGCACCACCTCATGTCAGGCAATGGCAAACCTACAAGAGTAAAAATTGCTAGGTCTGATTTCCACACAAGTTGAATCTTGTAAGCACGTAAACCAAGATCTTTACGCACAATTTTCCATAAAGTGGATGGACACATTGTAATTGTTGAGCATGATTATAATCCACAAGCCATTCTCGAAACTCCATTACATCCAGAAAAAGTCACCGTTTTTAGGTCGTATCATTGGTTCATATGTCTTCAAAAATGATTATGGTCAAATCGTTATAGTCAATGGTAGGCGGTACAGGGACATGATTACTACCTTTTTCGTGCCTCAATTGGAAGCCATTAATGTTACAGATATGTGGTTTCAGCAGGACGAAGCCAAATGCCACACAGTTCGCGACACAATTAATATACTGAAATAAACATTTGACGCACGAAATGGACCTGCCAACTGGCTATTTCGTTCGTGCGATTTGACCACATTAGATTAAAATTTAAAATAAATTTCTATTACATATAAAAAAAAACTTTTCAAAATTAAAAATAACATTGATTGTTCTACCGACTCAATTAAAAGAAACACGTTTAAAAAAGTTAGTTGCATTAGCCATTTTATAAAATACAAGTTGACTCGGCAAACTCTGTTGTGCACAATTTGTGAAATTGGTTTTTAGTAAAAAAAAAATATTTTGACTTAAATAAAACATATTTTAAAACACACACTAAATTGTGTACAATATTTTTTGTCACTCCATTTTCGGCAGCATGCTACATACAGCTGTCCGTGGGAGAAGCATGAGTTTTCCAAATCTAAACCAGAAATTTTTTTTTCCTGCAATTAATGATTTTAATGGTTCTGGTTGTAGATTTAATGGCAAAAATTGCATTCTTTATCCATGTCATATGTCACGATCATATTTAAATGCAATGTGATTAAATGGTGGTAATGTGAATTATCCATTATTACCAGATTTTCTTAAAATCCTCGCATAGGCAAACTTTGGTTTCGTTGTTACTTTCTTCCGTACGTTTATCTGCAAAGTGTATTCCTGCTCTTTCTTGGATTTGCAGTCGTTGACGTGTTTTTAAAATTGTCGAGAATTTCGGCCGATGATTACATGGCAAATTTAATTTAGTCATTATATTTAATTAATTAACACTATTAACGTTTACAGAAATAAACAAAAAAAACACTGATAATTTGTATTGTTTTTCTGCTCCTGTGAAATTTTTAAATTACGAAGAATGCAAATATACATATAAAACACATTCAGAAATTTCTCATTTTTTCTGTCCATAGTTTTTAAACTTTTCAGACCATTTTAAACTTTTCTAGAACCATAACGCAAATCCACGCATACAGTCGTGGACCATTTATTATATTGTGTTTGTGGAAGAAGACAAACAATAAGAAAGTGACACTGAAAATATAGTGATGCCAAGATGTGTTAAAAAAAAAATTTCCAGCATGTGCGTTACTTTTTTTCCTGCGATAGTTATAGGTAATATATATAATATAGGGCTTAATTAAGAGGGTAGCGCAATTATCCGAACTAAATTAAACGGGAATTCACGGTATATTTTATATAATATTTTATATAGGGCTTTTTCGTTGCAATTTCTTTTGCTCTATTATGCACGCCACTCAATTAAACTGCACAATTAAGTGGGAGCTACTGTATATTAATTCCTAAGGGGAATACCAAAATATACGCGAGCTGCTAAGGAGCGAAACAGAAAGTTGAGGAGGGAGGAGAAACGTCTTTTCAGGCGCAAGAAAAGAGATGAAGAAAGACGCGAGTTCAATGATATCGAAATGTTGCGGGACAGGAACGAGGTCCGAAAATTCTTTGAAAGAATAAGACGCCTGACTCTTGGTTTGAAGACCGGGGCCTCTTCCTGCAAGGATGAAGATGGAAATCTGGTGACAGATATCCAGGGCATAATGAGATTATGGAGGGAGCACTTTTCGCAGCTGCTTAATGGCGAAGACGGCAATAATCCCGCCACTGCGGAACCCACTCCGGAAACCCCAATCATTGACGGCGTTGAAGTACCGCCGCCTGACTATGAGGAGGTCTTAACAGCCATTACTCGGCTGAAAAACAATAAGGCTGCAGGTGCAGATGGCTTGCCTGCTGAGTTGTTTAAGACCGGAGGCGAAGAGCTCAAAAAACGCATGCATGAGCTTCTATGGAGAATATGGTCAGATGAAAGCATGCCAAGTGATTGGAATCTCAGCGTACTCTGCCCAATCCATAAGAAAGGTGATTCCACGATCTGCGCCAACTACCGTGGGATAAGCCTTCTTAATATTGCATATAAGGTTCTATCGAGCGTACTGTGCGAAAGACTGAAGCCCATCGTCAACAAACTGATTGGACCTTAACAGTGTGGCTTCAGGCCTGGTAAATCCTCCATCGACCAGATATTCACACTACGCCAAATCCTGGAAAAGACCCGAGAAAAACAGATCGACACCCATCATCTATTTGTCGATTATAAAGCCGCTACCGCCTTCGACAGCACGATTAGGGATCACTTGTACGCCGCAATGTCTGATTTTGGTATCCCTGCAAAGCTCATTCGTCTTTGCAAAATGACACTGACCAACACCACCAGCGCAGTGAAAATTGGGACCTCTCCGCACCATTTGATACCAAAAGAGGTTTCAGACAAGGTGACTCCCTATCGTGCGACTTCTTTAACCTTATGCTGGAGAAAGTGATTCGAGCTGCGAACATCGACATCTCTGGCACTATCTTTTACAAGAGTGTCATGCTGCTAGCATACGCTGATGATATTGACATCATTGGCAAAAACGATCGAGCAGTCAGTGCAGCATTCTCCAACCTGGAAAGGGAGTCTCGTCGTGTGGGTCTAGTGGTGAACGAGGACAAAACGAAATAGCTTGTGTCAACAAACAAAGAGTCACGGCGTCTTGGACAAAATGTCACTGTTGACAACTACACTTTTGAAGTCGTCAAGGATTTTGTTTATCTAGGATCCAGCATAAATACCAACAATAATGTCAGCCTTGAGATCAAGCGGAGACTAACTCTTGCCAACAGGTGTTACTACGGGCTCAGTAGGCAATTGAGAAGTAGAGCCCTCTCTCGACCGACGAAAATAACGTTCTATAAGTCCCTCATCCTTCCCGTCCTAATGTATGACGCAGAGACGTGGACATTGACCATCAATGATGAGAGGCTGTTAGGAGCGTTCGAGAGGAAGATACTCCGTAAGATCTACGGTCCAGTATGCGTGGACGACGTGTATCGAATAAGATGGAACGATGAGCTGTATGAGCTGTACGCCGACACTGACATAGTCAAGCGTATAAAACTCCAGCGGCTTCGCTGGCTGGGTCATGTTGAGCGAATGGAAGAAAGCGCTCCGGCTAGAAGGGTGTTTTATTCGAACCACGGTGGAGGAACACGCAGAAGGGGACGTCCTAATCTCCGTTGGAAAGACCAAGACCAGGTGCAGGGCAACCTGACTGCACTTGGCCTTATCAACTGGCGCCAGCGCGCGCATAGCAGAAGTGATTGGCGGAGCTTTGTGGAGGCGGCCAAGACCGATCATCGGTTGTAGCGCCAGCTAAGTAAGTAAGTAATACCAAAATATATATCACATTTTTTGTGTTAGGCTGCCACCCTGAGTCGATAAATCGTGTGAGTTCGCTTTTAGAACACAGCTGTAAAAGTTAATTTTGTGAGAATTTCTCCGGCTTATGTAATTTTTCCATGACAGTTTTTATCGAAAAATACTCATGCCCCAATTGCGATCGTATTTGACATTAATTTTTAATTTAATTTAATCACTTATTATGGTTAGCATAAATATGTGACGCAGCTTTAGTTCATCGTTTGTATCTTTCCCAAAATCTTAGGAAAAGTATAAGCTGTGAAATTTGGTACGAACTTGTTTTCATGAAACGACATATTATAAGTTTCAGGGTAGAGAAAGCGAACTTTCTATGGCATATAATTTTGGAAACTATGAGCAGAGCATTGTTAAATCTACACGATAATGCAACCATGTTATTTTCCGCCATGGTTGCTCGACATTCATCAGCGACTGCTGTCAGCTGTCATCCACGGTGTCAAGCTTTTTCGCATTTGCAATTAAAATATTTTCGTAGTTTGTTCGTATTTTTCCCCTATTTATTTTATCACGCAAGTATCAAATTGCTGTAGAAAAGATAACAAAGCATTTCACAACAACTCGAATTTATATAAAAATCAACTGTAACTTCAAGTACGTCTGTGTGGGAAACAGAAAAAGGAAGCTATACAACATTTTTCAAGGTCCCAAACAAATTTTCAGGGAAGAAAGTAGGTTTGACTACAACTGTTGCAGTTCCGATCTGCCACGAGCGTTAGACACAAAGAGTAATAACAACAACAACAATATGAGTGAGCAACCAATGTATATGAATACTTCGGAAGAGAACGACGCCTGCGTCGTTTGCTTTAAAAATGTAGAAATATATTCAATTGGCGAATGCGATCATCCAGTCTGTTACGAGTGTTCAACACGCATGAGAGTTTTATGTAAACAGAATGAGTGCCCAATTTGTCGTCACGATTTGCTCAAGGTATGTGTAGAATTATACTACTTTCAATAACGATTCCAAAAGTGATTTTTAATTTTTAAATCTTCTGTACTAAAAGGTAATATTTACCTATGATAAATTGCCGTATCGTGAGCTCGAGGAAACCAATCGTTCGGAATTTTATAATCAGAAATATAAAATTTGTTTCTACACTAATAATATTCAACGAGCATTCTATGATTTGCTGGAACATCCTTGTCCAAAGTATGATCATGTTAGAATTGAATGAAAGTTTGTCTGTTTTTTATACTTCGTTAAATATTCCAGATGTAACGCACGGCCTTATCGCACATTTGAGGGTCTCAGAAACCATGTTCGTAAGGAGCATGATCTGTACTATTGTGATCTTTGCACGGATAATTTAAAAATCTTTACTTTCGAACGACGTTGCTACACCCAAGCCGAATTGGGCTTACATCGCACGAAAGGCGATGAAGACAATCGATCGCATCGTGGCCACCCATTGTGCGAGTATTGTAACAAGCGATATTTGGATAGAGATGTGCTCTTTTTGCATTTGCGACGTGAACATTACTTTTGTCATTTCTGTGATGCTGATGGGTGCAATGAATTTTACAGGTCGGTGAATCAAAAATATGGGAAATGTAACAATATCATAACAATAATATCACTTAATTGTATTTGCTGTTACAGAGATTACGATGCTTTGGCCGATCATTTTCGTCAAGATCATTTTCTTTGTGAAGAAGGAAAATGTGCCACAGATCAATTTATTGGTGCTTTTCGCACAGAAATCGATTATAAGGCGCACGTTGCCAGCGTTCATGGCAAATTATTGAATAAGCAGCAAGCCAAGCAGGCACGAACCTTAAACCTTGAGATTACACTGGGACCACGTGGCCGTTCAAGCCACACTGAGCAGGGTGTTGCTAGCCTTCGGTCTAGAGGGTAAAAACCGTGGTTAATATATATATTTTAGTAATAAATGTTGATTCCATTCAGAAATGAAGAGAATCGCCAATATCATGACGAATTAGACGATTACAACTTGTATACATCTCAATCCAACCAACGTTCAATTACCATAGATGCTCAAAATGAACAAGATTTTCCGTCACTTGGAGGCTCTGCAAGTGGACCCAGTGTATCATTAATACGACCGTTGCCGCAGTCGATGCGTTACCGTGGCAATGCTGGCCTAGCGCGAACAAAAGAAAATTTCCCTGCTTTAGGCAGTGGCGGAGGAGAAGGTTTGTAACAAACACCATCATTCAGGTCAAATGCTAATGTAAGGGTTTTTATCATTTTGCATCTCAAAGTTCATTCTGGTACTGTTGCCGACCAACAACATTCACAACAAAATCAGCAATCCGGCCCCATATCGTCTGTCCTTAAAAAACAGAATACATCTTCCACTGGAGCAATTGCACGAACACCAACAATGCCTAATACTAATGGCAACGGTTCGAGCATGGTTATACATGTTTCCAATCGTCCAGCGCAAGGTAACTTAAACGGCGGAGCCACTCCAAAGAAACCAACTGGCTTGGATTTCCCAGCCTTATCTGGTAACAAAGCTAAAAAGCAACAAATACATGATGACATGTTACCATCGAGTTCGAATATACCTATGGAAAATGTTGCCGCCAAGCATCGTATCTTACTCGATGATTACGTCTCTGTAGCTAATCCAAGCAATTTCCAAAAAATACAATTGGTTCAAAAGGAAGAATTGGCGGCAAAGGCGCGTAAGTCCGCGGAGCAAATGAGTGCACCCAAATTGACCACAACAGAATTTCCCTCCCTTGGCGGTGGCGGCAATAATACAACGGCTGTGAGAAATTCAATATCTTGGTTCAAGGGTCCATCCGAGAAAAAACTGCAAGAAAAATATAATAAACAAAATATAAAAAAAATAGCGCCAGCGCCGCCATTACCAAAAGACAGTAACAAAGCAATGTCTAACAAACAAACATTCAATAATACCACCCATCAGGAATCAGCTTTGAAAAAGGACAAAAAGAATAAAGAAAAGAAATCCTCCACGGAATTTACAAGCAAATCGAATGGTAAAGTAAAAGAGAAAAACAATAGCAACAACAACGAACAGAAATTATCAAACACTTCTACATCCCATTTGGAGCCATTGGTTAACGGAAATGATGCATCCAATAATGCCGCCGCAATTCGTCCTCCGCCTGGCTTTTTAAATGCGAACAATCAATCAAACTCTGTGAACCCGCCGCCTGGGTTTCACTCAAATGTAACTGTTAATTCAGTGGCAAAGTCGCCGAACAATTTAACATTTACTAGCTCACTTGGCGAAAGCTACAGCATTGTACCCACGCATGCTTACGTTCAGCCACCGGAAGCTATAACTAGGAATCAAGTAAATTTTGTATTTTACAGCTAGGTGGAATAGAAAACAACGATTAATATTTTCATTTTTGCACTAATCTTGTAGAGACTCGTTAGCCATTTCAAAAAAGCTTTAAAAACACCTGAGTCACTGGAAGAATTCCGTCACATATCGCAAATATTTCGAGAAGGTATTTACAAAACCCAACCATACTATGAACACTGTCAAGCTGTGTTAAGGGAGAAATTCGATACTATATTTCCGGAGTTATTGGCACTCTTGCCAGATATAAGCAAACAGCAAGTAAGTTTAGATTTTGAAAGATAATTGGTTTTCTTTGTAAACAGAGTTATGTATTCTCTTAAAGGCGCTTTACTTGGTGCACACCCAACGGTTGAATAAATTGTCTTCAAGTCAACGAAAACTACTTCCTAAATTGGAAGTTTGCCCCACATGCAAGCAAGTATTGCTGCACACCGATTTGGATAATCACCGGAAGTTGCACGATCATAAGACTAACTTTCCAGAGCTTGGCAGTGGAAATACCAACGGCAACGTTACTAATAATAAAACTGCAGTAGCAAATCGAAAATAGTTCAAAACCCCATAAAAAGTCTTAATTCTAAATTGATCGTTTTATGAAATTGTTCTGATTACATTACTAATTTTAATTTAATGACTTGATTATATTAAATTTTTTTTTGCCTACATTTCTGCAATGTCTACTTTATGTACTCGGCACACTTGAGATATACATATATAAGCAACCAAAAGTGAGGTTAATGCATAACATTTTAAGTGTTCATTTAAATAAATGTCTAGTTTTATTTAATTGAAATTCATTTTTGGAATATATATTTAATGTACAATGAAATGAACAAAACCAATTTACTTACTACTAGTTGCATGAAACAATACTAAACGAATGTATATGGTACAATGATGTAAAAAACAAAAATTACTTTACACATAATTTTATTTTTTGTATAAAATTAATTTATCTTTTTAATGATGCGTAAATTTGCGATATTCTCTTACTAACAAACAAAAACTTTAGGTATACCTAAAAGTTATTTAAACAATTTAAATAAATTTACACGTGTAAAGTCTATAAAATGCATTTTAAATAAATATTTTCGAAGTTTGAACCATTTTATGGGACTTTTATGGAAAGGGAATAAACATAGAATGACGGTAGTGCCAAATTTCGCCATATTTCATACAATTCTAATGAAACTTTTTGCTATCATCGTGAATATTTCCGTTTCAAGAAGAAGAAGATGTGTAGTTCAGCCATATTTTTGTTGGAAAAAATTATTGTGTGCATAAAGAAAAATACTATTTTCCACTAATTGTACGAGCAAAGGTAATAGAAATGACTTCTAACATTATTGAGCGTGAAAATGATTTAAAAATGAAACGAGTTTGTCGTTTTTGCATTTCGCAAAGTCTGGAAAAACTAAGCAAAATTTATACAAGAGATGCACACGTAAAAACTACGGTACCATTGCCAGTGCAAGTAATGGCCATTGTTTCCATGGAGGTAAGTAAAATTTATTGCAGTCTTAGAAATGGATATTGACATTTATTTCTATTATTTCTATAAAAATGTTGAGACACGCTAATATGTCAATCAGGTATTGGACTTTTGGTTTGTTTCTAAATAAAGGCAGCTGTGTTGTCTGACCAATTTAGCTAATACAATAATTTCAATTGGATACAAATATTGGTGGATGGATCAAGTATGGAATTATTGGAATTTTTGTTTTCAACGGTCTCTTAGACCGTGCTAACAGAAAGTAATTGTTTTTTTGGTTTCTAATGAAACCTATAATACGATAATATATAATTGCTTATTTTGCGAAGATGTTGAATAGCATTTCGCTGGCATCACTATATGCACGGGAAGTTGAATGCAAAAGTGAACCAAGCCAAATTAATTTTTAATCAATTTATAAATTTTTTAATTTAATATATTATATAAACAGAATTGACGCGTATTTACCTAACAGCGTACGGCGTATGTAATAGAAATAGATTTACATAGTTCGATGTAAATACGTCGAACGTAATTATGCTGGCGTCATTTCATATCATTATGTAGACATGTTTATACAGTAAATTGTTGTTGTCCAAAGTTGAATTTTACACCAATTTGACAATTTAAACCTTCTCATTTTCAACTTTGCGAACGTAAGTATGCTGGCGGCATTTCATATCATTATGTAAAATCGTGTTTATACTGTAAATTTTTGTTGCGCAAAGTTGAATTTTACACGCAATTTTCCAATGTAAACTTAAAAAAAAATGTGCGGTTTAAACATGCCTTAACCTTAAGTTCTTATTTGACAACGTATAAATCGATGTACGCTGTTACGCCGATACGCTGCAATTCTGTTCATATATTGAGTACGTTTGCAAACCTTAGTTTTTTAAAGCGAAAACATAGAATAATACATAGTATTGCTACTTTGTAACTGAAAATGATAGTGGTGCCAAGTTGAATATGTCAAGTTTTACAATCCAAGCCATGATCCACCATCTTGTTTAGCAGGAATATTTTGCACGGTCATTGTGAATGAATTGATACGCCAGTAAAAGAAGCATAAAGTTTTGCATCTGTCGCTTGTGGAAAAGTAGGAAGTATTGTGAAAAAGTAAATAAATTTAAGTCTTCTAAAATAAAAACATATAAAAAAATGTCTGCGACAACTCATACAACGCGTGAAAATGATTTAAAAACGAAGCGAATTTGCCGTTTCTGCATTTCGCAAGATGTGAAAAATTTATCAAGCATTTATTCAAGGGAGACGCGCCTTAAATCGGCGGTACCATTACCAGTACAAATTATGGCCATTGCATCCATGGAGGTAAGCGCAATTCCAATTCAAAATTGTACTTGTAAGCGTGTGACCAGCTCCAGTTTGATAATTTAATTGCTGAGTAATAAAAAATTAATTTTTTTTTTACCTTTCAAAGCAGCTTCCTAGTTTATAAAGTTTTCTGGAAAAGTGTATATTATTGGAGGTATTAGGCTTTGTTTATCACTGGGCTTTTCTACATATTTATATAAAATTGGATGGGGAAGTGAAGTTGTTACAGAACTAATTTTATTTGTATTTTTTTCTTGTCTGATTGCTAGATTTTAATTATATTACACATGTATAATTTGATAATTTGTTCATAACTGTTTTTTACTTGGCGCTTATATTTTAAAAGATTTGTAAACAATTACAAAATAAATACATTTTTTCGTGACGCTCTTAAAGCACATGGCGAAAACTAGTTCTCCATTGACTCTTTTTACGAACCAACCGGTGGACCTTCTGCATGCAGTGATTTAACACATTCCATTTTTTGCTGTTTGTAGAAAATTACGGGCGCTTTATCAATGCGGCCAGTCACATCCGGTAACAGCGCCCCCATCTGTTGCTATGTTGCTACCCAAATAGGTAAACTGTTCCATATCTTCAATAATTGTGTTGACATCGCCTGTGCTAATGATTAGTGACTGCGTTGCTGTTGTTTCCAAGCGTATTATCTTTATTTTGGTAATGTTTTCCAGCTTCGTAGTGCCGATAAAAGAGAGAGATAGGAAACAGTTCTCACCAGCATAATCCAAGTCGCACAGCTTTGGGAACAGTTTCCACTGAATCCAATCTGCAACTTTACGGTTGGCCTTGGCTAATACTCCTAACATTACCAGAATAAATAGCAATGGCGATAAAATAAAATTTGTCACTGTTCCTTTCTTTAAAGCGAACAATATTTTCCGGGTCATTGTGACCTCTCTAATTAACTGCGTTATCTTAACTGGACCTCCGCAGCGTTTCAATCAACGAAAAGTAGCAACAGGGGAGAGACCATTTGGCAGACTGTTCAATAATTATGCGGAGAGAGTTTACTTATATATGGCCTAAACATGATATTTTGTCAGACACCAGTTTTCTCTGCCGTGAGCACGGTGTCAAGTGTAGGAAAGATACGATCTAGCGTGATGAATGACAGCTGTTTTTATTGATATTCAGTAGCTTCATACTCCTCCAGTTTTTACGTAAGCTCAGGTCGACTTCTTTGAGAAAATAATTATTCGTTCTTAGCATTACTTTGGGATGATTACCGAGATGCCATTGCCATTGGCCCAACTGCTCAAATCTGTGTTTGAGTATTTGCTGTTTATGCTATTTTGTTTGAATAAGTTATGTTTGTTAGTTTGTTAGAATGTAATAAAAGCCATTTTTATTTGCATCAACTAACCCACCAGTTGAGATCTATCTGTTCTAATTCTGCCTTCTGGTTTGGATATGCAGGTTGTTTTCCACTCCGACGTCATGCCCCTTAAGTAAAATCTAAATATTCTGTTCACCGACAGAATTGTTCATCAAACGTAAGAATTGTGGAGTGTAGGTCCTTATATATTGAATTTTGAGTTCACGAAGTTTTTGATTGCGTTATAAACGCCTCTGAGGTCATTGTGGTACTTCTCCTGCGATATTCTTTGCATGGTTCTTATCTTTTTTCACAAAGTTTTTGTTTTTACTGTTTGGGTATTGTTGTCTTATAAGTGAGTTATCGTCTCTGTCGCCCACGGTTTTCTGGAATTCCATTGAACGCCTAAATTTTCGACTGCAACCTGTTCGCAGGTAAAACTGATTTGCGCCCACGAGGATGTTTGAGACTGCTCTAAAAATTTTAGCGCCACTGCTCTATTATTGATATTAAAGATATGAAAAAATAATCTAATGATAAATTTGTTTTTCATGCTTTTATAGGCATATTTAATTTTCGAATTGACCCCAAATATTTAAAGTGGATATCAGTTTTCCAAGCATAATCCCAAATACAATTTCGAGGTCCTAGTCTTATCCAATTGATGTGTTTGGTAGGACATTAATAGAGGTTTTAATACTTTAGATTTTTCTCGTGCTCCAAATACCAGTTTCTGGCAAGTACGTATATAGTTTGTGAATAATACTATGTAGTATCAAAGATAAAAAATAGGTTGGAAAAATTTTCATTGAATATACATTTATTATTGTGTATGTAGGTATATAATTTATATTATATTTAAATGGCAATTCATTATTATTATATTGAAGATTGTGAAATAATAAAATTAATACTAAGAAATTCACATCAAATTGATAATAAAAAGCTTATCAGAAATAAAGACATTGTTTTTAGCCTTATATGCAGATAAACACGAAATTGGTATCAAAATTCATTTTCCTTATATAAAATTTGGTTTTCACTTTTACTACTATGAGTAATGTCAATTAAATTTTATTTCTTTATACAGAAAATATTTTAATTCAAGTGGTTTCATTCTTTAATTTCTGCAGTCGCGTTTTTATTTTTCTATTAGTGACTTTAGCTTAAAACCTTATATATTAACCACCTTTTGTATTTTTGTCCGTAAAACGTAATATACGTGTTAACATCGTAGTGACGCACGGGATTTGTTTCTGTTGATGCATCATGGGGCTGTCCGGCACGTTTGATTCAAAATCCAATGCAACACGTTGATTGACAAATGTTAGTAATGTTAAAATGTCATGTTTTTTACCATTTTTATTCAGTTCCTCCACCAGGGATTGCATAAACCAGGAACCATTTGTTGTATTGCGCCATGAGTAAAAACCTATGAAATGCAAATTGTAATAAGCTTGTAATTTTATAAAACTATGTAGATAAATGAAAATCCCACCTGATATGGTAGAGTAGGCAATTAGGAAATCGGCATGTATTGGTATTTTATAACTCATTGAAGATTCACCATCGGTTTCAGTCTTTTGCATAAGTACGCCCGGATCTAAACGATCTCCTTGGCAAGCTTGTATAAGAAATATTTTTGGTTTTCCAGCTAGAGTGGGGCAAGTGTGGGCAGTAAAGTAATGAGAGATCGTTTCCAATTTGTACTGCACATCTTTGGCATAAATGTAGCCATGTTCGCCGTGCGATAAAATTGCGACAACAATGCAATCGTTATCGCTATGATTCTGAGAAGCAGCTAAAATAGATATTTAGGAAAAAAGTTCTATATTTTAGAAGATAATAAGTAGGAAGTGTGAGCACGGATGTCTTCGTACCATTTTCGGATTGTTTCATAATATCCTTTAGTTTAGAATCTTTATACACATTCACATTGAAATCCAGTTGCTTCAATGCCTTGCAAAGATTTTCACAATCAACATTTGTACCGCTGCGTGGTTTGAGCGACGGTATATCAAAATATTCATGGTTGAATATGAGCGCAAGGCCACGATTCTTATGGTTCATGTTGTATTCAACAGCATAACGTTCAGTGGGCATACGAGCGCCATGCTTGTGTATTTGCTTACTAAATGTGTAAAGGGCGAAGCAGGAAGAAACGAAAACACGAGTTATTTTTGTATAGAGCATAAAATACATAGAGCGCAAAAAACAGAAGGGAGATTAAAGTGAGGGAGTTTGTGCCGTGAAGGTAACGGAGAAAATGAGAAACCCAAATGAAATGTCTCAAGGACACCGCGAACTGGCGGGTACAACTTACCCCGCAGCACTATTTGCGCCATTTGACTGCTGTTCTCGCTCTGTTAAAAATGCATCGGGCTTATCACCACCATTTGCCTCTTTAGCAATGCATTCGTCTGTCATGATTTGTGATTTCCTTTTTGATGATTTTTATGTTTGTTTGAGTATGTGTGTGTGTATGATTTAAAATTTCTGCTAAGTCTTTTCGTTTGTTGTTTGTGTGTTCCAGACACGCCGCCGTTTTTGATTCAGGCAACTTCAATTCTCGTAAAGCACATTTAACAATGCAGCTGCATTAAGTTCTACTAAACTTTTACTTGGAATTTTATTAAATTTGTCATGCGAAATTTAACAGCAATTAGAATTTTGTTTGAAAATAGTAAACATTGCCTTATATGTACGACTTTGTTTTCTATTTAACGTTTTAATTAAAGGTTATGCACCTCGTAAACACAGGCAAAAACAACAAAAAGAGCAACAATATCAAATCGTGAAATTGCATTAGTTTTGTAGTGAAATAGTAATACCAGCAAAACTATTCTGCTTTTGAAAATCCACTTGTTTGCCGATACGGTCACAATACACTACTGAATGCGATAAAAACTGACGCTGCTATCGCGCATAACAAGAACAAAACAATAAAAAATGTATATTCACAATAGTTTAGTTTATGAATGCAACAGAGTTGCAAAAATTCTGTCCCATTCAAAAAAACTGAAACTTTGCTATAATTGAGGTTTGAGGCTGTTAAGACGGTGGAATATATTCAAAAACCGCAAAAGAATTGAAGAAACGCTATGGCTCAGCAATCTCCACCGTTACAACAAAAATCACATTTGGTCATCATACACGACTTGGAGCATGCTCGACTTTAAAGTATTCCATTCTGAAACGAAATAGTGAAATACTATTTATAGATTTCTTGCACTGGATTATTATAAAGTTTTGAAAAAATTACCGTAATCCTTCCGTATTTTTAATAATTATAGTCAATTAGATGGGTACAATAGATAAAGTGAAATAAAAATATTTTAATAATTTCCAGGTGTACTCAAATGATGGCATGCCCACATGGGTTTGCAGTGACTGCCGTATGCTTTTCGATTACGCCTATCGATTTAAGCAGATGTGCAAGCGTGCAGAGACATTGTTACGTCAATATCCGTTGACCGGTCAGTGGCCAAGTCCACTGAATAGACCCTTGATTCCAAAAGAACTCTTGCCAAAACAACAAATACTTGCTACACAAACGCAAACAACAAAGGCAACACAGTCCTTATTGATAAAATCCCATTCAAAGCAACAACAAATCTCATTTAACATTTCGGCCGGTGGTGGTAGTACTGCACCAAAGAAAATACTCAATTCAAATCCAGTCTCTTCGCCAGAGCCACCAGCTCCGGTGCGTTTCAAGAAAGAGAAACTAGACAATGAAACCGACGATTTCTTATCAAAAGTCGAAAATAACGAGGAACTCTCAATGGACGATGTGCAGCGTTTAATAGCAGCTGCAATTGATGATGATGATGATGATGATGAAGAATTCGTTGGCATTACCACTACGACTACGGAAGTAGTGCCTGTTGTCACGTCTCTACCGAAAAAACCGAAATTATTGAATAAATCATCGATACGGATACTTAATAAAGAAGCTGATGTGGTAATGGAACCGCGTCTTAGTAAACCACAAGTGCAACGCGATGAAGATGGAAATGTAGCAATTGTTTCGGAAATACTCGATCCAAACGTACCATATGAAGTGGAACCAGACCCGATTAAGAACGCGCTACCTGTGGAGACTAATGTTTTCCCCTGTCCACACTGTGAGCGTTCATTCCCGCTGTTGCAGCTGCGCGATATTCACATGGTGAATCATAATCGCGAACGAAGTTATCAGTGCATCAACTGCGATAAGTCGTTCTTTTCCAAGTATGATTTGCAGAAGCACAGTCTCATTCATACAGGCGATAAGTGAGTACCATTCTGCATATAATGTATTAACTTTTATTAGTAGCGCTTTATATATTTATTTTAAAATTTTCTCAATTATGTAGACCTTTCAAATGCACCGTTTGCGGAAAGGCTTTTACGCGTTCATCGCTTTTGCATCGCCATGAAAAGTCACACACCGACATACCGAAATTCATTTGCATCTATTGTGAGAAACCTTTTATTTCAAAAGACGAAATGGAGAAACACACAGAACGCCATCGTAAGAATCGACCGTATCAGTGCAAGGACTGCAATAAGTCGTTTGCCTTCAAACAGGGTCTTGAAAGGCATGAGGTAAATATAACTACATTAGTAAGAGCGTATTTCAGTGTTACCATTTACCGGGTAAATTGTACCTCTCTTTGTAACTAATTTTGACACACCTAGGTGATTCACTCCCGCGATCAACCGTATCCTTGTCAGTATTGCGAACAAAGTTTCTCCACGCCCAGCAAATTAGCACGCCATCTTACTGCGCATGCTGGCAAACGTCCTTATCCATGCAAATTTTGTCCCAAATCGTATTTGCTTTCACATCATCTGACACGCCATATGCGTTCGCATAAACAGGGCAGCACATTGTTCACGTGTAACGATTGCGACAAGGTATACAAGACGCGCGATGAGCTCATATACCATTCGGCCGTGCACGCAACACAGACAATGGTATGCCCACTATGCAAGGAGGGCTTTGATGACATCGTTGATGTTACATCGCACATACGGCAGCATGCTGACGGAGAGGCGTTCGCATGCGAGTTTTGTGATTTGATTTTCCTGACTTCTGAACGACTGCAGGAGCATACTGATTTTGATCATGCCGAAGATATGGTGGCATATCATGAAGACGACAACAAAGCGAAGGCACGAAGTACAAACAATGATGCGGTAACAGATGCAGAAGATGCTGATGTTGATAATAGTCAAATACGGGAAGACTTACAGCAATCTATTGACGAATTTCTTATTGATGAAATGTCTGATGGGGTGCAAATTTTGAATAATCAAATGCTGCACGGAAATCAAACTGGGGAAAATGACATAGTTGTCAAGGAAGAGAATGAGAGTATGTCTAATTTTTAGTAATATTTTTATCTCTTTGCTAATTTTACACAAATTTCAGCAAATAAATTGCAAATTCTCGATCAAATAGTAATCAAAAAGCCGGCAGCAGCTGGTGTTGAGGAAAATTACGCAATGGCTGACGACAACATTACAGTGACGAATGAGGCTGAAGAAATGGACGATATTGATGCTGAATATGAAATTGAATCACAACTGGCCCGTGAACCTCCCATTAAAGTTAAGAAATTTTATAAATGTGGGAATAACAAATCTCCGGCCAATATGAAAACTTTTGAGAACAAAACTCACCCGTCATCACAACTACGCCGTAAAGTGGCGGTACCATCCGCTAAAGCCCAATCAACAGCTACTGCAAAACAAAATACCCAAATTAAAATTGAATATAATGAAGAGACAGCTACAGTAAAAACTTCGCCTGACCAAGACGCCATCAATTCCGCATTGAATACATTACCAAAAAGCGTTTCAGTACGTAGAAATCCTTCTTCTTCCGCATCCAACACTTCTATATTAAAATTTAAAGAAACAACTAGTCCTTCAAGTCAGAAAAAATCGCCAACAACCGAAGCAGCGAAACAACCACCAGCACAGCAAAAGCAACAGCTTTCTCGCCCTGCTGTTAAAAATGTCTCTCAGCACTCTCGAATAAAACCGAAAACAGTTGCTGCCCCATCAGTACAACAGCAGCAGTTGCAAACACGCTCTGCTGCCAAACGCACCAACGAAGCCAATGAGATGGTTAAGCGTTCGCCTAGCGAAGCTAAATCATCGTCATCGTCCACAGTGTCACCTGCTGCAACAGTATCCACTTTAAAAAAAAGCGGCGGTGGTGATGATAAAGTTGTAAAAATTATGCTCGGCGATAAAAAAGTCAAAATGCAAAGAATTACTTTAACACGCGCTGAGGCTTCGGCTATGGTTAAGGAGGGGCGCATACACATTAAAGATGGTAACATGATTCTTACACAGAATTCTCCAAAGCCTAGTAAATAATATTTTCATACTACTATGTATACTACATAAAGTATACATATGTATGTATATTAACATTAAGCCGAAAGCAGGAGTGCGGCCGTAGTCATCTAGGACTTGTTGCTGCAGTATTGTAGCATTCACTAAAGAATAGAACATCACTGCTGCAGCTTTTTGTTTCAGAAAATTCTTTTGCTTCAGTAAATTCTGCGGTACTGCGTTAACAAACGAGCCGATACTATCGGGGGAGCTCAGCTCCATCAAATTCAACTAGAACATTTATACTTCTAATACAATATCAGTTTTTCTAAAAAGAAAGTCAGCTCCCCATGTAATTGATTTTGTACAGGCCGTGTATGAGATTCAATGAATAATTATTTGAATTTTCAAAATGCATGCAACTTAAAATTAAATTTTATCATTTTTGGTTGTTTGCTTTCATCTCATTTTTTAAGATATGTAATACTTATATACTTTCAATAAATACATGCTGAAATATTTCCAGGAGTTTTATTTTCGTTTGAAAGCAAGTACACCAGTTCATGATTATTGGTCGAAGCTTTGTTTTGCATTTCTTTCGTAAACCACGGTAAACATATCATTTTTGATTATGAGGGAACTATATAATTACTTATTTTTTGTACAACTACAATTAGTTGAGTGTTTAAGTAATTGCTAATTCGGGTCTAAATCATAATTTTCTTATTCTAAATAAATATTCGGCAAAACTTTCATTATGCTTGAACTTAACTTTTACAATAAATACTCAAAATATTCGAAGCAGACTTGCGTCCAACTTAAATCGATATGTGAGTTAAGTAAAATATTTATTTTTTAGCTGAATCGAATGCAATTTATTATGGCAGAAAATGAATTGAATCCAGCTTAAATTAATTTGGAAATAAAGAAATTCCCCTATTACTCCTCTCCAATATGCTCTACACACATCTTCTGCTACCTCACTGCAATATATACTTCATTCATTATGACATCCTCCATTTAAATGTCGTTCTCCATTTATTCCTCATAACCATCGGGCAAGGGATTAACATGAGGGTTGTGGAAAAGGCTCTTGGTGCCATCGCCCCATGGGAAACGTTTTTCACGTCTACGCAAATAATCATACTTGATGAATTCATCACGGGGGTGGTCGTGTTCTTCCTGATGCTTCAAATATGCATTCAACATACAGAGACCTACAGCGGGCACCGCAACGAAGAAGGACAAACGCTTCCATACTTTGTAGCCACCTAAAAAAATAAAAGAGAACAATTATATTAGATATTTTGAGTACTTTGAAATTACATAACCTCCTCCTCTGTCACATACAAATTTAACCTAGTTTTAAAACTTTCTGGTTGATATTCGGTTCCAGTTATTAATATTTACCAGAGTGTTCACCAGCGGTAGCAGCTGTTCCAGATAAACTGGAAGCACCAGTTGCGATCTGGCGACGAATCGCATGCGAAAGAACTGAAGCCATTTCTTGTTTTATTCTCGATTTTACAAACACGAATGAAAATTTGCTCCCAAAACCAATCAATTCATTTGACGTTTTCAAAATATAATGAAAAAAATCTGTGTGATTGGCAACGCAGTTTTTTACATCTTGAAACTTTTAAGCAAAGGTGCAAATCAGTGTACTATGTGAAAAATAAAATCATACTTTTAAAATAAAAAAGTACAACGGTTTTATTGATTTTTTTTTTCATATTTAATTTCGGTACAAGTGAAAATTAATGCTTATCGTTATTGTTATTCTTATTTATAAATTTTAATAAAAATGGTTAAATGTTCTCTAGGTTACGCAGTGCTTACCCGTGCAAGTGCAAGGTCGAAAAACTCAATACATTCATAGTTTTTCACTAATATGCACTCACACATTTCTTACTTTCAACGAAATTTGAAAGGTAGGAAAGAAATTTAGGCACTTGGTGCAAATGAAATGTCAAAGTGGATTAAAATGGTGCCGTCGGTGTGTTTTTGTTCCCTATTTATATTGACATTTTAGTTAAGTATTGCCAAAAAGAAATATAATAGTTCATCAGCATATAACATTGTTGTTCTTGATGATAACTTAAAATAAAGTTAAATATGAAAGTATTTACGATCATATTTGTTAACATTAACTTCTCCGCAATGGTGCACTACGCTGCGGCGTAGTGGTAATGCGTTGGACTGCTACGCAGAGTGTCCGGGGTTCGAATCTCCGCACAGGCAAAATCAAAAAAAAAAAGTAGAAAACAAATTTTTCTACACTGCACCACCTCAGGTTTCTTGTAGGTTTACAGGCAATGGCAAACCTACAAGAGTAAAAATTGCCTATGAAAAGGTTTTCACTTCGCCGTTCGGATTCGGCATTAAACTGTAGGTCCCTTCCATTCATGTAAAAATATAACACGCACAACATGAGTGGATGCGAAAAGCTCGGCCTAGGCCCTCCATGGGCTGTTGTGCCATTAAAAGTAAAGTAAATAATAAAATGGAGATAAAATTTCGATTGAGGATGAGATTTTATGAAATATTAACATCTCACCATGTAGGCGCAACGATATAAAGCTAAAAGCTTTTGGGGAATTTGATGCTGATATATGTTTTGTCGGTGGAGGTTATTAAAAATAAATTATGGGCGCGGTGATCCATCTGCACTGGTTGCTTTTACATTCTAATTTTTGTAGTTCAACGCCACTTTATAATTAAATTAAATCTAAAAATATGGAGTATAGCAAATAGTTTATAATTGTACGGGACAGAGAAAAAAACAGGCAACGGATTGACAACCTTTTGCTTTGATGATTTTATATTAACTTTTTTTTTTTTTAAATATCAACACACAGGGGGTACCCCTACCCCTATACCTATAAATGCAGCGCATTGTGTTGATTGGAAGGAAGATTGATAGGTGTGAGGAAAAAGGAGGGAGAAGTGTATATAAAGTTGCAAGGGTCATAATAATTGGGAAAAATTGTTGCAGGGAGCTTATTCCAAATACAATACAGATGAACGAACTTTCTCTGTAATGCTTAGTGCGTTGGAACACCGTGTCTACGTGGAAGGCGTGAGTTCCGTTTGCTGACCGTGTAGTTCTGTTGAACACACGAACTGACGGCATCAGCTTCCGCATTTCAGAAGAACATCTACCGTTAAAGTATCGGTAGAACAGTGAGACGCAAGCCACGTTTCTTGAAAATAGTTCGAATAGTTCGAGTATTTCTCAACTTCCAAAAAATTTATAGTTTAAAATACGTTTCCTTTTTCTTATATTGATATGTATTAAGTTCCGTATTCCCGTACAAAAGTCTTTCCCTGTTGTACTTTCATTGTCCATCTTATTCGTTTTTTTTTCCAGTTTCGTATTAATGAAAGTGAAAGACTAGAAATTCCATAAATGTTATGAACACTATGGACGCGGCAACGACTTTGAGAAATCTGTCGATACTTAAATACCATGCATTCTTATGAAGACGAACATAATGGCTGCGACACTGCATCATACCGCTAATGTACAAATTTATTTATTTTGACATGCAGCAGAGTGATCACGATCACTCCCTCATTCTCCCTCCTTCTTCCTCTCACCCATCAATCTTCATTCCATTCAACACAATACTCTGCATTCATAGGGGTACACCCTTTGTGTTGATGTATCAATAAAAAAAAAAATTAATTATCAGCCGTTAAATTTAATATTTGCTTGCCTATGTTAGTTATTTCCTTTGGAAATAAATTAATGAAATATTGTATTATATATTATTAATTTTAATTTTACTTACTTACTTTTAATGGCACAACAGCCCATGGAGGGCCTAGGCCGAACTTTTCGCATCCACTCATATTGTGCGTGTTATATTTGTACATGAATGGAATTTTATTAATTTTAATTTTATCGGTATAAAATAAATAATCTGTGGAAATTGTGAGGATTAGAATTAAATTAATTTTGTTTTTGTTGCCACGATCATTCTGGAACACAATGATCGTGGCAACAACAACAACAACGCAGGCAACATGATGCCATATTGTCATGATTGAATGACGCTGATGCAGCGATTGGGTTCGTACCTATAGTTGTAACTATTTGGTATATTAAAAAAAAAAATAGTAAATAAAAATATATGTATCTAGAGAAAAAAGGTGCCAAAAGTACCTTAAGTAGCGTTGCAACACTGGTGCAAACTTTTTTTTCGTTTTATATAAATTTATCAAAAATACATGATTATATCTGACCCCTGAATACCGATATTAGCATGATCAAAGGCATTTCTTATATGGGTGATCTCGTCCTAGTGCGTTACATCTCATTTCAAACCTTTAAATTATCACAATAATTAGTCCGCACAGACTATTTTCAAAATGGAGCACCAAAAAACGACACAAAATATCAAACCAGAAACGAAATATTTTATGTTATCCTCAAATAATGTATAGGCAACAGGCGTGGCCCAAACAATTTCACGATGTACCAATTTTCTGATTTTTTTTATTTATATATTCAACACACAGGGTGTACCCCTATGAATGCAGAGCATTGTGTTGAATGGAAAGAAGATTGATAGGTGGGTGCATGAAGGTGGGTGAATGAGAGAGGGAATGCAATCACAGAGTACACCGATAAAGAGATAGACAGCCATTGTGGCAAGTGTTATGCCTTTACCATAATGAACTTCAGTTCTATCAGTGTCGACTATGACCGCATGTAGCGCCAAAGGCCAAGCTTTTCGCATCTACTCATGTTGTGCGTGTTAGATTTGTACATGAATTTGTGCAACCATCAATCAGAAATCTTGTTAATGAACGCTTGCACATCAATCAATTTTGGTTGTTGTACAATAGAGCAATCTGCCAATTTATTTCAGTATTGCTTTATAAAATAATCCAGACACAAAAGAATATATTAAAAAACATTACAAGAATAGTTGTTTACGGAAATATTTACATACTATATAATTTTTTGGTTAGTAACACATACATGTAAATGTTAAAAAACTTTGATTTATTAGCAGTTTACATTCATTTGGAAGCATTACAAGCGGCTATACATTATTCTATTTATTCCAAATAAAATTACCATAAGGAAAATAAAATTACAAAAAAATAAATTAATTAATAAATAAAGCCAACCAATTAATACAAGTATGAAACTGGCAACGACATCTCTGTGTCGCTAGGTAAAACAATACGCTCTGTCAAGCCAAATCATTGGCACTATTTCCTCGCATTTAGTTCTGTCAACAATATTCAGTTGGTAAACAATGGAGTTTCATACAACAACATTTTTTTTGTCGAATTTTTTGCCTACAAACTACGATATGCGGACATCATTGATTTTCTGTTACGAATTGCAGAAATCTGCTTTTGAATCTCATCGAATGCTTGTGGAAGCTTACGGCTAGCACGCTCTAGGCAAAACACAGTGCAACGAGTGGCTCAATACGATTAACAGTGACGATTTTAATGTGAGCAACGAAGAAAGCGGAAGATCACCGAAAAAGTTTGAAGATGCCGAATTGCAAGCTTTACTCGATGAGGATGATGGTTAAGCGCAAGAACAACTTGCAGAACAATTAAATTTGACCCAACAATGCATTTCTCAACGTTTAAAAGCCATGAGATTGATTTTGAAGGTGGGAAGATAAGTGCCGCATAAATAGACTGAACGACAGCACGAAAATCGAAAAACCATATGTGAAATGTTGCTCGCCAGGTACAAAATAAAGTCATATCTTCATCGGATTGTTACTGACGATGAAAAATGGAACTATTTCGAGAATGCCAAACATAAACGGTAGACCGGCCAAATCGACAGCGGAGCCAAATCTCTTCGGAAAGAAGACAATGCTCTGTGTTTTGTGGGATCAGGTGTTATCTGGTTTGACCTTCTGAAACCAGGTGAACAGCTACTGGTCAACGCTACCAACAACAATTGGCCGATTTTAACCGTGCTTTGCGCCAAAAACGTCAAGAATATCAAGTGATTTTTCTTGATGACAATGTGCCATCACATCGAACAAAACAGACTCGGGAATTGGTAGATTCGCATAGCTGGGAAGCACTCCTCCATGCGGCTTATTCACCAGATTTGGCTCCATCTGACTACCACTTAATTTCATTAATGGGGCACGCACTTGCTGCGCAGCACTTCGATTCAGGAATTTACTCAAAAAACGAACAGTTTTCCTGGCGAGGCATTCATAAATTGGCAGAGAGATGGGAAAAAAGTGTAGCTAGCAATGGCCATTACTTTGAAGATTGAATGTATAACTATTTTTCTTAAATAACCGTGTATTTTCTTAAAAAAAAAAATATCTGTTTCATACCTGTACACCTGGTATATTCACTAACATAAAATTTCAAAAAAGCGTTATAATTAAAGCAGAGGCCTCTGCATCTTGCGATTGACAATTGAACAACAATCAAAAAAAATTTCTTATATTGTCAACTACTTTTTAAAGAGAAATTATTGTACAATCAAAAATTGGTAACCTAATCAAAATATAAAATAAAAACTTTTGTTTAAAAATAACCAAAGTGGCAACGCTGAATATGAGCACGTACGCGTTGTCAACAGCATGCAGTGTAGGCATCATCTTCAGTAACTGTGAACAGACATTATGAGCGACTGACCAAGAGAAGAAAGGAAGTAATCTTGGATTCGTAGGCAATTTTTTTTTGCCAACATTATTTAATACCTATTTTGACAAGGTAAGTTGCATGTTAAATTATAAACTAAAAATGTGTAAATCTGTTGCACGTGCACAACAACAAGTGAATATTAAAGTATACACAGAAGAAATTATAAATTGAATAGTGAACGTGTGCTTTGCCCGAAAAAAGGGCAAAAATTGAAAATGTATCGATAATCCGTAAAATATTTGCTTATAAATCATAAATTTTTAGTACGATAATGTACAATAATTCAAAAATACTTTTCTTTTGTTATTTAGCCATCGCTAAGCCAACAGCACAAAAATGCCAAGTGCTAGTGGAGAGGTAAAGGTAACAAAGAAGGTACATACAGTTGGAATTTGGTAGACATGAAGCTGCTTTTGCTTTATTAATAGAATCTGCTTTGCATGAAGCGTTTACACTTTTACATTTTACTTTTGAACTATTTATTTCCACGCTAATGAATAATTTCACAATTTTGTTAATAATTTGTATATTTGCTTGAATTACATATAATTACATATACATTTCTTCACGCAGGATATCAACTCAAGTGGAAATTCTGAAAGCACTGGAAGCGCTGAGACTAAAAAGAAAAAAAAGCGTCCACGACATCGTATTCGAAGTAGAAATAAGGCAGTGAGAGAAGCAGCGGCGAATGCAAATTTAAGTTCTGAAGCTGGAACATCTATTGGAAATCCAATAGAGAATTTAATTCCACCTCATTTAATTGGAGATACTGATGTCGAAAAGAGACCCGGCAATATTAAACCACTAGTGGATGTAAAACTCGAAAAGACTGAATTGACTGTAAATTTGTTAACTAAAGAAACGACGGAAACGGAAAAGGCTAACGTTGAAAATAAATCTTATTCGGCAATGGAACCAGTCTGTGGTAAAACTCGTGAACAAGTTATGGCTGAACGTGAAGCAAAAAAATTGGCGAAACAAGCTAAAAAGACAAAAGTAGATGGTACATCAAACACACCGCCGACAGTTAATGCTTTTACTACCAGTGGGAAAAGTGTAATACCTGCTCTTCCAGTTGCAGAACAATCGAAGCTTAACAACTCCGGTACTTCTGTTGCTGCTGCTGTTATCAGCGCCGAGGAGAAATCGCGTGAACAAATTAAAGCTGAACGAGAAGCTAAAAAGCAAGCAAAGCATGCTGTTAAAGCGGCCAAGACAACTGGTGTTGCTGCAGCGGCGATGTCTTCTCTAGCACATCAAGTGGCAAATGTTAAAATAACAACTGAATATACTCAATCACAATTACAATCGGCTGCTGATCCAGCAGATACATCTGCGTTGTCAGAGGAAAAGGTGAAAAACTTCTTTTATTGATTGATACATATAAATTACCAACTTTTATTTCGCTCTCTGTAGAAAAAACCTGCGCTCTCAAAGGCCGAACGTCGCGCCATACAAGAAGCACAACGTGCAGCCAAAACTCAAATGCAAGCGCAAAAATTAGGTCCTACATCGAAGTTATCCGCTGTAGCAACTCTAACTAAAGCCAATGCAACTTCGAACTCCTCAAATGTTATACCACAAAAAGCTGTAACACCACGAACGGCATCAACATCGTCAAGTAAAAAATCATTATCGCCTGCAAAATGCAGCATACTCGCCGATCGTAAGGTTAAGCTTTTTAATCACTTGGAATGTGCCGGCAAGGATGTTAATCTCTTTGTGAATAACACACAAATTCATCCGAGTATAGTGCGCTTGGGTGAACAATATGCGAAGCGTACAATTGTTGGCTCAAATGCACGTTGTGTGGCCTTTTTAAATGCACTGAAGAAGGTGAGAATTGAGTAGTAATTTCCATGTTTAATTTAATTTCATATATTGCGCTATTAGGTTATACAAGATTTTGAAACACCGCCAAAGAAAGAATTTGCACGCAGCTTGGAGACTTCGTTCAAGTATTGTGTTGAGCACTTGCAAAAATGCCGACCATTGGCGGTCTCGGTGAGCAATGCTCATAAACATATAAAACATGTGTTAACGCAACTCCCCACCGACCAACCCGAAACAGAAGTATGTATAAAATATTGTTTTATTTTAATGTTTTTTATCATCATGTATCATTAAAAAATTTCAGCTTAAGTTAAACTTATGTCATTTCATCGACACCTACATTGAGAATCAAATCGAAAAAGCAGCACAAGCAATCAGCTCGAAAATGCAAGAGAAAATCTCAAATGATGATGTCATATTAACATTTGGATGGTAAGTGATACATGCACACGTTAAGAACTGTCCGTCCAACAATTAAATATGTACATACATAGTCGGAAGCCCAATGAGCGATTTTTTTTGGGATAAAAAATTCAAACTGCTCTCTCAAATGAAGACAACACTCGAAACAATGGTAGTTGATTGATGTATTGATAGTTTCTATTCTATACAGCAACACTGCTATACGAATCATTAGTCATCACTAGTACAGAATCATTTTAGAACGTTCGGGATGCACGACGAACGAAATGTGTGACAAACAGATGGTTGATAAGAAAAGAAAAATCAAGCGTTTTGTTTGTATGGCCGCTTGAGTGAGAGCGCACATTTACATTCACACTTTCATTCTACTATTCCCGACCGTTGGGTGATTCTGTACTGTGTGAATGTTGAAATGAAAAAACTGTACTCTATTGTTATTGTTGTATTGTACACACGTGACTTCTTACCCACATATTTTTACCTGCGTTAGTGTGAAGATATTTTAAAGAAACTTATGTTGTAGGATTCATGTAAATATGTTGACGTTAATATAGGAAAAAGTGAAGTTAGGTGACTGGTTTTTGTTTAGCGTATTAATACATAAATTTATCTACCGTTGCAGCTCCTCACTCATTAGCTACATTTGCGAAGAGGCCAAGCGACGACTGGTTAATTTCCGTGTGATTATCGTTGATTCACGACCGTTTTGCGAGGGCCAAGAACAGCTGCGCCGTCTGAATGCCAAGGAAATCCCTTGCACTTATGTGCTCATCAATGCGCTCGGATATGTGATGCCAGAAGCAACAAAAGTATTGCTTGGTGCACATGCATTACTCTCAAATGGTTATGTTATGGCACGCACGGGCACTGCGCAAGTTGCTTTGGTGGCACGTTCGTCTAATGTGCCGGTCTTAGTGTGCTGTGAAACGCATAAATTCAGCGAACGTTTCCAAACGGATGCCATTGTCTACAATGAATTGGGCAATCCCGATGATTTGATTTTAAACGACAAATGTTGCTTAGCGAATTGGCAAGCTAAAAGTAAAATGACTCCTTTGAACTTGATGTACGATATTACACCACCCGAACTGGTGACTGCGGTTGTGACGGAAGTATCAATTCTCCCGTGCACCAGTGTGCCGGTGATATTGCGTATTAAGCCAACAGAAATTGGATATTACAATTAGATGATGTGAGGGATATGACTGCTGCTACTGCCACAAGATACGAAATGAAGCTTACGCAAAAGGAACTCTTTTTATTTTTTTTAACTTCTGTAATTTAATTTTGAAAATTTAAAACAAAAGAATGCAGGAACAAGGAACTTGCATCATGAACATATGTACATACATACTTATACATTAAAAGTATATACTTATAAACATATTTTCTCATATATTAAAAATTCTGAAAAATTATATCTAACTAATAAAGATTATTATTACAATTAGAGTTAAGTGAAAAATTGACAGCGGAAGTTCGTAACGTTGAATGTTTCTATGTATGAACCTAGCAAAGAATTACAGAAATTTGGACACAAACGAAGAAAATTAGTAAAATTTGATTGGCGCTCTCCTCCACAAATGCTGTAATCATTCTTTGACTAACGATAATAGTGTATTTAACACTCAAGAAGTATTGCTCGCTTTTTGATTTGAATTCGGCTGAAACAAGTTTCTGGTCAAATTTACAAGACGCACACAACCCCTTTTTTTATATTTCAGTGTACATTGAATCTGTGACTGCACTCTTAATTTAAAAAAAATCATTTTTAATAATGAAAATTGTATACGGCAATTTTGTTTAACCGTACGCTTTACGCAGAGATTTTATTGTGACGTAAATTCGTTGTTCTTCGTTCAAGCCTCAATCAACTGATATTAAGCGAGAGAACACAAGGTGACACAGATGAACGCTTTAAAATTACGATAGAAATTTATATAACTACGGCTTTTACCTTATTTGCTTATTAGTACCAAATCTTACGACCCTTTCGAAAAGTACGACGGAAGTTTTACTCATCCAATTTTATGCAATTTGCTTTGCTAGTGACAAAATATTTTATAATATTGATTAAAGAATTTTATTTTACTGATTTTTATGCCTTTCAATAAGTTGATTAATACATAATGCGTGATTCTCTAACAATAAAAACATCGATTGATATATTGACATTGATTAAATTGTTGTAGTTTTACATTTTGAATGCATACATTTAATTAATTTTATGAAATAAACTTTCTATAGAGGAGAAAGGGGATTTTGTTTTTTAATAAATGTCTCTTACTTATTTTATTAATATAACGAAATAATACGCTTCTACTTAGAAATAAGCAAATGCCTAAATATGTACCTATATAAAGAAAATAATAATGTGTGAATTTTGTGCTAAACGAAATTTTATATATGTATAATAAATATAATTAAACTTAGTGAAAAATTAATGGTAGGTACAAGTAAGGATTTTTTTTTAAAATTTTTATGTAGCTAAAACTGGTTTTTGGAACCTTTTTTTTTGTTTAGGAAGCAAATAAATTTGCTCTTAATACAAAAATGCAGTTATTTTTTCTTTTTCAATTAACTTGCATTTAATATATAGTTTTTGATTATGCTAAAGAAATGCAACAAATAACTTTTACATACACACAATATAGCAATATATTTTCTTTTTCACCCACCCTCACATCCACTCAGGCTTACATTCTTATAATTACTCATTTTCATGCGCTTGAATCATTCCCATGCAGACAACTATGCAGCGTGTTGCTTTTATAACAACAAATGCAGGAATTTTTGTTTACCGATGAAAAACTGCAGAAAATTCCTTCGTCTCATGACAATGCTGAATTTACGGACTATTTTTTTGTATCAGACGAAAGCATGTGCGACATACTGGTGCCGGCTTGCCGCTATCCTGTCCCGGCAACGGTATACTCTTGTCTATGCAACGCTCGCAGAAGATGTCACCACATTTCCAGCAGTGCGTCTAACACAGTAAATCAGTATTAAGTTAATACGTTAAATTAAAATTGGAGTAACAAGAAATACCTTCTTGCTGAATTGATCGAATGGTGTTGAGCACGAGCAAGCGGTTACGTTACGCATTGATTTCCAGTCAACAGCCACGGAATTTATTTCATCTGCTATATTGTTGGGATCGACGTGATCGGTTAGCTGCAGGAAATGCACAAATAAAAATTAGATTGAAAGTAGTACGTTTGCATTTCATTGTGTTGCAAATTTACCGAGAGACTTGCAAAAGACATATCACTGGGCTTCAATGGATGATCATCATCGGCTGAGGAGAGTTCGCTCATCTTTTTGTCATAGTTATATCTAGTAATTCCGTTATTATTTAAAATATACATATAGTTTTGATTACTCTAAATAGAGAGAACGTTTTGAGAGCGGTATTTACTTGTTGTCGTTGATCTCGGTTGATGCAGCTTCTTTCGGGGAAGATTTTGTAGTGGCATCCTGTAGTTTTTTTGCAGACTTCGAAATGTAACTTTTGAAACTTGCAATACGCTGTAAAATGCAACAAATTAAATAAATACTATCACAAATGCATATTTATGTACGTAGGAATGAAATTTTGTCCCTATATAAACCTTTGTTAAATGTTGCACATGATCCTCCAAAGAAGTGCAATGGTCCTTACTAACCAGCAGTAAATCAGCAATTGGTTCGCGTGGATGAACACCACTTTCGAAACGGCTATACATGCCGCGCCAGAATCTAAAACACAATAAAACAAAATATATTAATTACAGGTCAAATGTGTAATACACCGACGCCTGTGTGAATGTTGTGAATTAACATTCGTTATACCAAAAACGCACTTTATGCACTGCGGTGCTAGATTCGCCTTGATAGTCTCATCTACATCCGGTTTATATAATGGATTAATATACTCATTCAAGTGGTTAGACATAAAACCCCACAGCGAGAATGTTCTCTCCGATAGTTTTAAATCCAAACGATCTTTCTCACAATTTCCGACAAATGTTCCAAATTGACATGAATGTACATGATCATGTAGTATCAGTAGGAAACGTTCATTAAACTCGAATGCATCCGTACGCTGTGACATTAACTGCCAAGTGCAATCAAGAAATTGTGTAAAAATTGGAGAAATTTCACGTGGATCTGTTTGTATGTGACCACAGCGTTCACTGAATTTATGTCCGAATGCCAGCCAGTCTTTTTCAATCAAAGCCTGTAGAGATGGATTAAGTTAAAGAGATTAAGTCAATTTAGATATGGTTTAATAGTTTTTTGGTTTCTTTATTATTACCTGAAAACCTTTAATAGTTCGATAGTATGGATCCAACATTAAAGAAGCTAACGAGCATACTTGTGCAGTGCGATCCCATCCATCTGAACAGTGCACCACCACTGAAACACCTTTATCCACCGCATTAGCAATAAAACTGCAATGGAGATGGTAGTACTTAATTAAATAACTAAATGTTGCATTATACAGAGAATTGATATTGGACATACAATACAAAAAAAAATCTATAAGAAATCAAAATTATGCAAAAAGCTAGGAATTTAATCTCTATATTTAGATTTTCACATGTTACTTAACATTAACTATAGGCTAAAATAATTCAAGTTGAAAACTGGAACTTTCCACTCGAACGAAAGACAGGAATGCAAATTAACTATTTTCGCATAAAAACAAAGAAGTAATGGACCCAGGGTCTTCTTATATGTGACAATTTGCCGCTACTTTAACTTTATCAACCTTAATGCTTATCTTCTTCCAAGCGTTCCAGATCCCAGATTCCAGATTAGCGAACCGAAAACGTTGCGGAAGGTCAGCTGTTATACCAGTTGAACTTTGTATGGCTTCACACTGAGCTCTTTATAATACAAAATTCGCAACAAGTTTGTGATATTCAATTCCTGAGAACGATGGCGAGTTGATGTGATTGGTTTTTCTTGCACATTCAGAGGAAATGAAGTAAGTTGTGCGCACTGTAGGAGGACGAGTTGGTAATGCTTACCGAATTTTGAAAGTAATTTTCTAACAATTTCGATGGAAGATTCACCATTTTGGAAGTACATTTCAACATTGTTCAAGCTTATATCGACCCATTTACATTAGAGTTGCCACACTCAAAATAACCAGTAGCTCAAATTCCAAATGTTTGATGGACCACCCTTTATATATTTTTAAGTTTTTCTTTACTGTACGAGTATTACTTTTTGGCAATATGCCAAGTTGCTGTCTGTGATGCTTGTCTCTTTTCAATAGAAATTTTTTATCGGTAACAATTTAATGTAAATGAGGTGCAATATCCTACTTGAACACACACACACACTCACAAAGCCTTAGGCAAATACACTCGGGTATTTATGTTTGTGCGATATTCACATGTGTGATGCGAAGAGTTTGATGAACAATGGACAATTGCCAAGAGTATTAAGATTAATTGTAGTTATTCAAGCAACAGCTTCATGTTGATTATTTGCCCAGATTAGAATGTGCTTTTACGCTCAGTCGGTGTAGCTTATATTAGTAACTTCTTATGGTATACTATGGTTGCTTAGAAACTTTTTTCAATTACTACTAACCTGGAAGTATCCAATATTGAACGTATATGTTTTAGCCATCCCGATGATTCCAATGAATTCAAGAATCCACTCATAGTTGGTGCTTTTTGCTCGCATGCTTCGATTAATTTCTGCAAACTGGTACGTTGCACATGAATATTCTCGATACCAAGAAAATGAAATTTAATATTTTCATAGAATGCTTCATTTTCGTAACCTTTTCCAGCGGCACGGTTTGCCATGGCATTTATCTGTTTTTGTTTATGTAAATACATATGTATAGTACGTATGCAGATGAGGAGAAAATGTAAGAGATGAATTATTTCAAGCTCTCATGCAAAACACAACCAACACAAAGACAAGGGTTATGATGCATAGTTATCTAATTGTATCTATAGTATGAATAAAAGTAAATAACTCGACAAAATAAAAAGTAGGGGAGAGTGCTGATACTCAGTATACATTTTTGACTGATTTTGATCAGCCGCCTGCGAATGGGAAATAGTTAGTGCTTTGTTAGTGCACGGGGTAATGGGAAAGAGTTGTTTTATCAATAAAAGGTGCGTTCCCGTATTACAACGCGGGTGAACTCGTTCACTCAATACAGCCCAAAAAACGTTCCCGTACTCGAAAAACTTGCAAATGAAAGCGACGCTAATTAGAAATAACTAAAAATGTATGCAAAAATAAGTTTTATTTAGAAAAGAACCACAGCCTTAGGTCGTGGTTATGTTCAGATTCTGCTCGGTGAACACCATGAAATTGTTGTTGCACCGAGCTCGTAGAGAGAGCTTTCACTCACTCTCACAACGAACACGATATGCTGGGTGAAATTTATACCGAGCACACCGAGCATTCAGGGTGACAATGAGTTATTCTACAATAAAAGAACAAACATGTATGTAAAATATTACGAAAACATGCAAACTTGTACATCATTATTTTCATTTGCAGAAAAGCGAAGTTGCGAATATTTTTAGTGTTTAAAAGTGAATATTAAGTATAAATACTTGCTTTACTTTTACTTTTAATGGCACAACAGTCCATGGAGGGCCTAGGCCGAGCTTTTCGCATCCACTCATGTTGTGCGTGTTATATTTGTACATGAATGGAAGGGACCTCCAGTTTAATGCCGAATCCGAACGGCGAAGTGAAAAGCTTTTTAATATACTACATATGTATTTATAAAACTATTGAAGTAGTAAGTATGAAAAGTATTCACACAACATATTAGCTGTATTAACGATGTGATGCGGTGCTGATACGACTCTTGAAGTTGACACATATTCTCCACTACCTTAATCTCTTTTTTATGGCCTGGTTAATTTCATTCTCCGTATTAATAAAATCGCTTTAAGTGTTTTGGTATACTATTTTAGTGTTGCCGTTGCGCACAAAATAGTATTACAAAAAAGAACTTAATTTCAACCAAAAGCAACTCTGTAAAGAACTTGAATTTAACCACCACCCCCAGCATGAGAGAAAAATAGGATGTGTTCGCCGAACAGCGAACACCAGCATAACCACAACCTTACGAAGAGTATTTTTTATTTACTCTTATATTACCACTTTACTTTACTTTTAATGGCACAACAGCCCATGGAGGGCCTAGGCCGAGCTTTCCGCATCCACTCATGTTGTGCGTGTTATATTTGTACATGAATGGAAGGGACCATTACCTACCAAGAGGTGGTCCCGTGTAAAAAAAATTGATTTTGTCTGTGCCGAGATTTGAACCCCGGACACTCTGCGTAGCAGTCCAACGCACTACCACTACGCCACAGCGACCACTTAATTTACCACACTTTGCCCAAAAAGTAAGGGAAGAGACCTAAAAAAATGGAGAGGTAGAGCGAGAAATGAAACCAACATGATCAGCAAAAGATTTTGCTATCGTTATTATACCAGTCATTAGTTTCAAAAGAGTTACACTTAGGCCGTGGTTATATTCAGCTCGGCGAACACTATGAAAGTGTTGTTGCAGAGAGAGCATGAAGAGAGACCTTTTACTCACTCTCACAACGAACATGATATGCTGGGTGAAATGAACACAGAGCTCGCTGAGTATTCAGGGTGGCAAAGAGTTATTATTTTAGAAAAAATTAATAAAAATGTATGTAAAATGATACGAAAATATGCAAACCCATATTTTCATTTGCAGAAAAGGCTGGGAATATTTTTAGGCTTTAAAAGTGGATATTATTTTCTTTATAAAACAATGAAAAGTATGTACAAGAATGTACATCATATTAGCGGTATTCACGATGCGAAATGGTCGTGCATCATTGTAAATTATTAACTTCTCTCTCCATCTTGATTAAGTCGATTTAACTTTGTTTGTATTCCATTTAGTTTTGCCATGGCACACAAAATATTATAGGTTAAAAAAAAAAAATGCATTTCCACCACGAGTACGCGAAAAAAAATGTTACGTGTTCGACGAACATCGGACACCAGCATTACCACAGCCTTACAACCAAGCGCAAGATAAAAAATGTCATCCCAATCTGTTAATTAACAAGTCTGAGACAATTGTTTCTATTCTCTTGATAGAAATTATTATCTAAGTTGGAACGAACTGCACTTGTTTCTCTCGGCAAAGACGTACAAAGTTAATATCTCCTGGATCGAAATTAAGTTACTGTACGTTTTTGAGGCTTTTGCGACCTATTGTTTTACAAAAACAGAAACCTTCATTTCAAAGAAGCTATGACGATAGGTTTTTGCTGCTAGCGCTTTCTTAGTTCTAAGATCATTAATAAAAATTATGATTCCTTTGTAAAAAAAAAAAATAAAACTAAACGTTTCAAAGAAATCTAGTTTTTTTTTTCGATATAAATTGACACCACTTTTCCTTATTACATAAAAATAAGTAAACATGACATTGTATGCATTAATTTTCTAACATTCTCTTATTTCCTGTACTCATATTGCATGTAAACGTTTCTTTTTGTGAAATTTTTTTGCCATAGCATGGAAATCCCTGTATTTGTGTTGGAGTATGTGCATGTGAATTTCAGATTTTAACTTACCCTTGGTCGTGTATCGACAACATACATATAATCTGTGTTAGGGTTGGTTTTGCGTATTGCTTCCAGCATTTGTTCATCCTCCAAACAACGTGCACTAAAACCTGATAACGGTTGGCTGCATCGGCAAATTGATGCCTGAAGTGGATGTGAAAAGTGGGAGAGGAAAAGAAAATATTCATTATTAAGCTTTCATTGTAAGTATGTATCTGTGATGTTATTATTTCAAAAATAATTTGTTGTGTTCATATGTGGTGAAGCTTCAACTTAGAAAGTTTAAAGATATTCAATTACAAAATGTAATTCTTTGCACCACTTAGATTTAATTGAGCTTAAGAATGTTGGAGCGAAATTTTGTGGCAGCTACGATGTATGTACAATATTAATTTAGTTGATTCAATTGTTTTCGCGAAACATTTTTAATCATCATGCCTTGAGAAGTTATATGAGAGTTTCGAAAAATATCTAGAGGTTCAACGTAAGTGGAAAAAAGGAAGAAACGAATCGTTGGAATAAATAACGCTGCTGAAAACGTGCATTATTATAAGTATATGATTTAGATGCTGATTTCAATCGAGCACATTCAGCAAACATATTAAATAGCCTCGCACATAATACGTGAATAGGAGTTTCGTAGCAAAATCACAAGAGAATAAATGAAATACATCGTTAATGGTTGCAGCAGTTCTGCTTATTTAATTACTTGCAATTTCCGACTAATTACTTATAATTTCAATTCATTCCACTAATAAAACTTTTGCTTACACCAACCAACTCATCTTATGAGCGTTTATCAGCCAAGTATAAAATTAATCCCACACGAGCAATGAAAATACGATTTAAATGCTGGACGGGTCGATCGCTGTGAATGGAAAGTTACACAACATAAACGAAGTTAATTGTTAATTATTGTATTTATATGCGAGCGTGTACATTAAGGATAAATCTAGTTATGCGACAATCTATTATCCAATTAGATAGAAGGATGCACGTTTTACCATTTCAAAGAAACAGAAAGCTACATACTTATACTTACATAATATAATTGATATGTATACGTAACCGACTTTGTGGGCGTAATTGAAAAGCGAACGACTTTCCATGTGTAAATCTAGTCAGACAATTTTTCCAATTTCTTTTGGTATATAAGCATTAAATTTTAAATAAATGATTTTATTACGCGTTATAAGAAACATAGTGCGAATTTTACAGAGGTCGGCAATTATACCCATCGCTGAATTTTCATGGTAGTTATTGGGTCTATAACTTGAAAATGAGGAATTTTTATTTTACCAAAATATACTTTATTTCAATAAGCAATCGGAGCAAGGTCTGGCGAGTGAGCTATACACACTTCCTATACACTATTTTCGAAATAATTTTTAACCGGCCTAGCAACATGAGGCCGCGAGTTATCATGCTCAAAAATGAAATGAAAAAAAAATTTTTCTACTTTTTGATTTTGCCTGTAGCCAAAATTTTACATTTGAAAACTGATACAGCAGTTTCAAAGATCTCGTGCATTTCCGACGCGAAAAATTATTTCGAGTAAAACACACTTAAAATTTCTAAATTTGCAACGAACTCTTTGCTGCCACACAATACTTTTTAAAATTTTTATATAAAGTAACAACAAAAAAAAAAAAAAAAAACAATTCGGAAATTTCAATCAAGATAACTTAAACCGATAGGGGCTGTTTATACTGGCGAAAGTGTGAAATACTGTACAAGAGAGACAGGTAGAAACGTAAGGTTGTAAGAAAGAGAGCCAAAACTTTTATACCTTTCTTACTACCATTCTACCTTTCTCTCTCGAGGAGACTTTCATACTTGCGCCTGTGTAAACAGCTACTTACGTATTTAAATTCGCATTTTGTGTAAATTTTGTACGTGTATAATCAAGTAAACATTAACATAACGATGAATCCGTAATGTAATTTACCTTATTTGAATGCAAATACGTTAATGCTGGCAAACGACCCTTGGAACGGAAACGCGAACTACCAATCAACATGGCGGTGTTTGCCTCTAGAGGTACATAAATTTGACGTGGATACGTGTCACATAATTCATAACTCATATTCAATGAGTTTAAAGTCCAAATATCATTTGGAACGCGCATGCGTTTAAATTCGATTTCCAATTTAAAAAAGTCCCAACCGGAAATTTTGGGCAAATCATCCTTGACGGGTTGATAGTTAAAGCAATATAATTTGTTAATGGAAACTGTAACCAGAAAACAAAAACAATAATTAAAATAGAGAAAGCAACGAAAATATTAAAGTAGTTATTCATGTGATAATAGACCTAAAAGAATTTAACAGAAAGAAGAAAAAAAGAACCAGACAATTAGACACTTACCTGGTTGAAAGAGTTTCATTAACGATGTGTAGACATCATGACATTCTGAATCTTTTGGTACTACAAATGTTACCGACAGAAATGTTTTGCATCGTATCAATAATGGTGACCCAGTTGTGCTCAATGGCAACTTTTCAATGTTGGCAATGTGCATGTGCAAAATCTGTAAAAATAAATATTACTTCAATTTAAAAATACTTTACTTTAAAAATTTCTGTCAAGAGAATTATTTAATAAATAGGATTGGTTAGGCCTTATTATTATTAAACAGGAATAATCAACATTAAGTTGACCAGAGAGTAAGTTAGATATAGATTCTAACAATATGAACTTGCCAAATTTGGAAAATCGTTTTCCAAATTAAAACATACATAAATAAATCCTGAGTACTTTTTGATCTGTTTTTCTTAAAAACGTTTTATTTATTTTTTTTCCCGATTTTTTCTTTTCTCACCACCAGTGCTAGGGTTTCCCGTTCTTTTTCTCACCGGGTGTTTCACATATCATAATTTAAGCAAATACAACTGGGACACGTGTCTCCCAGGGGACATATGTTAACATGTTAATTTAATGTATTCATTGTTTATGACCTTTTGGCAAAGATGCGGATGGATACGCTTAATCAAATCCCATCCAAAACAAAATTTTTTTTGTGTTAACGCTTTAGCAAATTAAGGTAGTAATATGCACCTGTTTGTTTAATATTTTGAAACAATTTTTCTTAAAAATAAAATTTCACAAATTGCTATTTCTGTGCTTGTAAATTCTCTATCCAATGGGGTTTGAACGATATTGGAGAATTCTGAAGACAAACCCGTTCTTAGTTCATTCGAATTATAAAGGGTAATTTATTAAGCGATTTTTAATTAAAAAAAAAAAAGAGACAGAAAAAGTACAAAAGTGTAAGAAATTTTTATTTGAGTCGATAACTCAATGCTTGCCATTTACAATTTAAAATTTATTCCATGTAAATGTTGACCACGACGACTATGTTGTTAGTGATCCATGCGAGAAGTATAATTTTCAACCACTTTTTTGATCAGTGGAATGTTGTTTTCCAAGGCTGCAATTGACATTGGTTTATCGGCTTAGACGAGTATAGAGGCGTTAAATGGCACGATGTAGGTGGCCAAGTCACTGGTCCGAAAAGGTTGTTTTAAGTGCTGTGCAGTATGTAGCGCCGTTTTTTTGAAACCACATGTCAACCATGCTTTTTAAGCATGAACAAAAAACGCGACAATTTTGCCAGATATGAGCTTGTCGCTAAAAACCATAAAATAGTCGCAGTTTGCGAAAAACTTTTCCCACAGAGCACGAATTTCGGTAATGAAATTCAATAATGTGTAACTGTTGTTCGGGCTTAAGTCTTTCCATGATGAAATGCCAATGCTGAGCATGTTTAAATTTGACACATGTCATAATTCAGATGGAAAATTCTACACTGAAAAACTAAACATCAATAAAATCATTCAAACCTTCTAAAAAAATTGATAATACAACCTGGTTAAGTACCTCCCCGCCTTAAGTGACATTGCCGCTTAAGTGCCTATAATTTTTCTGCAAATCTATAGAAATGACACTTTTTAACTACCTCTCGCTTGAGTGCAACTAAATTTTATGCTGCTATAAAAATTTTGCTTGCATGTATATGTAAATAATCATATAAATTTTAAACATGTGGCAACATACATACTTATATAGTTCGATAGTTTTTTGAAACTTTTTGTTTTAGCCATTTTGTAAATTTATTCGTAAGTACTTCGAGGTACTTAAAAGGGTTTTTAAAATGACTACCCTGGTTAAGTACCTCTAAAAACCTGACATCTTTAGCCGACGTACTTAACCGGGCTCTACTGTAACTGCGTTTTATATGAAATATTTTAAGAAATATCGATAATAATAGAAATGATTGCCATTCATTGCGGTTAATCGTCGGAATTGTTTTTGGTTTTTACTCTTCATAAGAATATTTAACAATGAGAAGACAAATAACTCCAAATATTTTATTGAATAAAATAGTCTAACAGTGTTAACATGTATTAAATTATAAAACGCCTTTAATTTAAAAAAAATTATCTATAAACTGTTGGATACAAATAGAAATAGCACAGCAAGCAATAATAACAGCTAATCTCGTTATTTATATTTGAGATCTAAGCTCAAAGATTTTTTTTTCATTTTAAGGATTTTAAGCACATACTTTAAAGTAAGCCCTTTTAAGTAATCAACTTCTTCGATTTATGTGGAAATTAGTTATTTCATCACTGATTTATTATTGCCAATTCATGGTTATAAAAAAAAATCGATTGAGGTGGTGGAGAATATGTGTCAACTTCAAGAGTCGTATCAGCACCGTATCACATCGTTAATACAGCTAATATGTTGTATAAATACTTTTCATACTTCTTCGGATTCGGCATTAAACTGGAGGTCCCTTCATTCATGTACAAATATTACACGCACAACATGAGTGGGTGCGAAAAACTTGACCTAGGCCCTCCATGGCCTATTGTGTTATTTGTTACTGCGTATGTAACTAGAAAATAAATGTCTATTTTTATTTTCATTAAAATTTTTACTTTTTTCGTTATTGACAGATCACGGTCCGGTTTTCATGCAAACCAGGGATGTTAAGAAACATAATAGCTATTCATAGCAGCCAATAAAACTTAGCTTGTACATATGTATATTAAAATTTTTATAAAAAGTTATATGAAAAAAATGTATGCCCAATAAAACGGAATTATAAAATGCTGGAGAAGAACTGATGCATCATCGTGTTTAGTGTACTTTAATATTGCTTGCACACTTTCTTGAGGTAAATTTTGTTGTTCTGTGTAAGAACGTGGTTATGTTCAGGTTTTGCTCGGCGAACACCATGAAATTGTTATTGCACCGAACACGAAGAGAGATCTCTTACTCACTCTCCCAACGAACATGATATGCAGGATGAAATGTAAACCGAACATTCAGGGTGACAATGAGTTATTCTACAAAAAAGGAACAAACATGTATGTGAAATATTACGAACATTATTTTCATTTGCATAAAAGCGAAGTTGCGAATATTTTTAGTGTTTAAAAGTGAATATTAAGTATAAGTACTTGCTTTACTTTTACTTTTAATGGTACAACAGCCCATGGAGGGCCTAGTCCGAGCTTTTCGTATCCACTCATGTTGTGCGTGTTATATTTGTACATAAATGGAAGGGACCTCCAGTTTAATGCCGAATCCGAACGGCGAAGTGAGTATACTTTTTAGTATACTGCATATGTATTTATAAAACTATTGAAGTAGTAAGTATGAAAAGTATTCATACAACATATTAGCTGTATTAACGATGTGATGCGGTGCTGATACGACTCTTGAAGTTGACACATATTCTCCACTACCTCAATCGCTTTTTTTTTGTAACCAATCGGTAGCTGCCGGTCTAAAAAATTACATTATTTGCATAATTTATTGCACATTCAATTATATTATTAATTTCACTCTCCATATTGATAAAATCGATTGAAGTTTTTTGGTATACCATTTTAGTGTTGCCGTTCCACACAAAATAGTATTTGAAAAAAAAAACTTGAAACTCGGCCAAAACGAACTCAGTAAATAACTCAATCTAAGCACCAGACCGAGAGAAAATTGTGATGTGTTCGCCGAATAGCGAACACCAGCATAACCACGACCTAATGGACTTTTTACAAATACATACACTTTTTTTCCATTTCCTTTTGCAAAAATAATGAGGAAACTAATGGCGCTATACATTTTTATTATTAATAAATACATATGTATGTTTTTTATATAATTGTTTGTTTGTTTATTTGCAATCTGTTTAAATCGACAATAAGCAAATGTAAAAATATAAAGTTTATACAACAGGATAGCTGGGCTCCAGTGAGTGAAACTATATAGAAAATATATAGGAATATCTTAATGCGATTATTACAGAACAATATGTTTTTAGAGACTATAGTATGTTAAAACTATTTAAAAAATTTACTACGTTTCTTTTACAGTTTTTAATATACTTTAATTTTTAAATAGTTTTCATTAACGATATGGCAAATCCAAAATGTGAAAGCGTTTAAGATTTCGTGTTGTCATATTAGTATCTAAAAGTTCCAGAGCTAGTTACTATGTTTGTGAAGACGATTAATACCATATATTACCATTACAATTTCTCATTTAAAAAATGGAATGTTATATGCAGAATGTGACTTATGGTGTTGCTAGTCTTTATTTTGTAAGGTGCTACAGCTGTGAATGTAAATCTTCAAATATGATTAAAGACATTTGAAGATCAAATCATAATAAAATTCCTTGAATTAAGACCTGGTTAAGTTATTAGTATGTATTCGTATATAACTTTTTGAAATATTTTTGTGTTTCTATGTAGAGTTTACGATTGTTCCACCATTAATTTACATTACAATTTATTTAAAATTTTAGTCTAATTTAAGATCTTTGTGTACATATTTCTTCATTAGCCACAAACAATACTTCTTAGTCTTTGATTGGTATCGTTGAAGAATCTGAACATTCGATTCGCTTGCAGTACCCCACAACTGAATTCCACAGATCCAGACAGGTTTTAATAATGCTTTGTATAATCTTACCTTATTTTCTAAGCAGATCTGCGAGTTTAATTAAATAAATTATTTTGTTTTTACTATTAGTTGTTTTTGTTTGCCTTCCAGGTAAGTTTGCGAGTTTTATCCGAGTTATCTTTGATTAGGTATAGATGCATCTGCTGGAGTTACATTGGATGCTATTATGGCCGTATCATTTGCAGATGTAGCTATGTGAACATTGAACCGAAACTGATGTTCCGGTATTCTCAAATACATACTTATACATATGCATATATGGTACATAAGTAGTAAAATTGTTTTTTAAAAATAAAATGCAAATTGAATTCTGGTACAAGAGTAACCTTGTGTACAAAAAGAAAAAAATGGAATGAAAATTGACCTCATAAAAACCTTTGTGGTATTTTATTAGCATTACGGGCGGATGAGGCATCACTTCTGTGACCGCCACATCGAAAATTTGCTGAGCTTTTGTTATTTTATTGTAAGACAAAAATCAATAAAGTGCATTATTTTATGTTAATTTTTTTTGGTTGGCCGTTGCGGTAAATTGAAAAATTCCATGAAACAGCAGTTTAATAGTTTACAAGCTTACTAACACTTTAACGTGTGGTTCCGTTTAACCGAATACATTTTTAACGAGATTACAGGCTTGTTACCATCACTTGCTTGCTCGATTAGTGGTGGGTGGCGGTGTGAAAGTGTGACATCACAAAATTAATTAGAAATTAATTTAAAAAGCAACCGACGGCCGTTAAGGAATGAGAGAACAGGCATAAACAAAAACACTGAAAAATTCCTGTTGCTGAAATCCTTTAAGCACAAAGCTTATTTACTACCACATAAATCGATATTTTACATACTTTTTCAAATGCGAAGTTAATGTTGTTTGTGAAATGACTTGCCTTTGGCTGTGATGTAGTAGTTTCAAAGTTGATTTGCTGTGCATATTATTATAAACCTGATGTACAGGGTGTTTTTTTAGAAGTGTGGTTTTCAAGAAGAACTAAAACGCATATAATTTAATGTTATGGCCAAGAATTTAACTTTACTATAAAGATAAGTATTTGCCATTATGTGTTAAAAACGACTTCGGGCAAGTGGCCGCGTCTGGTTCGAATAAATTCCAACCGATAGACCCAATTTTCGACCATTTTTTGCAGCAATTGGGGCCGTATGTCAGTCGAATATTATCTTCCAAGGCGTTAATCGTCTCGGGCTTATCTACGTAGACAAGCGACTTCTTCACATAACCCCACAAAAAATAGTCCAGCGGTGTTAAATCGCACGATCTTGGAGTCCACGCCACAGGCCCACGACGCGAGATAATGCGCTCAACTAAAGTTTCCTTCAATAAATTGATAGTTTCGTTTGCTTTATGGCATGTAGCGCCGTCTTGTTGGAACCAAAGGTCGTCCACACCAACATCCTCCAATTCAGGCACGAAAAAGTTATTAATCATGGCTCTATAGCGTTCCCCATTGACTGGAACATTATGACCGGCTCCATCTTTGAAGAAATATGGACCAATGATTCCCTCTGCCCATAGAGCACACCAAACAGTGACTTTTTGAGGATGTAACGGCGTCTCAACAATGGCTTGTGGATTATGATCACTCCAAATGCGACAATTTTGCTTATTAACGTACCCATTCAACCAAAAGTGAGCTTCATCGCTGAACAAAATTTTCTTGTGAAAATCGGGATCGGTGGCCATCTCGTTTTGGTAATGAATTTGCAAGATTTGCAAACCTTGTTTAGGAGTAAGTCTATTCATTATGAAATGGCAAACTAAACTGAGCATACATCAAGTGACAGCTGTCAAAAAGACCAACTCCGAAAAAAGTATTGCCAGATTGAAAACCACACTTCTAAAAAAACACCCTTTATAAATATTACAGGATAATTTGCCTTTACAATTGATTTCAAGTTGTTGTTGTTCTGGAGGGCATGATTCTGGGAAAATGCAGAACGTGACTTATGGTGTTGCCAGTCTTTATCTTGCAAGGTGCCAGCTGTGAATGTAAATCTACAAATATGATTAAAGCCATTTGAAGATCAAATCATACTCGTAATAACATTTCTTGAATTAAGACCTAAACAATTATGAGTATGTATTCGTATATGATTTTCTGAAATACTTTTGTGTTTCTATGTAGAGTTTACGATTGTTCCACCATTAATTTTTACAATTTATTTTAAATTTTTATTTAACTAAAAAATATTATAAATATTATTACACTTTTACTTTTAATGGCACAACAGCCCATGGAGGGCCTAGGCCGAGCTTTTCGCATCCACTCATGTTGTGCGTCTTATATTTGTACATGAATGGAAGGGACCTACAGTTTAATGCCGAATCCGAACGGCGAAATGAAAAGCTGTTCATAGAAATTTTTACTCTTGTAGGTTTGCCATTGCCTGCCAAGAGGTGGTGCCGTGTAGAAAAATTATTTTTTCTACTTTTTTTTTTTTGATTTTGTCTGTGCCGAGATTCGAACCCCGGACACTCTGCGCAGCAGTCCAACGCATTACCACTACGCCACAGCGACCACACAGTTAACTATATTGTATGTATTTATGTTTATATTCTGAAAGTACAATATACTATAGATACCTATCTTCACTTTCATCATAAGACAGTGTAAAATAATTTATTTATTTACTATGTGCGCCCCCAATTTATCATAAAACCGCAAAAAGGAAGCAGCATGACATGTTATTAATAAAGTACAGAGAGAAAAGGGAGGAAGGGAGAGAGAGAGAGACAGAGTGAGTTTGGGAGCAAAGCAAAGGTGGTAAGTATATTAAAAATAAGAAACCGTTTGTAAAGTAGCAATGAGTTAGATTCAACAGCGTGCATGCATCCCCTTCACTAACAACCTAATGTAATACGTGCTTTTGTAGTTCGTGGCAAATACAATATGACATGACATGACATAAACGGAAGAGCTGGTACTTTCTATAAAATTGAAATGGCGCCATTTTGTTGAAAGTTTCTGTACAACACCGTGTTAGAGATGAATCAAGGTAGAATATAGGGCCTTTATGGATTGTCCTAGGTTTAAGTCAAAATGCCACTCTTCGCAATTCGGGGCCAATGTTGACCTACTTGGGACAAAGCATTCTATGTAGTTATCCATCCTCACTATTTATCAATGTCACTGATTACGGAGCAATACAGGATTTTTACCGGGCGATTTTATAGATTTAAATAAAGTCATAAAAGCTAATTTTTTTTTACGAACGAAAAAACACACTTAAATTACATTTAAAAAATAATTATATCCATTAATTATATGCTTACTTAAGATAGACTTGCTTGCAATCCTTTTATATGGTTTAAAACAAACACTGCAAAGACCAAATAAATAATAATAATAAATAATAAACTTCCCATCATGCCGACCAAAGTTGGGAATGTTGAAATGCCATAGACGTTGCCATGGGGAGCTGAGTAATGAAAAGAGAATGCCATTGCTAACATTTCAAGTTTGATATTTATCCTACATATGATACATACATATCTATACAAATATATGTACGCATGTTCCCTATTGCTATAAGTAATAACATTTAAATCTTTCAATATGCACAGAAGTATTAAATGTAACATTCAGCTTGGTTACAAAAATGTAGAAATGTAGAAATGAGCATCAGTAATTATCAGAGGAAGTTTTACCAATTAAATTTGGTTTTGTTAAAATCAAAATTTACTTTTACACATTCGTATTTATGGGGGTGATAAAATCTGTCTATTAAAACGAAAACATTAGGTAAATAAAAATAAAAACAAACGAACATTTTCTAACATACATATGCATCGGGTTATTATTATTAGTTATCACTTAATTTAGAAGTTTACCAAATATTGTTGAATATTCACTATGGCGTCGTTTCACAGCAATAAATGATTCAGAAGAATTTTTGAATGTGAAAACCTATAGTAATTTTATTGACAAGTATCTTTTCAATACTATAGTGCAGTACTATAGTATATTTATTGATAACTATCTTGTAAAGGGTGATTTTTTTGCTACTTGGTTTCTGACGTTTATATTTCTGACAGTTCACGCGTGATTTTTGATATGTGTCAAAGTAAAAAATGTTCAGTTTGATTTGCCATTTTATCATGAATAGACTTACGCCTGAACAACGTTTGCAAATTATGGAAATTTATTATCAAAATTCGTGCTCTGTGAAAAATATGTGTTTTATCGCAAAATTGTCTTCAGCGACGACGCTCATTTTTGGCTCAATGGATACGTGAATAAGCAGAATTACCGTATTTGGAGTGAAGACCAGCAGCTACCAATGCATCCCAAAAAATGCACTGTTTGGTGCGGTTTATGGCGAGGCTGCATTATTGGGCGGTACTTCTTCAAAGGCGATGAAGGCCGCAACGTTACGGTCAGTGGGGAAAGGTACCGTTTGATGATAACAGTCTTTTTTTTTTTGCCGAAAATGCAAGAATTGGACTCAACCGATACTTGGTTCCAACAGGATGGTGCCACATTCCACACTGCACGCGAAACCATGCATCAATTGAGAGGCGAATTTTATGAGCAAGTAATCTCATGTTTTGGTACAGTCAATTGGCCACCAAGATCGTGTGATATGACCCCGTTAGACTACTTTTATTTCCTACGAATTTTTAAAAATTCATATAACAATTTATTTAAATAATTTAATAATTCATGTGAGTGCAATTAAATTTATTAACGTTAAGAAGAAATAGTCAGAGAGAGAAAGAGAGAGTGACTGCAATGCACGCAATTCACATGCAGCATCCTTAACCCTTTCAGCACGGAAGTTGCTCGGAGGCAACTTTTGCCTTGATTTGTCATAAAATTTAGCTAATTACACTTTTTGCATTATGTTCTGCTAAGTCTTGTTCATGTTTTCTATACTTTAATTACATAAGAAATGTGTGGCATTTCCTGTTGAAACCAAGCTGAAACTAGAAATCCAGTTCGTGTTGCCTATTGTAACCTACGCTAAGCTTGTTTACAGTAAGCTTGACTCTCATTCGCTCCACAAGCTTGAAGTGGCTTTCAACAATGTAATACGATACGTCTATGTTCGAAGAAGGTTTGACCACATAACTTAATGGAGAAATCGGATTCTACGCTGCAGTATCTCTGACTATCTGAAAGCTAGAAACTGTACTTTTTTGTTTAAATTAATTATAAGAAAGACTCGAACATATTTATATGATAAGTTGATTTTCTCTCAGTCAGCAAGGTCCCAAAATTTTATTGTTCCTAAATTCAAATACCTTAACTTATCTCGGATGTATTTCATTAACGTCTAAAGGTGTTAATGAAATACATCCGGTATGCTATACTGTTACATCTCAAAAGAAACCGAAATGTGAATAACGTTAAGCCTTTACTGCTTAAATTTTACTCAACTGCAAATTTGTAAATTGTAATGGTTTTTCTCCAACAGACTGTATGTTACATTTATTTGAAAAAGTGTTTTATTTTGGAGAAATACATATTATTATGGGTTTCGACAGGAAGTTTAATATGCGGTCCAATCTCCTGCATTGTCTATAATTGTTTGACATTTTTGGAGACAACTTGCAGCTAGAATTTCAGCATATTCCACGGAAAGAGACCTCCACGTACTTTTGAGCAAACGAATAAAATGTTTTGATGATTTTATTTTCTTTTTGGATATCTTAGCTTTCAGTAGAGCCCACACATTCTCTATGGGATTTGCATCTGGTGACTGAGACGGCCAATCAAAAGTTGTAATATTGTGATCCTCTTTCCACTTAGTGCATAGTTTACTTCTGTGTTTCGGGTCGTTATCTTCTTGTAATATCCAATCGATGTTATATCTCCCATATAATAATTCAGCTGACTTTAATAGACAATCCTTATACAACTTCAGCATTTTAACGGCATTTAAATTTTCCGTGAAGCACGTAAGTAAGCCGAATCCTTGGGCAGAGAAGCATCCATAGACATGAACCTTCTGCGGATGTTTAACACTTCGTTGAATAAATTTTTCGCCATTTTTCAACCAAACATGTTTAATTGGATTAAACAACACAAAAGTGTATTCATCTGTAAATATTACTTTAGTCCAATCTCGATCGATGTTTGTGTAAGCCCACTGAAGACGCTTTTCAACATGCTTTTGTGAAAGCAATGGTTTTGACAAAGTACTGCTACGTTTTATGCCTGATGGCTGAAGTCTGTCGCGAATCGTGTTTAAGAATGTATCCAACCCCTTCTCCGATAAAATTTTTTTTTTGCGTCCCTTAAACTGGTGTATTTATCCTGCCGCTTGGAGGAGGTAGGCTTTCGACCTCTTCCTGGTTCGTCGACAACGTTTCCTTTTTCCGAATAACGTTCAGACCACCTCTTAACAAATGTGCAAGTAATTTTAAGATATTTTTTACAATTTTTTTAACTGACCATTTAGGACCTTTAGGATGCTTTGTTAAAAAGTTCGCTTCGTAACGTTTCTTGAACTGGACACTCATTTTGTTTACACGTGTTACAGTGGAAAGTACAAACAGAACGAAATTAAAATGTATGCGTTGACAACCGCAACAATATGTATTTATGTAAAATAGCACACGTAGGTTTTTTTTTGTGGGAAGTTAACCGAGTAAGAGATTAACGTTTTTTGTTGAACAGTTTGTAAGTATTTTTCTACATCTATTATTTATTTTCAAGTACTGGATGCTATGGTATATCTTGGTGTAATTCTATTTTTGCTGAATAAACGGAATTGTAAAGTATAGTTTATAGGTATACTTTAACCTTATTTATGACTATGATTATGCGTCAATAAATTTAAGGATAAGGGTTATCCAGTTTCTCTCTATAGCTATGTAACTATAATTTTTTAATCATTTAAGTGATAATTCATATCACTTTTTAACTTAATATCATCAATTGTACACCTTCAAATAAACTTTCCGTGAAAACAGAGCTGATTTTAAATTCTAACAAAATGGCAGCCTATTCATATTAAGACTTACTTACTTTACTTTTGATGGCACAACAGCCCATGGAGGGCCTAGGCCGAGCTTTTCGCATCCACTCATGTTGTGCGTGTTATATTTGTACATGAATGGACCTACAGTTTAAAGCCGAATCCGAACGGCGAAGGAAAAGCTTTTCATAGCAATTTTTACTCTTGTAGGTTTGCCATTGCCTGACAAGAGGTGGTGCCGTGTAGAAAAATTATTTTTTCTACTTTTTTTTTTGATTTTGCCTGTGCCGAGATTCGAACCCCGGACACTCTGCGTAGCAGTCCAACGCACTACCACTACGCCACAGCGACCACTTCATATTAAGACTATGTATGTTTAATTATATCTAATGAATGTATGACAGTACGACTGCCCCACTTTGCATAAACTAACTTTAGAATAAAAAATAATAAATTGAGCGACAAAAAATGTCAGCAAAATGTTTGTGGAAGTTCTAAGCAACCATAATTTCAGCATACAAATTGTATGGAGCTCTATTAAAATTCGGGGACGAAAGGGATACCATAAATCCATTGGCAGAGTAAATGTTGTGGTGGTAAAATGTTGTTAAAAGCAGGAAAATACATACTTACTATATACATATAGTACATAGTATGTAAATATGTAAATGCGTCATGCACATACAGGTACATATCCGCAGGTATACACACACATACATACATATGTAAGTAGGTAAAATTGCTTTATGCACAGCCTTTCTCTATACACATATTAAATAATGTAGGAAAATATGCTGTAATTATGTATTTAGAAAATTATTTTCCTATATCCTATGCCTTTTGAATCTGTATATTATGTATTTACTACTGTGGGCAAAAGTTAGTAAGACTTTGTTCATAATTTCAAATTTTTTATTCATTCTTCCAAATCTATTTCGTCCCCCTCAAAGTAATCCCCTCCGGCCCCAATACACTTGTGCCAACGTTTTTTCCAATTCTCGAAACAGTTGTTAAAGTCAATTTCCGGAATAGCCTTCAATGCGCTTAGCGATTCATGTTTAATGTCTTCAATTGACTCAAAACGGTGTCCACGAAGCGGTTTTTTGAGTTTAGAAAATAGCCAAAAGTCACACGGTGCTAAGTCAGGCGAATAGGGTGGTAGGGTGGTTGCGAAACGATATGAGTCGAATTTTTGGCAAAATGGTCTCGTAAAACCAATGCAGTGATTTTGGAACCAATCGTGCATTCACTCTTCTTAGGCCCAAATGATGTTTTAAAATGGTTTTCACTGATCCTTCCGATATTCCAACGATGCCAGTAAGGTCTCTGACTGTTAGTCGTCAATTCTCGAGCACCAATTCCTTGATTTTATCGACGTGTTGATCATCAGTTGATGTTGATGGCCGTCCTGGACGTGGTTCGTCGTCAACGCGTTCTCGACCATCTTTGAACAATTTGTACCAATCACAAAAACATTTGCTCGCGACATACAATTATCACCGAAGGCCTTTTGCAACATTCTGAACGTTTCGGCACCAGAAATTTGATTCCGCACACAAAATTTAATGGAACTTCTTTGTTGAATAATTTCACTCATTGTGAAAATCGCCGAATGCACTTTTTGTACTTCAGACAAGCGTATACTAAACACTAATGATTATTTTGATGTGACATTTGGCACAGATGTCACCGACAGTCATACCAACCTTAAAAAAATAATATTTTGATGAATGGGTTTCCGCGCGAAATTTAAATTAAAAAGTCTTACTAACTTTTGCCCACAGTAGTATATACCATGTATTTTTAAAGGCAAGGAACAAGCAGCAACTTAATTTTATTAAACGGTTAATAAAAAGGTGCAAGTATAAGTATAACGTACGACAAACGTGTACTATATAGAATTTTAATTTGTTTAGATACTACAATTTAGTTTGCTTTGCAATATATTGCCTCATAAAAATGTTCAAAGTTTAATTTTCTGTTGTGGTTCATTCATTCATAAGTTTTAATGATGTCAGTTACTTTATTTCTGTTTAAAAATTTTGTCCGAATTTTCATTTTACGTTACACTCAAGGCCATACAGTAAGTAACAGCTTAAATTAGTCACTAACGCTGCGTTTAGATCGCCCGAACGAATGAAGGTTCCTTTCGCCAAGAATTATTAGTAAAACAAAGAAAAAGGTATAAAGGCGGTGCTATGTAACAAATTTTTTGAGAGGTAGTAGTAAACAGAACACTGGAGTGTTCTTGGGTGAGCTTGACCAGGACATTTAAGATGGGAAATTTAAAAAATTTTGTTTTCAAAAATTATGCGAACTTGTTGAAGAAAAAAGTTTCCAAAAAAGAAAAGAAGAATGCTATTTAACATAGGCAGAAACTGGCCGTAACTTTGCAGTATTTGGCAATTGACAATTCTTATGGTAGCTTGATGTTGTTGTCAAGGATATCAAAGTGATCTATTTCAAATATAATTCCTGAAGTTTGTGAAGCCATAATTGATTCTTTACAAGAATATGTTAAGGTAAGAATCATAGCATTTGTTTATTTATTAGTATTGAAATTAATAACGAATTCTATAGAAATGGCTTTCCATAGAAAAGATCGAGAGGCTGAAAAACTTTTTCTGCTGGCCACTCTATATTTATAAATTTACTTTAAAAAAAAACATCCCTTTAAATTTTGTAGCAAAATGCATAGAAAATAACCACACGTTATCAACGACGTGTTTACTTCTTCTTTTCCAGTTGTTTTTATATTTTTTACTTCATTTTAAAAATTACACAAAAACAGCAACACTGGATTCGCCAAATCATCAGTCCGATCATCCCGAACGAAGATTTTTAATTCGTTCGGAGTATGTAACCGTTCACAACGCCTGAGCATTGTTCCTGAACATTTTATAGCGAACACATCGGCCGAATGAATAAATATTCCTTCGTTTTTTCGGGCGTGGTGTATGGATTTTAAAAGTGTATGTCACTCTATTATTTAATGCATTAAACAATTTAAGTAAATAAGCAAATAATAAGTAAAAAATTAAAATTTAATTTAAAAAAAAACTTAAAATACTTTCAACATAGCATGAATTAAGTGTACAAAAAGTAAAAATTTTGTAAAACACATACACATCCACAAATCCAGAACAAGAGAAATGTGTCAGAATTTGTGTTGCAACACAACAATTTGTTGTGTAGGGAGTGAGTTTGGTTTCTAGTGAAAAGCACCGAAAGTATTCTCAAAACTTTGTGAGTAGTTTGGGAATAATAAAAAACATGACGTTAGGTACTCTGTGTAATTACAGGGCGGGACAAAAGTAATGTCATAATGTGCCATAATTTTTGCAAACACCAATTGTTGCACAAATTTGCATCATCTCAGGAGGTGGTCATTGGACCGATATCATTTTTTTTTAACTTAATACCATTAATTTTACACCTTCAAATACACTTTCCGTGAAAACGGAGCTCAATTTTTTCTCACATTATGACTATGTATTTAAAAAGTGAAATCAGTTGTTTAATTATATCTAATGAATATATGAAATTACATCTGCCCCACCTTGTACAAACTAACTTTAGAACAACAGATAATCAAGTGAGTGACAAACAAATGTTAGAATACTTGAATGCACTTGTAGCTTGAAATCTTTTTTTAATTTGTAATAAAATTAATCATGGTATTACTTGATATGAACTTAGAAATATTATTATCACAATAAATAATTGCACATTTAAGAGGGACATGGTCCTTCCCTCTGTCTCCGTTACTAGTATACATAAACAATGTTTAGAACTATTGATTTTGTAGAGTTCATATTATTAGATAATAAATTTTGTTTTTTATGTTGGCAATATAATCGGATATACTTAAAATTGAATAAATTGGAACATTCAAATAAATTTTGAAAAAAAACCGGAGGAGGTTACAATATCCATTGGCAAATCGCCAAAATGAAGCAGAAATTGAGAGTGAGGGAGAAATAAGAGGTAGAATATGTAGGAACACTTTCAAAAATTGAGTATTGAGTTGAAAAATAAACTTCACAATGTATTTGAAATGCTTTATTTAAGACTTTTAGAAGAAATGCGTCATAAGTAGGTAGTTAATTAAATAAAAATTAAACTGGTGTAAGTAGCAACGTTACAGGGTCAAAGTATCAGCACTTCACTCAAAAATGTGTGTTCAAAAGAAAAGAAAAATAAAATACAAGAAGTATCTATTGTAAATTTGTTACGTTTGCTTACACACAAAGAGAATATGTAATGACAAAGTCATTATTATAACTTGGCAACATCAAATTCCCAATCATTAAATATTAAGTACTCTCAAAAGGATTCTTAAACGTACATAGTAAGGGTATAACAATGGAAGCATACAATGAAAAGTCGTTATACTCAAATAGAAAAATTCAAAATTTTTGTTTGATAACTTTATGCACAATGTTTTCATAAATTTTTAATACACAAAATCAAATAAATCTCTCCCGGTGTAATTATTTAATTATTTCTATATATAAGTTATAAGTTAGACATTTAATATATACATTTAATAGTGTAACTACATCCTTATTCCAGAAGATCCAGAAGTACTACACTATCATATTATTTATATATGTTTATCGATTTAAAGAGCGAGTAGGTTTGCCCAAAATTATCATATTCTAAATTAGCGCAGGAAGTTTTTAAAATTCGTTCATTGAAAACAGCATTGCCTCATCATTGTAAAAATCATTGCTTAAGCGGGAGTAAGTAAATAATAAATGAAAGAGAGAAGATAAAAGTAACGGCATTTCTCGGCATTATCACATTAATAAATTTACACCAAACTTCTCTATCGTAAAAAATTTGTAGTGTTATTAAATATATTAAAGATAAAATCTTACTTACTTACTTAGCTGGCACTACAACCGATGATCGGTCTTGGCCGCCTCCACAAAGCTTCGTCAGTCACTTCTGCTATGCGCGCTCTGGCGCCAGTTGATAAGTTGATAAGTGCAGTCAGGTTGCCCTGCACCTGGTCTTTCCAACAGAGATTAGGACGTCCCCTTCTGCGTGTTCCTCCACCGTGGTTCGAATAAAACACCCTTCTAGCCGGAGCGCTTTCTTCCATTCGCTCAACATGACCCAACCCACGAAGCCGCTGGAGTTTTATACGCTTGACAATGTCAGTGTCGGCGTACAGCTCATACAGCTCATCGTTCCATCTTATTCGATACACGTCGTCCACGCATACTGGACCGTAGATCTTACGGAGTATCTTCCTCTCCAACGCTCCTAACAGCCTCTCATCACTGATGGTCAATGTCCACGTCTCTGCGCCATACATTAGGCCGGGAAGGATGAGGGACTTATAGAGCGTTATTTTCGTCGGTCGAGAGAGGGCTCTAGGGTATTTCGTTTTGTCCTCGTTCGACCCACTCGACGAGACTCCCTTTCCAGGTTGGAGAATGCTGCACTGACTGCTCGAGCGTTTTTGCCAATGATGTCAATATCATCAGCGTATGCTAGCAGCATGACACTTTTGTAGAAGATAGTGCCAGAGATGTCGATGTTCGCAGCTCGAATTATTTTCTCCAGCATAAGGGAAGGTGCCTCTATCCAGCTGGTGGATGTCCTCCAACAATATAAAGATAAGATCTTTACTTTACTTTTACTTTTAATGGCACAACAACCCATGGAGGGCCTAGGCCGAGCTTTTCGTATCCACTCATGTTGTGCGTGTTATATTTGTACATGAATGGAAGGGACCTACAGTTTAATGCCGAATCCGAACGGCGAAGTGAAAAGCTTTTCATAGCAATTTTTACTCTTGTAGGTTTGCCATTGCCTGCCAAGAGGTGGTGCCGTGTAGAAAAATTATTTTTTCTACTTTTATTTTTTTTTTATTTTGCCTGTGCCGAGATTCGAACCCCGGACACTCTGCGTAGCAGTCCAACGCACTACCACTACACCACAGCGACCACAAAGATAAGATCAGCAAAAAGAAAAAAGAGTCCCGATAATTGGGCCTTACCGACTATTTTATAATTTAATTTCGCTTGAAGAAAAACAGGTCTGCATACCAGCAATATTTGGTCACTCATGAAAATCATTTCCCCCAAGTTCATTTTACTTCTTCGTGTGCAGATTTACCCTCTCTCATATGCCCTCTCACAATTTATGATATTGGCAAAAATTGGTGATAGTTTTATCAAAGTTAATCAATTTATACTGCAGAACATTTCATATTCTACTCCAACATGTAAGTATGTATGAATATATAAGTACATACATACATAGTATCAATATGGCAACAGAAATTGAACAATAAAAAGTTTTTTTTATACGCATGGGAAATATTTTCTATTTGATTCTGGTCTGGTAGTAGCGAAAAGAAAATCTAAGGGCGGTGATGTGCTGGATCTTACAGCACATAAAATTTTTGCCAATTGTATAATTGCCCTGCTATGTTCTATGCTGTGGCCTGTTTATGTACACTTATAGTACGAATCACTACTATTTAATTGTGGCGTCAGTAAAGCTAGCCACAATGGAGCTTATAGAAATTTTAATGGTTTGTATACCTTTTCAAACAATTACTTATTTTGATTTGTTTATCACACTATACACAAAATTACCTAACGAAGTTGTTTTTTTTTCCAAATATTAAAGGTAAAAATATAATTTCTATTTTGTTGGAAAAAAAATACAAGCTCTTAAGCCATATGCAAAAATGTAATAAACAAATTCTAGAAAAATTTAACTTTAAAAAATAAATTATTACGACATTTTTTTACAAGAATTTCATTCAACTATTTCATATTTCTTTTGACTTTTGAAAAATGTGGCAAGAACAAGGATAAGAAATAAAAATGCGTTCATAATTTTGAAAAAAATGTTAATAGAAAAGAGTTGACACAGTTGACGATAAATTAGATTTAAGTTTTCGTTGCACATTGCCAATTTGCAAGAGAAACTTAAGAACAATGTTTTTAATTTTTTATTCAAGCAAAGAACTTTGTAATTATAGTGCAAAGTTAGTTAAAAAAATTTCATACACAAAACTCATTGTATGGAAGAACATTCTCGGAAAAGAATGTGGACAAAACGAAAAGTATCAGTGAAGAAAAGTTTCTGGTCATCTAGACGAACACAAGAGGAAAACAATTTTAGCAATCCGTTAATAGGTGATGTGCTATGATGTGCTCATGTTACTGTTACTCCTGAGGCCAATAAAATTGCAGTATTAAGAAGTGGAATTTGGAATGGATTAAAAGGTTTAATACCTATTGGAGGTCAAGAAGCTCCTAATTCAATAGCTGGGGATAATCTTCTGTGAAAGAAAGCTCAGCTATTAGCTACTTTTTTTTTGTGTTTTGGTTTCTGAGTAACTGCATTCTTCTTCAGAAGCTTTAAGTTTTTCGACTGAGCTGGGTATTAACAGTGATTCGCTACATAGACAAAATTCAAAAATTCACAACGCCAAAATCACACAAATTTGGTGTCACTTTCAAAGATAAATCCCAAAAAATCTTGACAAAAAATAATTAGTCAAAGTCGATAAACTTTTCACAAAATTGTGAATTATAGTTTTTAGTCCGTTGAATAAAAAGAATCTGGAAAATAAGTTTTTAATCATATCCTGTTGAAATTTTTAGTTTTAAAGTCGCAATTTATCAAGAGAATTGCTGGTGCTATTTTTTAATTAAGATTTGAAAATTTAAATTTTTTTTTTTTAAGTTTAAATATTTAAGATATAAGTATATAAACGAAAATGTAGAATACACATGTGTATGTATGTTTTTTTCCTGGTTTTTTTCTCAAAACATGCTCCACTATCTTCCGCAGTTAGTTCAGGAAGATAGTTCAATTTGAAAATGGGTCTGAACACGATTTTTTCGACAAATTTTGTAATTGTTAAGCCTAAAAGTTCAACAATCATGTTGAAAAATGAATAAAAGTGTAAAAAGTTACATACATTAATATCATTTTTGTTCCAATATTAAACAATGCTAAGAAGTTTAACTTTTTGAAAAAGTCCAATATCAACATAACTTAATAAAATAAATTTCTTGAATATAGAAATTTTTTTAATGACTAAACTTTTAGGTAACCTTAACCTTAGGTTGAGGCGAACTGAAAACTGGTCAATTAAAACTGACTTCAGATTTCAGCCAAATTTGGACCCAAAATTTACTAGCATACGAAACTTCAGCGAATTTTGCCCTGTCGGTGCATGGGCTCAAAACACCAGTTTAACCCACAAAGCAACAGCCTAAATAAATTCAAATTATTGTTTTTAAGAGAATTGTAATACGATTACTGCAAGAGAATGATGTGCTAAATATTTTACACGTTATAGTTTTCTTGTTGTAGTATTTTCAATGGGTAAATATGTATGTACATATATAAACTTCAAGAGTTGGAAGTATGATTTCGAAGACAATGCCACTACTATTGAAATTTTAATAATTTTTTGTTTTTACATCAAGCTCACAACTGTCAACTTTTTTAGTAAGTCTTGTAAAAAATCTCAATAATTTATTGAGATTTTAATATTTGAGATTAATTTATGTGGTAATAGCGAAAAATAACTCAGATAATTCGTAGAAAATGTGGGTCGACTTCTTCCTAAAGAAGTAGCGCATTTTATGCATTGTTTGAAGTTATGACTTCGAATTTTATATTAGATTTTTTTTAGGTACATAATTAGAGTTCCAGTTGTGGCCAACAAGGGGTTTTAATATATAACTTTGATTAAAAAATATAAGAATTTTCCAAAATTATGTTTCTATGCTTTTTTTAGGATACCATTTCTCAAGCGCTGTCATTTATTCCAGAAATTCCGAACTTGCTTGATATTCAATTTATTCTTCAGTCCAATCTGAAACAGTGCCTTGGCTTATATTTGTCTTTGCCGTCATATTTGGAAAAATAACATACTATGACCAAAAACATTAAATACGTTCATATCCATTCATTCCATTCATGTACAAATATAACACGCGCAACATGAGTGGATGTGAAAAGCTCGGAATTTGGCGCTACCTGCGTTCTAAGTCGACATTAATAATTAAAAAAAAAGAAGTTAATTGCGGTAAAGGCATTTGCCGCAATGGCTGTCTATTTGTTTATCAGTGTCATGTGATGGTATTCCGTCTCTCATTCCGCTTCCTTCTTCATCCCACCTATTAATCTTCCTTCCAATCAACACAATGCTCTGCATTCATAGGAGTACACAGAGCAGAGAATAGAATGAATCAAACAAAATATATATATCAAAATGATTTATAAAAAAGGAAATTACTTTTTGTTTCATAATATTAGATCTAGTGGATGGATCTGAGCTCATTAGGTTTTAAATACAATATTATAAGCATATGACAGTCCAGCTTAAGTTTAATTATGAATAAGATAGGTATATTATAGGAACACTTGATAATCTTACTGGGTTATAATAAATTGAAAAATGAATTTTATAACAGTTAAACTAAGCGAATGTTTCCATAAATTGAAATACACAGAGGTTATCCAAGTAGTTCATCGAAATAAAAACAAAAGGAAGAAAAACTTTACTTTTATTGCTTAATTCAATATATCATTTGTTTGCCAACTATGATTGCATAGTGCCACAAATTTCGAACTTTTGTTTAAAAATGGAATTACTTACTGAATGAATTTTCCCCTAACACGTCCAGTTTGAAAAAACTAAAAAGCTATCGTGCTTAGAATGGCAAAATACATCGAAGTGAAATCGATGCACATAGTGAAATGGTAAAATTACAAAAATTTAAGTAATACATTTAGTAGCTTCCTGTCGGAGGCAGTTCATGTGCTTGACAAATCTAGTAATTTTTAAAATGTATTTTTGAAAAGGGGAAAGATAAGAAAGTGGGGTTACTACCAAACAACAACAATTTGTGGTGTCTCCTTAATAATTTTTTCTCAGATACCAAAGACATAGGAGTTCATATGTAAAAAATATATCGTTACATATGTCACAATGTTTCCTTGACCTTGAAGGGCTAAAATCTCAAAAACTGAACGTTTTGCGGAAAAATGGACAACAGATTCTGATTCAATGGATTCAAATCCATTTAAATCCTTTAACCGATTACATTCTCTAATTTCTTGTTGCACAGTGTAACCATAAAAAGGTTCTTCTTTATTGTCTTACCATTTAAATCTTTTACGAGTATTATTTTTACTAACTTGAAGGAGCTATCAGCTTTAGAATTACCCCAATTTTATAGTTACTTACTTGGGCAGATCAATAAGTACCCGTGTGTGAAGACAGGTGACATTGCTGAGGGAAGTTGGCATTACCGTCATGTACTGCCATCTGTCACACGTAACCACACTAAACTGATTCATAGGTTAGTTTTTATTTGGCAGCCATTCGTATCACACGTGTTTGGTGTTTCGCGATAAAATGGAAAAATAACAATATCAATCCGTAATTAACTTTTTATTTTTGGATGGACAAACATGCGAAGAAATAAAAGCGAAGTTGGATGCTGTCTGTGGGGACCCTTCACCATCTATGACAACCGTAAGATATTGGTTCAACAAATTTAAATATGGTCGTACATATGTTTTTGATGAGGAGCGCCCAGGCCGCCTGGCAGACGTGGTTACCGAGGAAAGCGTTGAAAAGGTCCACGACATGATTCTCGCTGATCGCCGAATGAAAGTGCGCGAAGTAGCAGAGGCCGTAGGAGTGTCATACGGAACGGTAATTAATATTTTACATGATAGGTTAAGCATGAGAAAGGTGTCGGCCCGATGGGTGCCGCGATTGCTTACGGTGAACAACAAGCGGATACGTAATTGTCGCGGCCAAATTGTATGAATTGAACTACGAATTGCTGCCTCACCCACCGTACTCGCCCGACTTGGCTCCCTGCAACTTCTTTCTGTTCCCTAACATGAAAACATGGCTCGGGGGGAAAAAATTCAGCTCAAACGAGGAGGTTATCGTCGAGACAGAAGCGTTTTTTAAAAAGTTTGACAAATCGTATTTTTTGGAGGGGTTAAAGAAATGGCAGAAACGTTGGAAAAAGTGTATTGTAATAAAACGAGATTACCTCGAAAAAAAAAAATTTGTGAAAAACTTGCCTCTTCATTCCTAACACGGGTACTTATTGATCTACCCCCGTATTTATGTATGTACATCAAATAGATGTTTGAAAATGTCTTTGTTCTTAAAGAATTGATGATGTCGGCATGCATATTACTGCTTCTTTAACAAATTAATGGCAAACAGAATGCTTACATGGAAAGTGAGATAAATTTAAGTTGATACTTACCCAAGTCTCTTTGTTGCTGTCAGGTTCGACGAATATTAAATGTGTTGCTGTCAAATATAAAGTGCCAACAGTGGGATTCTTTGTATTGTAGCGATCAATCATACGCACATTTTCCACCTGATAAATTAGATACAATAAAAAAATATTTTATTGTTTACTTTCAAATTATAATGCAATATTATTATGTAGTCAGTAGCAATAATATGCAGATATACGAGTAAACATTATACAAGTTCTTATGTATGTATATCTTAAAAATTTGAATTCATTGAAATAAATATATTTAATAGCTTCTCAGTTGTCTTATTTTTTTTTTCTAATCTTTGTTCTTTTGCACAACAGTTCGATATGAGATGAGAGAGACTAAGTGAAAGGTTAAGGTGTATTTTTTAAACGGAATTGGTTCCTTTCGTTGTTATATAAATCACATGGTGGTAGGCTGATCCAATTAGAAATCAAATGAAATGAAAAAAATTATCAACAAATTTTTAAAAAATTTCGCTAAGTGGCATTAGATTCCAGATTCGTATGTAAACTAATTCGTATGTAATAATTTGTAATTTAGTTATTTACTAAAATTGTACTCATCAATTTCACTAAATTAATAACTACCAAAGGTGTTTGTGTTGTCAACCGAAAAAATTTTTATGTACTATATTTGCAGATATAAAATAGAAATAAATTTCATATGTGTATTGCCATAAAAATGTTCTTGATTCATTCAGAAAATGGAATTTATTCAAGCATAAAATAAAACAAATCAAATGCGAATGTTTTAGCCAGTAAAAGAAGAAAATGTTAAAATGCTTCCAGGATAACATAGATGGAAGATTTCATTGGACGGTCTTGCTTGATGGTGCGTTGTAGATAAAAAAAATTATGACCATGTATTCACAATTTGGGAATACATGGGTACAAGTGCTTAAATAAGCGCTACGCATTTATGTCCCTATTCACTTAAATAGCTTTTCTATTTTTTTAATGTAACAACGATGCCTAAAAGTATGCTTCTAAAATATATGGTTGAGAGCATGATAAAAAATATTTAAAATCCATTGACATTGATATGGTTGCTCTCTCATGTTCAAGCAGATGTTTCTGTCCAGTACTAAAACATAAACCAAACTAGTTAATTGAATGTGAAATAACCAAGCAGCAGTTTTATGACTTTGTGCCACAAAAATGACTTTGTGTGATACAAAATCAAAGTAATTTTAGTTTACAATACATATCAGTTTGCGGGTGCCAGCACATTTAGACTAGTATCAAATATTAGTATTAGCTGTGTTTTATTGGCCATCTTGTTTAACATGTGCCAATAAAACGACCAAGTTGTTAAGTCCCTTCTTCCATGTAAAAGATTAAAACTTTGCATTTAAATTACACCACATTTTTTTTATGGCATCGAAATTGAAAAGTTTTTAACTTTTTTACGCTAAGTCATATTTAATTAATTCAATTTTTTGTTATGTTTTACATAAAAAAATAAATTCTCCTTGTCATCCTTTCTTCCATTCTAAATAATAAATAAGTCATAAAAATTTGCGTTCTGCCTATTCCCAATAATAAAAACGTTAATTATGTTGATTTCATGCAGAAGGTTATCGAAGGTCGTCATCAGCATTGCGACATATTAAACTTATGACACTTTATTATGTACGTTGCCTGCTATTTCTTGTATTAGCATTAAGAGTACATTAAATATTTTAACTGATTACTGCCTGATTAATGAGGCACGAGAATGTTTTGATTTATTTACATTTGTTTTCGATATTGGAGGTTTTTTGTTATCATTTCAATGCTTTTAAACATTTTTAAGAAAATTAACAACTCGCATAAGTATTTGACAGCTCAAAAGAAGTAAAGAAACACTTTTCAAAACGAAACAAAAGAGAAAAGCATTGATTACTATTGCGTGAAAAAAATACATAAATACAGATACATTTTTTATAAATATCCCTCTTCATAAAATTTCGAAATATTTCCTGAAATTATTTTCTACTCAAACTGTTTTGAAAACCAACAGGGTGCAGTTCTATTCATTCATAACATTCCCAACAAAATTAAAAGTCTTGTCGTTGTCATAGCGTAAAGATGTAGTACTTCAGTACCCCTGCATGATGATCGAAACGTGTTTCTACACATAAAACTTAGTCCTCAAATTGTTATTAGATTGTGAAAAAAATTCGATTTTCGTATAAAAGGGTAATAATAAGGTAAGAGCTTTTCGTAAAATAGTTTTCGCTTTTATTAACACGTTTTGTATTTTATGAACTAAAATTGGACATACTTGCTTCAGCTGAATCGATACAGTTAATGCGCTGAAGTCTAACTGGCATTATGGGGCCCCTATAAAAACTGCAGCCTCGGGGAAATGCTGCTGTTACCCTCTTCTCAGGTTTAAAGATAATAAGTAAAAGTTAAGCTTAAAAGGAAAATATATAAAACATATGTATACAAAAACTTTTTTTCATTTGAGAAATATATTTCATATGAATGAAAGGTGATAATATGCAAGGGAATAAGAATTATAGAATTGTTGAGATCAGATTAATGATAGTACTTAGCTGACCTTAAACTGCAAAGGAAATTATTCGAAATAAATTAAATTGTTGCAATAATTTTCATTAAAAAAATAATGGTCGATTTAAAGACGGTAAGTGCATCGGAATTCAGTACTAAAGGTCTGCCTTGAAATCACATAAAATTCAATAATACAAATTTTTGAGAGGGTTCCAGATTTTGGCCCTCGATGAAAACTCGAACGTTGCCAACTGTCAAGTAACGATTGGTGATATGAGCAGTGCATGCAATTGGTTACTCAAGTAGAGTTATATTTTTAATACGTTGTTTACGTTCGAATTCGGCATAGTGATTAATATAATTAAAAATCAATTTTAAATTAAAGAACGGGGATTTTTTTTAAGAGTTTCTCTAGGAAGCGTTTTGTTTTTCTAAAAACACTCAATAATTTGATGTAACGAGGCAGCTATTCTTCTTCGTAAGACTTTTAGATTATTTTTAGCGTTAACATTCGTAGCATGTTTGACTTGAAGCATTCTGAAACTTCGTGAAAGTTGGACTGTTTCCTAGGGAGGATTTATTAAATTTTTTACAAAATATTGTAAAATATCTCTCCTTTCGAAACTTGCTGCCAATTTGGTACTGTATATATTGACTTCTCGAAGGCTTTTGAAAAAGTTTTTCATAGCATTCTGATCTCGAAGCTCTCAAAAATGGATTTCCAGCTCGGCCTAGGCCCTCCAAGTAAAGTAAAGATATTGCTTATATAGAGTAAATTATATGTTATATACTGACGATTTAAAATTAGATGTCAACTTTTTAACATTTTACTTTCTTTCAGCTAAGAATATCAAGTTTACGCAATCTACAAATGTATGTAATTGCATAATTGAATAATTTGGGGGAAGATAAGAAAGTTCCAAAATATACCCAAACAAACCTTTTTCAAAACACTATTTCCATTGTAGTAGATTGGAGGCTCGTTAAATTCATCTTCTATCCATGAAACAACCTTTTCCGAGACGAATGGCGGTACCGGTACACCCCAAAGGCGTTTATTTGCCTCAGGCTCTTCAGTTTCTGGTGATATATTGTCAAAACTGAGCCGCAGCGCCGATGTCGGCGATAATGAACGTTCAATTTCGTTGAATTTGTTCATGAATTTTGTGAAATCCATTTTTGTTGTTGGTTGAAAATTAAAGCATACTATACGCTTTAGAATATTTGCATGTATTTCAGCACTCGAATATTTAATTCGTTAAATTTCTTCATGAATTTTTCGAAATTAATTTTTGTTATTGGGTTAAAGTTAAATCATACACTTTAAAGTATATCACTTATTGTTGTTGAGTGAAATGGAATCAATATTGATTTGGAAGAGTAGCACACAAAGTCAAATGGTCATAAGAGCATGAGTAATAAAACTACACACTCGTACTGCAAAGTTGATTAAACACCCGAAACACCAATACGACGAACACCCACCGACTCAGTTTATCACAATCACAATTGTTTAAAACACTTTCACTTTTTATAATCCTTTTATGTGGTATGTGATGATGTTCAAGTTTGGATTGCAATCGTGTGTGTGCGAGTGATACAGTGTGTGCTTCTGTGGCTGTATATGTATGTGGTATGGGTAGATAGGTAAGTATATAACGATAGTCCGCTATGCTCTGTAATATAAAATGCTACGCTTTATACTATCCACCACATTCAACCGTTATCGCTCAAATACTAATTTATACTTAAAGGATATTCAGTGCGCTACTTATTTCTTTAGTGACTTCTAGTTTCGTAAAGAACGAAAAGGGAAATTTCCAGTTTAAGAAATTCCCATTCACACTGGAAGTATTTGCTTCCAGCTGAGTCAATGTACAATTCATTCATTCATTCATGCAATTTATGGAAAGTTTCTATATGACAACTGAACTTATGTGGTTTTTGTTTGGATTTGTAAATTTTGCCAAATTCACAGTTATTACATAAATAAATATATTAGTTCTGAAATCTATATTTAGAGAGCGTATATCAGAAGATCGCTTCCTCTTCGGATTAACTTTGCTTAAATTGTATCAGTAACGATGATTGCTGAATCCATAACCAACTGTTTAGGACTATGAATACAGCTCAAAAGTAAAAATATTGGCAATGATAAGACTTTTTATAAAAGTTTTATAAAGGAAAAAACTGTCACGACTCAGTAGAGATATCAGTAATTGAATTTGTTAGCTTGTGGCAAATGTCATGAATTACTACTAATAACTACTAATGTTTAAATTTTTTTAATATATTCATTATTTATTTTATATATTCATTATACAAATCGTTATCTTAAAGTAGAAAAGACATAACTAAAATTGTTTTTCCAACAATATAAATATATATTTTGAAAATTCAAATCTTTCTACATTAAGTTAACGATATGTATGTGATTAGTTCTAGTTGGACAACATAATATACATTTATATGTTAATACTTTGAGCTAAAAATCTGTGAAACGTTAACTGAACTTGACGTTTTTGCTTTTGATCATATATGGAATTTGGTAATGGTTACAAAAAATTATACCGGTACACTTATGAGGTTGGAGGTTAAAAAAACATTACATATACATAGAAGGCAAAAACTTTAACACAATTTATAGTAGAACAATTAGGAAGTAAAGTTCCTATACATTTTTACACATGCGCATCTCCTATGTCATTGGTATAAAGTGAAATAAATACAGTGTCAAATATTAAAAAGGTTGTTTGTGATTATAAAGCAAAACAGAAAGACAGGAAAAAACGTATTGGTGATATGGAAATAGTGCAGAGTGCAGAAACTATAAACGAATCATTTTATATTAAAATGTAAATATGAAAAATATGTATACTTATCAAATTATAAATTAAAATAAATTGACAACAGAAATAATCGCCATTATTGATTTTAGCGTTTGCCGCCAAATGAATTGCCCCCATTTAGTGGCTCCTCTTAATTTTTTATACAGGGTGAAATAAAAACAAATTGAAAAGAGTGAAAAGAGTCATTGAGTTTATTAGGTTTTGTTGTTGTTGCTCAAATAACACATATTGTGCAAGGAAAAAGGTGAATTACATAAATTCGTAAAAAAGTAGGGAATGTTTTTTGAATAAATTTATGGTGTTTTATGTTGTGGTACTACTTTTTCTACTAACATGAGATGTAGACTACTTATTACATATATATATTCTTCGTATGAGTTTTATACAATAATCTTTACGTGTCATGCTTTTGCATTACGTTTTAAACTTAAATCTAAGAAATATCGATTTTTATTTTGCTCTATTTTATTTATATTGGAAAAATGTATATACGTATGCACAAGAGACGAAACCCTGAATGCAGCACCTGTAGACTACAACAACAACAAGAACTTCTCCAAAATCACCCTTAAATTTTCAATGCAAGTAAATAGCATTGTCCTTGTATAACCCTAAAACTTACCACATAAGCTAGGTGGCAATGAGCAGAGCGGCACATACCATACATATATACAAACCGATGGATGAGAAAAAGTTTGCAAAAAAGAATGTAATTGATGCAGAGAATTGAAATACAAAGAAACACTAAACACTAAGAAATTAAAAATATGACTCAATATGTGTACAAAAACCAAAGGATTAAAAAGAACATGCTGTATATCTTATCAGGGGGCAAATAAACGCTATGGAATATGAAGCTTTAACTTTCACCTGAATCATGTTTTTAGTTCAGGGATATTACATTTTAATACTGCGCTTACCTTGGCCAATTTAATGTCATCCATTTCTTGGTTTTTTTTTTTAAATTAGTAAAACTATTAAGTTATTATTGTTTTAGTTTAACACACAATCAATTTTTTTTTATCTCTATTTCGGATCGTTTTTTTTATTTCTCTCCTTTTTCCATTTAATAATACACGACACGTTGTTCAAGTAGTAATTCTGACATTTTTGCTTTAATTTCTGTTATTTATTTTTAGTTTCTTCTTTTTTTTTCAATTAAAATCTTGCAAAATATTCACTGTAGGAAAGTGGGCAGGCAATCAAAAACAACCGAATGATTCTTCTTCTTTCTCAACAAAACGAATGCCAAGAAGAAAACAAAATTAGTAAAATGTCAAATGGAAAGGAAATCGAGAATTGAAAGACAACTGTGAGATGTACAGGGCTGTAATTCACAAGTATTATATAAATCAAAAGGGACTATGTGATACAAAAAAGTAATGCTTTCCCAGTTTTCTGCAACAAAGTATTCAATCTAAAAAAAAACTTAATTTTTTAAGTTAAGCTCTGTTGTTTAAAACCAAAATTTCAGTTTTGAAGCGAACATTCGAAGTCAATAAGCTTCACCAATATTAGCATTTATTTATCTTTTGCAATAAGAACCAAAAATATTTGTATTAAAAAAAAAACTTATTTTATTTCGTAAGTTTTCAAGTTAGCCTTAAGCTAATACAGAACAACTGCTATAAAACCATCAAATATTAAACAGTTTGTAAATGGCAGCATTGTGCATTTCTAAATATAGTTCAAAGATTACAAAGAATAATTAACTGGCAATAATATAACACAGCATTTGAGACACTTTGTAGAATATGCACTACGATCGACAATTTATTTACGCATGCCTACATATTTGGTCCAAGTTCCTTTGCTATCGAAATATGGTTTATTGCGTGAGCATATAATGGCATCTTTGAAAATGGCAGCATATGCATCAGGAATGGCAGAATTTTTGTAGAGATTATATAAGAATTCATAGATCTGTAAAAATTAACAGATGCGATAAGAGAATATACATGCATATGTAAATTTTAAATAAATCGAAAAAATTCAATTTACTACCTTTGCTTCCTGATCTTTCCAGAAGATATGATCACACAAAAACTGCATACTTTCAGGGAAAATTTCAAAACGTTCATTGCGTTGGGTAGCAACAATATCTAAATTGCCCAAAAGCACAGCACACCCTGATAGCACCACAACAGCCAATATGAAAATATCCAAAAGATATAAAACTTTCTCCAGTTTCTCTTTGTTAGATGATTCAGCAAGTAATGCTTGAATTTGTAAAAAAATATCCATAATCCAGTTGCACGATTGCTCATCATTATTAAATGCATATAGCGTGGCCGCTAAGTGACGAAAGAAGAAGAAATGCTCCTCATGCTTGGTAGCAAATGCATCTATGATGGGTGCTAGCCACTTCAATGGATTTGATAGTTTTGTATTGTAGAGCACAAGATAGCAACGTATTATGGTGGCCTTTTTTAATTTGCCAATGGGTGTTTCCCACCAGTTGGCGGGCGATGTGAGACCATCTATCGAATTGGGATGCAAAACGGAGACAACTTCTGTGTAACGTTCGAAGAGCTTGAATGGACAAGGACAATTGAAACAGTATTAATTATGTATTTTTCTTGACAACCACTTACTCTGGAATCTAAATCCATTGAATCCATATAACGTTCTACAATTAGTGTGAATATATCCAGAACTTCTGGAATGTCGCATTTGCCTCCGAAAATATATTTCACGCTGTCTAAGAACTTTTCAAATAGACAACCTGTATAATAGATAGTTTTATATATGTATAATCAATTCAATCTTCTGTTAATTTATATATAATATGTATATCTGACAAACCTTCTGTAAATCCATTTAATTGCGATTCCTTGAAACAGTAGACCGCCACTCTCTCTGCAAAGCTTTTCAAAATCTGTAAGCTTACACCATTCGCTATTTCCGGCAGCAAGGAAAATAACAGCAATAAATCTTCCTCAAAGCAATTCGGCTCAAATTCAATTAGGAAGTTCTCCAGCAGACGGCGCGCTGTGCCCGAATGTAGCAATTGATTCTTTGCAATTATAATGCAATATTTGCGAGTCTCAAATGATAAATGGAAGAAACTGTGGAGGAAACACCAATCAAGGGGCGGTATCGGCTTTGGGAACTTCTTCGATATGGTACGCAGCGCGTTGGTAACCGCATGCGGCTCTGTGACATGATCACCGAACCGCGACTGTGCCACAAGATAATTGACCACAGCGCGTAATGGACTCTCTTGAAATAGCCCCTGCAGCTTACGTGGCTCTGGTTTACCTTCGGGCAGATGATAAACACCACTTCGATAACGATTTATCTCAGCGTAAATATGGTGAGCTATTAAGTCGGCAGCGGCAGCACCACATTCTGGTCGAATTTTCTGTAGCAAAGTTACCCAACATTCACCGGGCACCATCTCTTGCTGAAGATCAACAATTTCGCGGCCACCTGCACCACGTACACTGTGCAAACCGCCATCTTGCCGAAATTGTGGCGGTATGTGGCGAAATGTGAGCAGAGTACCAATTTCGTAGTTCTTCAACGCAACTAAAGCTTCACGTACCATTTCCGGATCTGAATCGGATCTGCCAATGGTTAGCCATATCTGTTCCAAAGCTTCATCCACCAGCTGTTCGTATTCGAGTGTGGGCATATGCAGGTGTGGAACATGTGCAAAGAACCGATAAAGTGACTTAAGCGCACGTGGTCGTCGTTCATGGCGAAATTTACTGCTTAGCACGCGCCACGTAGATGTGATGTTAACCGTGTGACTGTCACAGAGAGCAACTATGGCATCTAGTGCTAAGGAAGTAGCCAAGTCGCCTAATTCATCGGTGCAGGTGTTGAGGGTATCGGAGAGATGTGAAACTAAATCGGAGCCATGCTGTGTAGGTCTGTGCAGGTAGTGAATAAAAAAGTAATGCATTTAATAACGATACATGGTACATACTTTTCCAGGCATATGTCACGAATAGTGTGCGTTTTAGCTATCTCAAATTCCCAGCGCTTAATACTGTCTTTGTGCGGCTGTGACAAAAGTTTAATTAAGAAAGGATATGTTCGCGTTTCAACGCGCCATAAGCGCAAGTACAAGTCCATGCAAAAAGTGGGATTATCGGTGGCCAAGTTGCGTATTGTATTCAATATCATGGGAATATTATCCTAAAGGAGTTAACTATAATTAGTAGTTTTCTTCTCGCTCGAAACAAATGCTCAACACTTTACCTTGGAAACAGCAAAATTCGGCAATCCACGTAACAGCTCCATTTGTATTTCAGGGTTCTGCTCGCTAGCCAGCTTAAAAATATAAGTCATAAGAAAGTCATAAGCTATGCCGCTATTCACTTTTATTATCTCCAAAATCGCTTCGTAGATCTTAAACCAACAATCCACCGAAGGTTCGGGCGACAAGAATAGGGCGCGTAAAAATAAATTCAAACGCTGACAAAACGCAGAATTCGCTTTCACATTAAGTGCATCGACAAAACTAAAGACATCTTTAAATTCGGACTCATCAAATGATTCCACCAATTTGGCCACATCAAAGGCAATCGCAATATCTGGATGAAAATTACGCATTTCAGCTGGACGTAACTCCTTAGTGCGAATGACTGAATTTACGTTCGTTGCTTGTTTAGCTTGAGCCAAAATTTTACGTACAATTTGATGGGCAAGCGCCAGGCCTTCTGCGGGTATAAATGCAGTCTGAGACATCCACTGGATGATACCATCAAGACACATGTTCAGAATGTATTGATGCCCACAGCTTTCCTGTACCACAATAAATGCGATGATGCGCAATAAATCCGGCAGATAATATGGTGAAACCACATGCAGACCCTCGGCTAGCAGTATCAAAAGAACATTATAATGGTGTTGCGTATGCTCGCGTGTTGTGTGTAATACGCGCAGCAGGCAGTGGAAACTGGGACGTGGATCGATGCCATACTTTACCAGATTGTTAATTACTAACGCTTGAAAGACACACAGATCAATTGATTGGGCATAGTCTTTCTGATTGATGAGATAATGCTCGATGGCCTCAATGAGTAGAATGCTGGTAAATAGACACGATGACGGCGTAGACAATTTACTCCACGAGAGTATCTCCTGTATGAGGGTTTTAGCTTCGGCATTGTTCTTACTTAGCGACAACAGACCGGTCCAGATAGTCTTCGAGTCGGGCAGTGTTTGCGGATTGCACAAAATATAGAGGAAGACGGGACGTAAATACTCAACGCTATACTCTTTAATTCTAGTATAATGACAAAAATTAATTTTTTTTATTGCGACTTTTCTTCTCAACGTTCACTTACTGTCTATCATGGTGATTGCAAATACCATTGACTTTATTGGCAACATCATTCATATTGACACTAGGATTTTGTAGTAATGTTATCATTGGATGTTGTTGTGTTTTTAAACCAAATTGACTTTGGAAGACTTCATTAACTTTCAGTGTTGCAGCTCTTCTTTTCAAACTGAGTAATAACAGGCATACGATACCCTCGGTAATTGTTGTATATTGTGTGGGACTGAAATTAAATAATGAATGCCATGAGTTAGAAATCAGAAAAAATAGAAACCTCATCATAAAAACATTCGCATTAAATTTTAGTCTCTAAACCTTTTCCATTTATACCTAAACTAGTTGTTTCGTTGCCTTGTTTGCTACTAGCCAAACTCTAGGAGTCTAATCTTATAGAGAACGTATAAACGTTTAAAATCATTTCCTTAAAAATTCATTCAATAAAATAGGGGACGAGATAATTGTAGCAGAAAAATTAGTATGTACTGGTGAATATGACCAACTACTTAAATAAAATCTTTCAAAATTTTCTAAAACTGATCCAAAGTAAACAAGTCTGTAAAGCCCATTCATGTACAAATATAACACGCACAACATGAGAGGATGCGAAAAGCTTGGCCTTTGGCGTTACATGCGGTCATAGTCGACACTGATAGAACTGAAGTTCATTGTGGTAAAGGCATAACACTTGCCACAATGGCTGTCTATCTCTTTATCGGTGTCCTTTTTCCTCTCTCATTCTCGCTCCTTCTTCCTCCACCTATCAATCTTCCTTCCATTCAACACAATGCTCTGCATTCATAGGGGTACACCATGTGCGTTGAATGTATCAATAAAAAAAAAAATTAAACTGTTTCGTAATTCTACAGCTATAATTTTCTACGGTTGAAAGTATAAAATCCTGAAAAATTATTTTCATGCGTTTCATTGTCTTAATGCACTATAATTTTATACGAACGCTATGTAATTTTTGTTTTCATAATTTAACTGTGGAAAACAAAACACCCCCAAAACCAAAATATAAGCTATTTTATTATCAAATTGAGTACATGACATTGACTTATGTCCTTTCTGACATAGTGACCTTAATATTTTTGTTCGAAACGTGTGCAAATGGAAATATTACAATATATTAAACTAGAATTTTGGGCACAAGCAAGTATTAACCTTTTTCTTTGTATGTACTATGAAGGCACTGTTTGAAATTCAAACTAACACACATTTACTATCTTATGTAGCACGCACCTACTCTGATGTATACCGGAAAAGGATACAATTTGTTTTTGTTAGAAACTATTTTAACGCACTTAAATAGAAACTTAAAGCAATTAAAAGAAATTAAAGAAAATTGTGTAGAAATAAATTCGAACGAAAAAACGATTTTTTCTAACAGCGTAACTAAAGGAATACGAGCAGAAAACGTTAACATTTATAAACTTTTAGATCTAAAATCAAACTTAATTTAATATTAGAACGAATGAAAGCAATGGGTTTCTGAGATCAATACTCAAAACAGTAGGACGTCCTACAGAAGTTTACTTCTGGAGAACGTTTGCGTTTTGGGTTTTCAGGTTAGGTTACTAAAATCTTGTCTATCGCAGACATTATATGCGTGGCCGAAAGAATTTTTACCGAACACGTTTTGAAGTTGTTTATGTGCCGATTTATGTAAACGATAAGCCTTGTATAATTGAGTTTGATGATTCTCTGATAATTTTGATCGATTACATTTCCAATGCATGCAACGACCTCTGCAAAATCATTATCTCCATCAAAAAACGAATACTCAAAGCATGAGAATTTATTTGCTACATCATTATAATTATAATCTTACCATCATCATCCTTAATAATAGTCATCATCATCATCAAAATATACCCAACATGTGGAAAATTTGCTACTTGCCGGTCTGAGAACTCGCGAATGTTATGAGGTTGACTAGACACTGCTGTTACGAGTTGTTTTCTTGCCACGGAGGAAAGATTTTCAGGCAAATATTCCAGTAAATCTTCTGCCCTTCTCTTTCGTTGGGAAAGAGAAGGGCTGGGAATTAGGCCACCTCAATGACTGCCTGGTGCTAAGTATATAATCTGAGGACCTTCGTCGGGTCTGAATGACATGTGTGTTGATACAATTAATGGCTCTAATGAACTCATTTGCCATTCATGCAGAGTGTAATAAGTACGTTCGTTTTTTTGTACATGCGCAACGTACTTCTTATTTTAAAATCTATTTCATTGTATTTTTGTAGTTTATATATGAAAAAGCTCACGTTTACGACCTAGCAGTTGATTAAGCTACAGTCACCAACGAGCATAGAGCAATAAACTTAAACTGTTAAAAAATATTAATTAAAGATATTACACAAACATATTAAATGAGATAATCATATTTATTACACAGAGACACTCTTCACGAGTTGTTTGCCAGTGAAATTCGAATTCTATTGTGCCTCAAGTTTCTTGCGAAGTCTACAATCGCGCGATCTTTCGGTGCTGGTTTTTGGATTTTTTCACGATAGCAGAATCTGAATTTGGTTGGGTCTTAATTTTTCGACGAAGTCTACATTCTCGCTGTCTCTCAGCTGCAGAATTTGCTGGAGATTTCATCGTAACAAAATCGCCATTTAATTGGCCTTGCGTTTTTTTTCAGCCTATACTCGCTCATTCTTTCAGCTGTAGAAATTTCTAACGATTATTTTTTTGTTTGAAATGTAAAATTTTTCTAGAAACTGATGAACGACCACGCGCTCTGTCAATCAATTTGAATCATACGCAAATTAGCGCACTCTATCAATCGAATGGATACATGTGGGTGCAAATGTGCTTCCCATCATTTATATGTATATACATACTATATGTATCCTAATTTTTTTCATACTTGATTGGTACTGGGCATTGCCCTACATTTCTGTGCCAATTTCCGTTTTAAATATAAAGTCCTAGTAAATATAAAAACCATTTTAAAGAAGCAAACGTCAAAAAAGGACACCTTCTATGCACCAAGACTGGCAGCCAATGGCAAACTTTTAAAAGTAAAAATTTTTCGGTTCGCCGGTATAATTCGTCATAAAATTGTAGGAAATATGAAATATAAATATAGCTTGTACATCATGAAGGTAAAAGTTCTGCCTAGAATTTGTTTTATTTAAAGTAATTAGCAATAGTGGTCGTCGTAGCGTAGTTGGTAGTGCGTTGTCCTGCTACGCTGAGTCTCCAGGGTTCAAATCTCACAACAGGCAAAATAAGAAAAACAAATGGCAAACCTACAATAGTAAAAATTGCCTATGAAAAGCTTTTCATTATGCCGTTCGGATTCGGCATAAAATTGTAGGTCCCACCTTCCATTCATGCACATGAGCATGAGCTGTTGTACCATTAAAAGCGGAAAAAGAATGAGCAATTTTAGTGTGAGTTACACTCTTCAACTTTTCTTTCTCAATAAAAATTTCTCATACATTAAGAGAAGTAAAAACAGCAGTAAGTCGGTAAGTTGTTCCTCATCTCCAGAAATTATATGGATATCAAAAAAGGGTGAGAGTTCAAAAATTGTTCATTGAAGAGAAAAATTCACTTGACTCTTTTTGAACAGGTACCAAAAGACGTTATACGGTTTTGAAAATCTTTTAAATATACTTACATAAATTCTACGTTACCTCTAGGGGTATTTCATTAAACCAATAAAAAAAATTTAAAAAAAAATGTAAGTTTTAGAAGGTATAAAAGTTTTTGACCTACCCGGAGGAAATGAGGTGACCAAGTGTGCAAAAATGCATTTAATATTGATACGTAACATACTTAGTTAGCAATTGATATTCTCTGGTATCAAATTCTATTAAAAATCTATTTTAGAAGTTATTAAAAGGTAAATTCAGCGAAATGTGTAAAATTTCATATGCATGTTTTTTTCAAAAAAGTTTAGTAGTCTCTGAAAAATATATACGTCCGTAATTGGAGTTTAATTCGCACCTATGGGCTGGAGCTTCACGAACGCAACTGGAGCCCCTGGACCAACATCGAGCGATAAAGCAAATAGGAGACGGCGGAGTTTGCAGCTGTATTGACTCCTTGGAACATCGTCGAAACGTGGCGTGCGTCTCACTGTTCTACCGTTACTTTAACGGTAGATGTTCTTCTGAGATTCAGAACTACACGGTCAGCAAACGGAACTCACGCCTTCCACGTAGACACGGTGTTCCAACGCACTACGCATTATAGAGAAAGCTCGTTCATCTGTCGTACCGCAAGTATTTGGAATAAGCTCCCTGCAACAATTTTTCCCAATTATTATGACCCTTGCAAGTTTAAAGCAAGCACTTCCCCCTCCTTTTTCCTCCCATCTATCAATCTTCCTTCCAATCAACACAATGCTCTGCATTTATAGGTATAGGGGTACCACCTGTGTGTTGTTTATATTAAAAAAAAAAAAAAAAAATATGGTGACCTGCGCGGTTGTAATTTTTACATAAAGTTTGTTATTTCGTCTAGATGAATTTCACATTTTAAATTCAAAATAATTAAATAAGTATTTTCTGCTGGTTTTCAAAATTTTTTATTTACCTGGCCTTTGAGCAAAGTGAGACCTAATAATTTTAAGTTCTGTAAATACAGTTTTAAAGACAGCATATGTTGAAATATTAAACACTGATTATTTTTGGGTGAAGTATTGGTCGGTGTGGCGTAGTGGTAGTGCGTCGGACTGCTACGCAGAGTGTCCGGGGTTCGAATCTCGGCACAGGCAAAATAAATAAAAAAATAAAAAATTTAAAAAAAAAACACGGCACCACCTCTTGTCAGGCAATGGCAAACCTACAAGAGTAAAAATTGCTATGAAAAGCTTTTCACTTCGCCGTTCGGATTCGGCATTAAACTGTAGGTCCCTGTAGGTTCTATTCATGTAGAAATATAACACGCACAACATGAGTGGATGCGAAAAGCTCGGCCTAGGCCCTCCATGGGCTGTTGTGCCATTAGAAGTAAAGTAAGTAAGTATTTCTGCCGAATTTCCAAAGTTACTGTACGATACAGATGTTCAAAATGGGTTTATGAAAAATAATTATAAGCAGATCAAAACATTAATTCCTAATTGGAAGAACTTGGTTGTAGAGAAGTTTGACTGTTCTATAAGTTTGCTAGACCATTGTACTCTTGCTATACTTTTACGTATTTTTACAATATGTAGAAGAGCCAATAATTTGTCGACAACGTTTGACTAAAAAAAACTGATTAGCTGGCAATTGTGTTTGGGTTCATATATAGTTCATAAAAACTATGAGAAATACTAACAAATGAAGTGCAAACTGAAACGAATACTTTAGTTTGAAACTCCTCGAAACAAGGGTTTTAATAATTCAACTCTAGCCAATTTGTAACTTTGTACAAATATTTTGTTGTAAGCGGATAATGCACTCGTATTTCACCTTTGGTTTTACCTTGATAATGAATTTCAACTTTCTGATCATTATTATTAGTACAAATATTTTTGCCCCTTTCAATTACGAGTATAATATAATACATAAACGAGTATGAACAGGGTGGGCCCCTTATAATTTGGAATTTAATTTTGGTGTAAATTAGAAACGAATAATTATATTTCTATTTTGTTTTTATTATTCGAAAGTACGAATACACCGAAATACTTCCGGTTAGTTGTGGAACACTATTTCATTCATATCACCTCCTTGGTTTCTAGTTCCTGGTTTTGCAGTAGCTCCAAACTTTTCAGTATACCATATTTTCGTCTGTAAGGAGCTGTACTTGACCGATGGCTTGCCTCTATCGTTGCTGGAAGGTTAGCGTTACACATATCTTTAACGGCTCCCCACAAATTATAGTCCAACGGAGTCAAATCGCAACTGCATGGTGGCCAATGCATATCACAAAAACTGCTAATCACTAACGCGATTTTCAAACATCCCACTCAAAAATCGATTGTAGGCTTGTGTAACACGGTGCGCCATTTTGTTGAAACCAAATGTTATCTAGGTCCATATCTTCTAAAATGGGCCACAAATAATCAGTTATCATTATGCGGTAGCGCACACCATTCACTGTAACGCATCTTCCTCTGAGCAACAGCAGCAATTTTTTCGATTGTGCGCAATTCAGCAGTACGAGACCGTGTTCTTTTATCCAATAAAGATCCAGTTTCAGTTACACGTTTCACAAATTGACCCACAAATTGCGTGGAAGGTGCTTCTCTTCTACTGAATTGTGAACGTAATTTCCTTACAATTTCGGTAGAAGATATATCATTTTGCAAGTAAATTTTTAGTATTTTGACCCCAACCGCTCATATAAAACTAATTTTTCATCATAATTCGAATGACATTACCATATAGTTGTCATTCTCAAAATAACCGGTGGTTTAAATTCCAAATGTTCGATGGGCCACCCTTTAAAGAAATATGTATGTATGTAAATAAATAAATAGTACATAGTAAATATGTAAAATGTTAATATCATCATCATTTAGAAAGGCCCTAAATGACATTTTGTTTTTTTTACACTGAAAAAAAATATACCATAATTTCGTTAAAAATAATTTAGCATTTCATGATTCAGAATTAATCTTGTTGGTGCCTTTCTACTTAAACTGCATCTAAAAATTATTTTAAAACTTTATGTTTTTGGTGTTTTTTTTAAGTATTTTGGTTTCTTTCGTAAAAAAAACAATTCTAAACGATGACGACGATATACTTACTACATATAAGTACAAGAATAGGTATACAAGTGTATACACTTACTTCCTCATATGTCGAACAACATTGAACTTGAAATATTTTATCCATGAAGAATGTGAAGGACTTATTTAAAATATGAGTAAAAGAAAAGAAAACGAAGTAGAAAATGCACAGAGAAACCTTGACTAATGCCTGAAAGTATGTAAAAACATATACAAGAAATAATTGCATAATAATAAGCGGCAAAGTATTGTAAAAAGCGCAAGAAGCAAGAGAACACAAACTTAAATTATTCATAAGCAACTCCTCCTCCCTCTTCCGTCATCAATTACACCACATATTGTATAAGTATACCTAATCATATGTATGAGTGTAGCTTTAGGTTGCATTGATAAACTTTAAGGTACGGTAAGCAGGCTCAGTTCAGGTGCAAATTGTAATTATGGTATGTGCTTTACTTGTAAAAGTGCAGAGTTTACAATAGCATAACGCAAACAAACTGTGAAATTTGTTATTAATCATATGCAGTAAGAAATAAGATTTTAACCTCGCTAGTGAAGGTAGGCATAATTAAAATTAGAGTAAAAGGATTAAAAAACACAAATTACATAGTGCAATAATTTCCGGGTCATCGTTTTCATCGCAAATAGCTCCAACGTGAATTTCAAATTGGTCAAAATACTAATAAATACCACGAGGTTTTTGGATATACCTATATAATAGCTCGCATTTCGTTTTTATGACAAAAATTGCCTAAGAAAGACTTTCATTTCGCAGTTCGGATTCGGCATGAAACTGTAGGTTCCTTCCATTCATGTCTAATTATAACACACACAACATAAATGGCTGAGAAAAGCTCGGCCTAACCCCTTAATTTGCTGTTGTGCCCGTAGTCAATAAAATGGATTAATATATGAACAAGTGGAATCAAATGTTAATTATGTTAAGTGGTCGCTACGCAGAGTGTCCGGGGTTAGAATCTCGGCACAGGCAAAATCAAAAAGAAGAAAAAATAATTTTTCTACACGGTACCACCTCTTGGTAGGAAATGGCAAACCTACAAGAGTAAAAATTGCCTATGAAAAGCTTTTCACTTCGCCGTTCGGATTCGCCATTAAACTGTAGGTCTCTTCCGTTCATGTAAAAATATAACACGCACAACATGAGTGGATGCGAAAAGCTCGGTCTAGGCCCTCCGTGGGCTAATGTGCCATTAAAAGTAAGTAAGAATCAAATGTTTTAAGCTTGAGCAATAAAAATATTCCAATTTATTATCCTTTAACTGTTCAAAATTATATTTTTAACCTATTTTCGTTACGTTTCTGTGTAATTTTCGCATTTTTTTTCTCAATGGTTTTAATGAAAACTTACATGAAACAAATAAGGGGTTCAACAAAGACTTACGAGGCCTTTTCGATGCTGGTTGGTGTGCAAAATAGTCTCGGTCAGAGTTAGTCACATCTTCAGTTTCTCATTCTGGCACTTCTCCATCTTTCTCTTCTAAACATCATACATATATATTTTATGTATCCGGTTTGCAAACACGCAAGAATTGCAATGACCTTCAAGTCACAGCATATTCGCCGTAATGTTTTGGAGATGTCTCTCAATTATTTCGACTTATTCATTTCTGTTCATTAAAATTAACTAAAAATTTAAATTATATCGAAATTATACATTCCGAAAATGGGCTAAAAATGGCTCATTGAACCACTAAAAGGATTTTAAATTAGCATATTTTAATTGGTCAATCTATAATTTATTTAAAATTAATTATTTAATTCAAATGTTTTCATTAATATGCTGATCCATTAAAAAAAATAAATAGCCTGAAACATGTCATAAAAAAGACACACTTAAAATTAATTCACGAGTAGTCTACACACTCTGTGTTTGCACTAAGCCTGTCGAACTGTGACTTTCTGTATTTTCCTGCTGCAGTCGCATTTATAGTACAGATTTCATCTCTATCACAAACATTGCCGACCTCTGCAAAGTTTCCAGATAATGCTATGTTTTATGTCATTAGTTAACATAACCATGAACGATTAGCATGGTCACGAACCTGGCTAGATGGCGTAGATGTGTAATAACTACATATGTGTCTTTTAACTACTTGCTGTAATTTTCGCAACTGCTGTCAGTTAAACAGCAATATTTTTTCCAAAACAAATTTGTTTTGCTTTCCTTAAATGTCGTGTTTATAATTTCTAAAACCAAAAAATGTCTGAATTAATAATTAATCAATAATTTTATGAATTTCTAAAAAAATTCCGAACTTCAACACTAACTCCTTCCATCATCTCTTGCACAGTTGAATCACTGACTTTCTTGTAAGATTCGTTCAATTTTCTTGTAGGTTACGCTTTCTCATAGCGTAATAACACTCAATAGGGTGTAACTCATGTAAAATTTGGTGGGTTGCATTCCTTTGAGACAACTATTCTACTTATTATGATTCTACCATTTCATAAATTTCGTAGCATGATGTGACGTGGCCAGATCAGGCCAAAAGAATACTGGGACATTATGGCTTCTTAAAAAGGGTAAAAAAGGTCTCTCGTCTGTGTATACTTTTTGATTTATAAACGCAGCGGTAACAAAAGTTTTATTTCTTTTTCCACAAGTGCATATTGCATCTCAAATCAAAATTTTTTTTTTGGTAAATTTGTTTTGTTTTGGCTTTTGGCTTAGCTTGGGCTGTGGCAAATTATATTCCAGGAAATTGCTGAAAGTCACCTTTCACGTAGGTTTCAGCATCCCTAATTTAGCATTTAAATTATGCAACGAAATTTTCTTCAATCTGGGACCTTTTGCAACTTATGTATATGATTTAAAATAACATTTTTTTTTTATGAATATAACATTTTGAAGTTCAAGGTTTGGAAGCAGTATCGCGGACAGATGCATTTGGACTTCTCTTCAAGTGAGCTTTAACTAAACTAGTTTTTTGTCATCTACCAGGTGTACAAGCATCAAACCTGTATTTTTTTTTTAAGAAAATACACGGTTATTTAAAAAAAATGGTTAAACAACTTTATTATTTTTTAATACATATTTATCCCACTCTCTGTCAATTTGTGAATGCCTCGCCACAATAACTGTTCGTTTTTTGAGTCAAACCAGTCATCGAGCCATTTTTTCACATTTTCGTAAGACTCGTAGTGCTGCTCAGCAAGGGCGTGCCCCATTGATGAAAATAAGTGGTGGTCAGATGGTATCAAGTCTGGTGAATAAGCCGCATGGGGAGAGCTTCCCAGCTGTACGAATCTACCGATTCCCGAGTCTGTTATGTTCGATGTGATGGAGCATTGCCATCAAGAAAACACACTTTGTGTTACCTAGCTTGATATTCTGGACGCTTTGGCCTAAAGCACTATTCAAATCGGACAATTGTGGTTGGTAGCGTTGACCAGTAACTGTTTCATCTGGTTTCAGAAGGTCAAACCAGATAACACCTCGCTGATCCCAGAAAACACAGAGCATTGCCTTCTTTCCGAAGCGATTTGGCTTTGGTGTCGATTTGGCCGGTGTACCGGGCTTAGCATATGATCGTTTACGTTTGGGATTCTCGAAATAGATCCATTTTTCATCGTCCGTAACAATTCGATGAAGATATGACTGTCTTTTGTATCTGGGAAGCAGCATTTTAAAGGTGGTTTTTCGATTTTCTTGATGTCTTTCAGTCAATTCTTGCTGCACTCATCTTCCCATCTTCCCACCTTCAAAATCAATCCCATGGCTTTTAAACATTGAAAAATGTATTGTTGAGTCACATTTAATTGTTCTGCAAGTTGTTCTTGCGGTTGACCATCATCCTCATCAAGTAAAGCTTGTAATTCGGCATTCGGCATCTTAAACTTTTTCGGTGCTCTTCCACGTTCTTCGTTTCTCACATCAAAATAACCACTTTTAAACTTATTGATCCACTCGTTGCACTGTGTTTTGCTTAGAGCGTGCTGGCCGTAAGCTTCCACAAATATTCGATTCGAGATTCCAAATCAGATTTCTTTAATTGAAAACAGAAAATCAATGATGTCGGCATATCGTAGTTTGTAGGTACGAGCAAGAAAAAATATGGTAATGTATGACACTTGATTGTTTATGAACTGAATATTGTTGACAGAACTAAATACTAAGAAATGGTCGCCAATGATTTGGTTTGACAGAGCGTATACTTTTACCTAGCGACACAGAGATATCATTACCGGTTTTATATTTGTACACCTGGTAGACCATATTTTCTACAGGCACCTTTAACTCTCTCCACAGAAAGATTATCTTTATACTTTTTAATGACTCGTTTTACCGTTGCAGTGCTGACACCTACTAGGTTTGCAACCTTTTTTTTGGGTCCATTAAGGATTTTCATGTAAAATGCGAAATATAATTTTGTTCGTCGCTTAAGCTCTGTGTATGGCCGAACGTTTAAAGAATTTTCTCATATTACAAATGAAATCACCATAATTTGTTTATGGATATCTGGTTTTTTGAAAAAATCAAAGCCTACTCTAATCGCAGGTTTTTTAAACAAATTGTACACGTTTTTTCGTGTACGCTTCTTACAATTAAAAACAAAAAATGCAAACCACCACCCACATTGCATGTTGTGCAGCAGGAAGTTGTTTTTATTATATTAAGCAAACACCAACAAAGTAAATCTAAGCTAAAGAAATAAAGTACAATATGTTGGAAACTTGCATGTTGCGAATGAATGATGGATTTCACATATTGGCCCTGGGTGTTGGTTTCCGTTTTTAAGAACTGCTACACAAGCAGAACATGAAGAACATGAAGAACATGAATTCAAATTAAAAAAACTAAAATTTTAATGTAAGAAACTGCAAACCAACCAATGCGGTTTCAATTTTTATAAGTGTACTATTCTCATTGCGAGCATTTTTCAAATCAATTTAAGGCTTAAGAATAAGTTCTACTAACTTTACAATATGTAGAATAACTAACAAAAGCACATTACAGTGTGTAGACAAAAAGGAAACCTACAAAAAATACGTACAAATCACGACTCAACATTTCTTTTATGCGCATAATTAATGAGTTTGTGCAGTAACAGCACACAAATGAACGAACGAACAGACACACACCAAACACAAACACACGCTGCTCGAGAGCAAAAGTAAATGAACTGCAGAATTAAAAAAAAAAAAAAACAACGTTACACCCTGGTCAAGGTATTTGTATATTCGTAGAATGGAAGCGACGCCATAAAACATCTGAACAGCAAAGAAGGATGAGCATGAAAGAGGTAAATAGTTTGTGTGCTAAAAGTAAAAGTGAAACTGGAAATGGCAGCTATTTGCAACATGTTGCAACCTATGAGACTATGGCCAAATTCAAAGCTTCGAATATTTAAGAGTGTATACGGAAATGAAAGTAATTTATATGGGAATCCTTGAAGTGATTTGCCTTTGGTTTGTAGCAATTTCCGTTAAAAAAGAGTAAAATAAATCGGAAATGGAAAGGGATAAGCAAGATTTGTTTATACCGAAGAAATGATATAAAAACAAGTCATTGAAAACGATTAAATAAAAAAAAGAATTAAAAACAATGAGTAGTTTCATAAAAATGAACTTTTTCCGAAGGCTTATGATTTTGGGAAACATTGTTTTTTTGCTTGACACCCTTAAGAAACTTAGTTATTTTCCAAAGTATTGGTCGCCATCGAGAAGTGTGCTAGTGTGCTGGGTTCGAAACTCAGCACAGTCAAAAATACAATATTTTCTACACGGCATGAGCTCTTGGTTGGCAATGACCAACCTACAAAGTAAATAATTGCCAAAGAAAAGGTTTTTATATTGTCGTTTTCATATTATTTGTATTTTATTTAAAATGCCCATTAATTGGCAACATCAAATAAAATTAAATAATCTTCCACTTTCATTTAATATACCAAAATCAGTTTTGTTATGAAGTGTCACTTTATTTACTACGCAGCACAGCGTATCACTTTCGTAGGGCTATTGGGCAAAAATAGTAAACGTCGTCCGATGAAATGAAATTCCGCACACGCCCTTTGTTGGTCAGATAAGAATTCTGTTGAAATTTAATCCAAATCGGACTAGAAACAAAAATACAAAAATATTTTAAACATAAATAGCTTGAAAAATATTTTATCAATCCAATTGAAATCCGACGCTTCATTTGAGTATTCATTGGGGAATATTTTAACGTGGTGGGCTCCAAGCCGGACAATCTAGCATTCATTCAAGGCCACGGAGAAGCCCGCCGGATACATTAGTTAGCTCACTGACTAGTGTCAGATCGCTATCCAGGGGTCGCCACGAGGAGGCTGTGTGGCGACTTGAGACAGAAGTGCAAGGATCGAACATGGATGCACCTGCGACTGTCACGAGCATTACCTAGTGTCCTACGCCCACAGGACCTCAGGCGTCTTGGACAAAATGTTACTGTTGACATTTATACTTTTGAAGTCGTCAAGGATTTCGTTTACCTAAGATACAGAATAAACACCAACTATAATGTCAGCCTTGAGTTCAAGCGGAGATTAACTCTTGCCAACAGATGTTACTACGGACTCAGTAGGCAATTGAGAAGAAGAGCCCTCGACCGACGAAATTAACGCTCTATAAGTCCCTCATCCTTGCCGTCCTAATATATGGCCGATGGACCGATTAGGATTAGCTGTATGAGCTGTACGCCGACACTGACATAGTCAAGCGTATAAAAATCAAGCGATTTTGCTGGCTGGGTCATGTTGAGCGAATGGAAGAAAGCGCTCCGGCTAGAAAGGGGTTTTATTCGAGCCACGCTGGAGAACACGCAGAAGAGGACGTCCTAATCTCCGTACAGAAAGACCAGGTACCTGATTGCACATGGCATTATCAACTGGCGCCAGCGCGCCCATAGCAGAAGCGACTGGCAAAGCCTGCTTCTAAAGTTACCACAGCATTTATAGTAAGTGCCTCATGACATATTACTTATATATAATTATATTTTAGAAATACATACGGAACGACTAATGCTCGACATAAAATCACTTTCAAACCAATTGGAGTACTTATTAATAAATTTAATTTTAGTTCTACTAGACTCCTACCAAATATTTCTGAGTTTAAGCTTCAACATCGTCAATCTTTGAAGAGTACCTTCATCAATACCACTGCAAGTTTTACTTTTATATAGTCAATAGTCAATAAGTTGGGCAAGTTTTACTCGGTACCTATTTTTGGCAGTTATTCACCACACTTTAAACAAAACCCAGTATATATGTAGGTACCACTAAAAGTAGTTGGGGACAGCTCGGAGCAGAAAAACTTTTTAGGTTATGTTTTTACATTCTTTTATACGGTATTTAATAGGAGAAGTGATTTTTTTGTTTTAGCTTATGAAGTTTGCTTAACTATCAAAAGAGTAAATTTTGAGCCGTTTTGGAATAACTCAAAATGTTCGTTTGATATATAATATACCATATATAATATACATATTGTCAATACTTGAATACGAACTTTATATAGAAAATGCATTTAAACATCATTGTTTAGCATTGAACTCAACTCTGAACAATTATTGAGTTTAAACAAACGGGAATTTTTAGCTGAAATTTTGGATTTTCCTTAACTGTATTATTCTCTATCGATCGGCATAATTGTTTTTTATGTTGTATGACTTAAAACTTTTTTAATATTTGTCATCATTTTGACACACTGTGCGCAGCTATTTTGATTTCTGCCATTAAATTTACAAAGGTTTAGTTATTTAATGTTAAAAATATAGAACTTGGGGAATCAAATTCTCAACCAATAAGTTTTTTGTGATATCTAAGAAAATAGGGTTTTGGGAGTATTAGTACCGTTTAATAAATTTTAGTCGATATAGATGCTTGTTGAAGGTAGGAACAATAACGAATAAAATTGCCCACTCTTTCATAGAATACGGATCCATTGTATACATACTTATTAGCCATTGACTACAAAATTGGTGTAAGTCACACTTTTTATACATTTTTCACCACATGGAAATACCTTTACCATAAACTCATTCTGTTAACTGCTAATGTTTTGGAAACCTAGATTCAACTATTTGCCGGTAGACAGCAAGATAATGTTGAATACCAGAACAGAAAGGCAGAAAAATTGTTTTGTGCAAAAGTGGTGTAGGTCATTATTTAAGAAGAAGGTTAAAGTTTACGAACGAAAAATGTATTAAAAATGCTAACGGGAACTTAAACAGCTAAGCTAAGTTCAGGCGCGGCCGAACTTTATTTACCCGACACAAACTTTGAAATAAATCACCTTTTTGCATTCAATGGGAGGGTCAAGTTTGATGGTTTTTAAATGAATTTTTTAAAAGATATTTCGATGAAGTATACTGAATTTGGTTAAATTTCATTCAGAAATCCTTAAGTATCCGACGCTAGCCTTTTTTTTATTATAAAGAATGTCTGTACAACGTATGTTGATATAACGGTGCTTGTGCAGGGGCAAAATAAATTTCATAAGTATTCCATTTTTTTCAGCACTTCTAAAACCAATAATCTATTGCTCAAAATCGAATTGTTTGTTGACTTACACAACTTTTTCACTCACACTATAAACACCCTCGGTCCACATTTCAAAAAAATTTAAATGCTACTTATCTGGCAACCACAATGTAAATGCATGCATATCTTTGTTAGTGGATGTTTACACTGATGAAAGCATGAAACAGTGTGCGAGAGAGATAGGTAGAAAAGTACGGTAGTATGAAAGAAATAAAAGTTTTGCGTCTTTTTCTAGCTATTTCGCTCGCAGAGTCTTTCATGCTTGCGCCAGTGCAGGCAAACGCTTATTATTGAAATCAGTTATCAGAGTGTTAACATTACATTTAACTGTTTTATAATTTATAATATTTTTTAATTGATGATAACTTGAATTGGCAAAAATGTCCTCAAACTTAATAAAATCTATTCTTGGGGAAATATCTACAGCAACGATCGATGCATCTTTCATGAATAAAATAACTAGATTATTGGAAAGGGCTAATGATAAAAAAGAAACGGAATTATTACTCCAGCATAATGCTTTACAAGTGATCTCGAATCGAATTGCTACTTGCACAGATAAAGATACCAACGAAATACTTTTAGGCATTATTGAGAAAATTTGCATTTGGAAGGAAGGAGCGGATGCTTTATTGGATAATAAACCTGCTATGGCGATAGTTTTAAGATCAATCCATACCAAATATCATTCCATTTTAATTCTACTGATGTATCTTATAAGAAACTTGATGGAGCACGTGCATCCTGGTAACTATGCGGCAAAGCTTTGGCTAAATTTTTTCGTTGAAGTGCCAGATTTCATGACGCAGTACTGTTCCATTCTTAGAAGCACTACAAACGTTACAGAACAAATCTGCACATTGGAAACACTTCATATTATTTTAAAAGCTATCGCTCCAAGAAATCCTCATCAATACAATGCTAACATGCTAGCAATATTCTACAGAGTTTTTATCAACAAAACGCTTGTAACAAGCAGCAGCGAAAATTTTAAGCTATTTATGACCGACAAGATAATACCGGGCTTCGGTTATTTTCCAGATACACAGCAAGTGATGATAACATTTTTAAAAACCCATTTAATTTTATCATCATATGAAGATGTATCGATCGATTGTTATAAAGAATGCGAGGAACCAGTGATGTGCTGGATGAGAACAATTTTAATAGCTCTTCTTCATTTTGTGACAGTGTTGCCAGTTAATAATTTAGATGTACAAATGGCAGTGTGCGTGAACGGCATCTTCAAGGTAATTATACAATTATAAACTACAAAATCACAAATCGATAATAATTTTACATTTATAGCAATTGAGAGATCCCATTGATAACGAATGCTTTGTGCAAATGATTCAAATGTGGGAGGTTGTTAAGACACGTAGAGATAAAGCCACTCAGAATGTTGAACTTAAAAATGAGTTTTACCAATTAGTATCAGAAATTTTAAAACGTATTGTGAATCGTACTTCAATCGATCTATTAAAAATTGTATTAGTTTCTATAGACTCACGTATAGTCGAAAAATATGTAAGCACACTTGAAATATTGGCTAATGCTGCTAACTCTGAAAGTGATATCAAATCATGTTATACTAAAATAATAACTGCACGTGAACGTTTATGTGAGCCTTAAGATTTGGTTGATTAGAAATGAAAATTTTAACTGTAATATGTATGTATTTGTCAATCAAATTAAATATCTAATCCATTATAATGACATTGTGGCATAGAATCTTATGATTTATTTATTTATTTTTAAAAATATACCAACATTAGTACAATAAGATGTTCATAAATTTTTTATATTACAACAACTAAATTAACAAGTTAAGAAACAATTAAAAATCAACTTAAAAAAAAAAAAAATAGGTGTAATAAAAATAAATAGTAGGAAAATAATATTAAAATAAGGTAAATATGTTTAAATAAAGCAAACAATAAAAAAGAAAATAAATACGTTTAAAAATAAAAATGAATACTAGTTGTTATACCGTGAGAAACAAACAAAAATAGAACTTTTAAATAATATTATATTCGGTTACTAACTATCTTTCATCAAAAATGCAGTAAGATTTAGGGCTATATTTTCAGTAGGCTTTCCCACTTTCATACGAGTTTGCCGACAACTTAGGTAAGTTAAAACTCTTACCAAAAAACTTGTTTCTGTGTTGACGAGAAGTTCAAATCACAAATTGAGTACTGCTCACGCTGGCTTTTAAATGTTATCCATTTTTTTAGATTTGCAATATTTTCATATCTGGTTACTATGTAGAAAATATTTAATTTTAACAGAATTATTAAACTGCAATCTTATTTAGTAAATAAATTCTCATATTTTACTACAGCTTTCAAAAATTTAATGGACGAAAAAGCCATAAATGAATTAGAATAGAAATATACGAAATATTACTATTTTATGGTATATGTGCATGAATTTTCACAAAAACTAGTTTTATAGTGTATGGCATGAGATATGGCGCCACTATTTAAATTTTCACAAAAGCCACAGCAAAGACTCTTGACATTTTAAAATTTTAGTTGCAATGATATCAGAATAGTTTTTTAATTAACTACGACATAAGTAAGGTAATTTGCGACCTACTTTAAGTATTAGAAACCGGTAGGCATTTTCAAAGCGATCTTAAAGCTCATTCTTTGTTGACCAGATTTTAATCAACTTCAATGTAATGTCAAATATATAGTAATTATAAAAACATTACGTTCATACTTCACATGAATCTCCAATGAGAAGATTAAGCCATTTTTCCTTTATTCGAAATTCGATGACGCTTGCGGTAAAGTTGGTTTGACGTGTCAAATGGAATCCTTCTCATTTTATTAGAGACTCGTTAAATACGACTCAACACTCAAATGTTATTTAAAACTTTTGCGAATTTCAAGCTGAAAATTAAGTAATTGGATGAGAATATCGCACAAGACACACAGTTTTTGAATCATGCAGTGCTCACTAAAAATTAATGGCCTGCAAAGGGATGACTTTAAATGAAATTGAAATGGATTGTCTTGAGGCCGAATATTTTTCATTCAACAACACACAAACATTAAAATTGTTATTAAATTTTTGAAAATAATATTAAACCATATTTACAAGATTTTTTTATGACATACTTTTTACCTTAAGTTAAGTAAAAATACCTGCAGAAAAAGCACTGATTTTCTTTCAAACAATTTCAATGCCAAATTGCTTGGCTGTTAAGCTTTAAATGAGCAAAACTTGGAATTGCTGTTACTAGATCAAAGCAGCATTTTTATCGGGGTTTAATATCAATCCGCCTTGAGGCGGTCTTATGCATTTGAGGATTAAAATTATTCCAATTGTTTTTGTAATTGCACTGCATAGTAAAATTATGAAACTGAAAGAAATTCTATATTATATCTAACAAACTTACCTCGAATTCGGCAACATGGAAATCAGCATTGTTATCACATTTGAAGCCTCCAATACACCCGCCTCAACCAAACGTGCAAATGTCTGACAACTCATCAAACTTAATTGGATATTGTCGACCTTGCATTGTGTCCGAAGAAACTCAATTTCCTTTATACTGTGCTCCGGTACTTTCTTTTCACGACTTTCACAAATTTTCTTATAGATTTTCTCCAAACATGCTGATAATTTTACCGCAGACGAACTGGGCGTAATCGTTTTGAATTCTTCCATAACGCCGGCTTCAAAGCGGAGAAAACAAAATGAAATCGAAAGAACTAAATTAGAACAAGTAGAAACTTATGAAATAGATTATCAGAAATAATTAGTTTTCATGCGCGTTTCTAATTTTTCACAAAAGAAAAATAACGAAAATTCGTTGCTTTGTTTTGCCCCTTGTGTTTGCTAAAATATTGTGAGACTTTATTTTCTACTCTGTCTTTATTCACTGCGCGCTGGTCAAATTGCGAATGAGTATTTAGCAGGTAATGGTAATGCTTTCAAGTGATTTCAACGTGCAGTTTTCGTTGCCAGTTTCTCTTCTTACCAACAATCAATAGCGCAAGTCTTTGTTTTTCTGCTCTACGTCCTTTTTATTTAGAAATTGGTAATAAACTTTACGGAGTGTAAACAAAAACAAATCGAAACCGGCATCAAATGATATTCTCTGTGACATATCAGAACAGCTGACTTTGATAGTTCTCTTTGGCGTGCAGCGACATCTCTTGTGGAAGATTTTAAATAAAGGGAGAAAGTGGCATCTAGCGTTTTACATATATGTAAAACAAAATTTACATTCCACTTTTGTAACTTACAGTTTAACTTTTTACATGTTCCACTTTTTAAATTCGGGTTTAAATTCAGAAGAAGGACTGGGACTTGCCAAAAATTCGAAAAAATGTCCCCAATTAAAAATAAAAACAAAACAAAATTTACATTAAAACTTAGATGGATCAATGGTAACAGATGATATCAAATCGGGACTATGAAAACTATGAAAATTAGCAGAAAAAAAATGATATATGTTAAAAGTAGTCACAAAAAGAGGTCTTGTAAATCTGGCTGAAAACACTTTTTCTTTTAATGGCACCACAACTCATGGATGACCTAGCCGTGCTTTTCGCATCCACTCATGTTGTGCGTGTTATATTTGTACATGAACGGAAGGTAGGACCTACAGTTTTATGGCGAATCCAAACGGCGAAGTGAAGACTTTTCTTAGGCTAATTTTACACGTGCCATTTTGCCATTGCCTAACAAGAGCAGTGCTGTAAAAGATTGCAGTCCTTTAAGTTTGAAGTCAATTGTTTGTTTTTTAAGTGAATACAATATTCCAGTCTTTTGGTGAATGAAGAGTTAAGACCGTGAAGTCACAACTCATTTTGAAGTCAACGACTTATCCTCTATTTTTGAAGTAATTTTTCTGAAGTCATGATTCGAAGTCTTTTACATATTTGCTGTCCTGATCTCTACAAAGTAGAAATTGACTTGAAGTCGATTATTATGAAGTCAGTTGAAGTCATTTGAATTCCATTGAAGTCATTTGTAGTCAATTGACTTTTTTTGAGATAAATTGAAGTTAATGAATTGAAGGCTTTGTTGAAATAACTTGAAGTCATTAAAGTTATTGTTTTTAGAATTTTCATGTTGACGCCTGCCACGAATTTTTGCCCATCTCTAATTAAGAAAGCAACTTAGCAACTTGTTAGAGGATAACAACGGGATAATACGTTAAAACAGAAACCACTTGATTTTTTTCTTAGGTTTTTGTGCACTATACTTTAAGATACAGCAGGCAAGTACCATTGTTTCTCGGCGTGGATCATTTTCAGACAGTAATTTAGAGAAATTGCTACTAATAAAAGTCAACGATACGCCTATAGACCACGTTCACATTAGCCTCAGTGAACCGATAGAGTGAACTCTTGTCAAAATGAGTCGGTGTTCTGAGCTTAATGTGAACATGGTCATATTTAAAGAGATAATGATTTAAAATAAATTTTATATGTCTAAAATTTTTTAATTATATTTGTATGTAATTTATATGTCGTTTAAGAAGAGAAGAAGAAGTTCGAGAAGATTTTATTTGTGTTTAATTAAATAATTGTACTAAGTACTTATAAATACCGTACCATATTTTTATATCATTCAATAACTGAATCAACTCACTTAAGGTGAAGTCTGACTACTGCCATTTCAAGAAGAATGTGAAGTCAAGTGAGTGATTGTGACTTATTTCTCTTGACGTCTCAAATTGACTGCTCCAATCAATGAGCAGTCATTGACTTCAAAACGACTGATGACTTAATTATCGAAAGCCAGAAATCGCAAATGAAATCAAAGATTGTAATGAGAAACGTTATTCATTTGTAGTGAATTCAATGAGCGCTTCTCGAAATGACTGCAATCTTTTACAGCTCGGGCTATTTTTTCTACTTTTTGATTTTGTCTGTGCCGGGATTTGAACCCCGAATACTCTGTGCAACAGGCCAGCGCACTACCAACTGCACCACGGTAATCGGCTGAAAACACCATCTTGCGGAATAATTAGGATAACAGTAACCTGACACAATAACATGATAAGATAATCAGCCGCACACAGAAGAAGGGGGAACTCGAATAATACGTAGAATTGATCTTAAAAATCATTCTAGCTGTAGGAACAGTTGATTGATTTAAAAAATCCATCAGGTCTATCAACGGAACAAGAACCGAATCAGTTTTTGTAAACTACGACTTCAGTGAGTCATCATGCCAACATAAACCGATCATTATTCGCACAAGTGACGCAAGTGAAAATAGGTCGGTCAAAACTTATGTACACTTTCTTTACTTGCTTTCAAGCACTGGAGTGGAATCCAAAAGTGGGAATAGTGTAGTGAAATAGAAAAAATTTGCAAAGCGCTATAGACCAAACTGTAGATCTATTTTAAAATTTAAAAGTAACAACGTCATTATGTACAATAAAGCTTCAGATGTATAGGTACATAGGTACGTCAACTGTTATGTTAAAGATGAGAACAGGCAATTTCTAATCAGAACTATGTAAGTCCAACATAAATGAAGGTGAAAAGTGGGTAGTTGTAGCGTAATATGTACATACACACCTGATCAAAATAATAGGTCCAATTTTCCAAACCACAAATAAGATGATGGCAGCAGAGTATAAAGACATTTTAGAAAAGGTATTGCTACCTTATGCCGAAGAAAACATGGCTTTACGTTAGTTTTATCAGCTGGAGCATAAAGCATACGACGAGGCTTGTAAAAAAGTTCTTCGAGGACGATCAAGTCGCTCTTCTCCTTTGGTTTAGTCAATCTCCGGAATTAAATACAATTGAAAACTTGTGGGGGAATTTAAAGAAAAAATTTTGCAAAACAAACATCAATTGTGGGAGTTTGTCCAAAAAACGTGTTCCGAAACACCAAAAGAAACCTGTCAAACCTTAATCATGTCGAAAATACATGAAAGTGAAAAGTTGTTCGTGGTTACATTGGATATGAGCTAAATAATACCGCATGTATATTTTTGAGCAGCCTAATATTATGTATTATGTGGTCGCTGTGGTGTAGTGGTAGTGTGTTGGACTGCTACGCAGAGTGTCCGGGGTTCGAATCTCGGCAAAAAAAAAGTAGAAATAATAATTTTTCTACACGGCACCACCTCTTATCAGGCAATGGCAAACCTACAAGAGTAAAAATTGCTATGAAAAGCTTTTCACTTCGCCGTTCGGATTCGGCTTTAAACTGTAGGTCCCTTCCATTCATGTACAAATATAACACGCACAACATGAGTGGATGCGAGAAGCTCGGCCTAGGCCCTCCATGGGCTGTGGTGCCATTAAAAGTAAAGTAAGTAAGTAATATTATGTACAAAATGTATATTGACCTCAATTTTTCTGACTATTGTTATTCTTTCTTTCTTTTAATGGCACAACAGCCCATGGAGGGCCTAGGCCGAGCTTTTCGCATCCACTTATGTATGTTGTGCGTGTTATATTTGTACATGAATGGAATGGACCTACAGTTTTATGCCGAATCCGAAAGCGAAGTGAAACTATTGTTATATCTTTTTTAAATTAATATTTATTTATATGTTGAAGTACACGGATGCCTGATTTTTTTTCAATAAATTGAATAAATTTATTTTTCTACTTTATCTAATATGAAATTGGTGTGTGTGTACCTACTATTTTGATCATGTGTGTATGTAGTTGTGGTGTAACATACTAAAACTGGGCCTTTATGTCCATTGAATTGAAAGAAAAATAAGTACATAATAAATTATGTACCTCAGCATCCTATGAAATATTTTTAATCAAAAAAAAATTAAAATAAAAATTAAAAAAATTCATAAAAATTATAAATAAAATGTACAATTTTACGATACAAAAGAGATTAAAAATAACAATAAAGTGTTTTTCCATATAAAATTTGATGTAAATGACTTCAAAAAGTTAGCACGAGAAACAAGGAAGACATAAAATGAATTCCTTGGAGAAGGAGCGAGTGAGTGAGTTTGTGTGTGAGAGAAAGATAGAGAGAGAGAGAGAGAGAGAGAGAGTAGAAAATGTTAATTTCCATGTCATAAATCTAATATCAGGGGTAATTTGTTAAAATCGTAAAAATTCGTAAAAAGGTTAATTTAAAAATGTGCCTCAGTGTGGCAAGCAATAAGAATTATTCTTTCAATTTTCCAGTTTTGCTTGAAAAAAATATAAATGAAATCCTTCCTAAGTACATAGTATATACTATGTATAAGTATACTATGTGTATACATATAAACATATATAGATTATACAAATATTTTTTTTACCATGGTTAGATTTTCTGTGCACAGTGCAATCGTCTCTTTCAGGCACATAAATCAGACATTTTCTTGTAACAATACTTCCACAATTTCCGCCGTGTAGTGTGCAGAAGACATTTCTTGTTAATTTTTTCTTCTTTTGAAACTGTTTTCTTTCCCTTTTTATCTATGGATGTATGTATTTATTTGTATGCTTTTTTGAGGTTGATGTTACTTGTTCGTTGTTCATGTAGTTGTTGTTGGATGAATGGTTGGTTGGTTGGTGGTGACGTTGTCGTTGTTTTGCCAGAATATATGGAAGTGTATTATTTTATTTAACTTCATAAATCAACACAATGATTTCTCTTAAAGGATTTATTATGAAACATTGTACAGAAGTATACAACAAACAATAACAAGAGATAGAATAAAAAGTAAAAATAGAATCTAAACGTTAAAGTGCTCAAGAAGTGACCGTATAAAATATAAAGCTTATAAACTGACCTCAGTCAAACGTAAGCTGTCGTGAAAAAAAAAACACACACACAGACACGAGTAAAAGAGAAAGTAACCAAATCAATTTTTTTTTTATTCAAATAAGGCATTTCCACACATAATAATCATAATCTATCAGATTTATGTACAGCAACAGCTCTCAATATTCTCTTCTTGGTCAGTATCTCTGGCTTTCACCATTGTTTGTCTTCAAGTAATGGCATCACTTAAATACCGTTTGGCTGCTGCGTATGCAAGTATACAAAGAATATTCGTTTTATCTCAGTTGCACGATTTCCAATTGCTCCTTTAGTCAGTTTTGACAAGATGAGACTAGTCTCATGAAATTCGGACCAATGTAGTGCTGAGGAGAGGTATGTAGCGTCAGGGCGATAGAAGCAGAAACATTTCGACGTTGCTCTTTCGATGTTACATGTTCGTAGATTCAACAATATTTCTTTATCTCTAAACTCTCAGCACGCCGAACACATCGAATAATAATATTTTAGCGTTTAAATAGTAAATACTGTAATTAATAATATAATTAGTTAAAAGTTATTAAAAAAATATATTCTTTTGATCAATGAGACTAGTCTCTTTGTATGTATAAAAGATACATGGACTACTATGGTACTATTACTTCAAAAGAGTATGTCAAAAAGTTTCATGAGGCTGGTCTCATCTTCTAAATGAGGACTTACCAATCCAAAGCGATCAATAAGAAAAAACAATAACAACAATACATGCAAGAGCAAAACGACTAAAATTAACAGTTTTCTCATTGAGCCGAGAACTCGTCAAATAGAGACTTTTTTTTCGTTGTATTCATTTACTTTCTGTTTTCGGAAATTGGTTTATTCAGAAGTGAATTAATGGGATATTAAAACACAAGAAATTTGTATTTAAATTTAACAACATTAATTTAATAAAATGAAAAATTGGAATTTTTAGAATTACAATAAATATATTGAAGAGCCCAACCGAAAGCGTTCTAGAGAAGCACTAAGAGAAAGCACTAGCAAAAGAAATAGAACGAAAAGAAACAAGGATAGAGAAAATGAATAGGAAAGAAAAGGTGCACTAGGGTGGCTTAAACCTCCCGGCCCCCTTTAAATGCCTCCTTCAGACGCTGCAGGGTCCTTATACCGTCACCTAACAACTTCTTGACCCTATGTCCTCGGAAGTGGGACGTCTCGAGACTGCGGATGGTACGGATGGCGGCATTAGCAGGCTGTGCGGGAACGATGGCATTGGCTGATCTTTGACCGGGAGCAACGATCACCACTGCGGAGTGAGTCTTTGGCAACCGAACGAAAAGTTTGTCGCTTTCCGGCTCGAAGGACCATGTTTAATTCCTAAATGAATTTTTTAAAGGAAAGATTGAAAATTAAATACTGAGAATTCGTATTTATTAAAATGAAAAATTTTACAATAAATATATTGAAGAGCCCAACCGACCGGTGTGAAAGTGTTCTAGAGAAGAACTAAGAGAAAGCAATAGCAAGAAAAGAAATAGAACGAAAAGAAAGGATAGAGAAAAGGAATAGGAAAAAAAGGTGCATTAGGGTGGCTTAAACAGAAATCAATCAATCAAAAATGTGTACAAATATGAATATAATTAATAAATAAACGTATGCTTTTTTAAAATTTAGAAATGAGTAAAGTTAACATTTTATAATTTTAGTAAAAATAAAATTTTATATGTGTAAGTATGTAGGCAGTAGAGTATTAATAACTAAAAGCGATAGAATAGGAAATAATTTACAACAAGTAAAGAGAGAGGGACAGAGAGATCGAGAGAGAGAGGGAGAGAGAAGAGAGAAAACGCTGACCATCAATCGTATCCTCCTTTATTATTACATTTGCAGGTCAAAATTATTACCCTAGGACATGCTATGTTCAAAAAGGAGTATACAATTCAAGAGCTCTGGAGCTATAGAGTGTAATCCATTGCTTGGTATTGAGTGCTCGATGATCACTCTAACGATGATCCTAAGTTCTACTGGGATGATAAACCGATTTTCTGTTGTTTAGCATTTTACGCTATTTTTATGCTTTGAATTATTGTTTACTTGTGGGATTTTCTTAGCCAGAAAAATAAATTAAATATAACTCATACTGGAAGAACAGGGGCGGGAAATCCATGGAAATCTTATGAATAAAATAAAAGTGTATAATAACAACTGATTATTTTGAGATGAAAAAATTTTTAGATCCTATAAAATGATATTCTTGGCGTATTTAATTTATTATAATGCTTTTACTATAAGTATTATTATTCATCTTTCGAATATGCTGGTCTATGAGTTGGATCATGTGTGATATCGTTACTGTATACCAAAAAGTACAATCCAACTAGTTAAAAGAAAATTTCTCTTAAGTTAAACAAACCTGTTGTTGTGCTGCTCTGAAGTGCTGCTATTGACCCAAGATAAATTTAATTTATCAAGGTTGGAAAAAGGCGGTATTTTTTGGTTTAGTCCATGACAGGTGGCAAAAACGTAATCGTAATCTAAACCGGATTAAATTACATTACAGCATATTAATTCCATTCAAATATTATAAATCTTGTAAGATGTTTCCTTTGCTACATTTACTACATTATATGTAGTACCTCTCCATTTCTGCTGTCACTCAATGCTAAAAATTTTAAAATTTTCATTAGATATGAGGGAAAAACCGGTTTAATCCATTTTTATCGCTCAGAGCTATCCTGTTTAAACCAAGTTAAAACCGGTTTAAACCACCAGCTGTTTTTAATCATGCCAACCCTATAATTTATGTTAAACTTTAATATCAAATGAAAAATTTCAGAAAGGTTCATACTCAGTTCTCTAGTACCGCCACTGCACAAAAGACATATGTACTGGAATGAAACGAGAAACAAACAAAAAATAATATAAGATAGCGTGAACGTAGCTATGTATGTATGTACATACAAATTTAATTTATGTTGAATATTTTCTTTTGTGTTTGTTAAAGGATATCAAAGGATATTTGCTCATCTAGGCAATTGTTAAGTTTTTTTTTTTATAGGGTTTTTGTTTTTGGCTTTTAAAAGAACTTATTCATTTTTATTTGGATTACTTTTTTATTTGCATCATATTATATAATACATATGTATATAAAATTGATTTGTTGGGTATGTATATGTAGAACATATTTTCCTTCTTTGTTGCCTTCTGTGAATTTGTACGCGGGTCATACTTGGTTTAATCTGTTTGCTACATTTTCTGGTGGTTCTACACACACAGTTTCATATGTACGAGTACGTATGCTACGTAAACGCCTTTACTGTTTCACATTATATTCAAATTGAAATTGTTCCTTTTTTATTTATGATTTATGTACATTTGTTTATTTTACTTTGTATCTTTTTAAGCTATACATGTTTACCTAAAAAGGATATCATCATAAGCTAAGTGTGCCAGTCTTACATTTTATTATTTTCGAATATTGAATAAAATTGTAAGTATATAGCTAGAAGCTCATTGTATGTCGGTACATTAGTGAAGGTAAGAAGAAGTAAGAAATAATATAACATAGGCCTAAAAGTATGCAATATTATATATATGTAATGATTTAGTTCGGTACAAGCTATGAGGTGCATGACAAAGTGGTGCAGAATTATGTACTATACACATTTATACTTGTTGAATTCGATTTCTAAAAACCCAGAGCTTATTGACCTAAGGTCTGTACAACCATAAATACGCTGCAAAAAAATTAAAAAATTCGGGATATTGTAGCAGTTATTTAGTGCTTTAGCTTGTGTAAAATAACTGCACCTTATAAGCCCTTCACATGAGAATAGTATTAGTCGCTTTCAATTGTATGGAGTGATAAATAAATTGGGAAGTTGAAATGTGTTTTTCTCTTTCTTGAGGTATGACAGTCTTGCAGCAAACGATCGAAATCGTTTCGATTTAGTTTCGTTTGGTTCCCAAACTGCGGATGGTTTGTTTTAAAAATAGTTTGGTTCAAAACCGGTTTGTGTAACGGATTCTTACAACAATTAATTTTTGTTTTTAGCTCCATGCTTTATGCTCGTTCTTTTTTTTTTTTCAATGGCACAACAGCCCATGGCTAGTCTAGGCCGAGCTTTTCGCATCCATTCATGTTGTTCGTGTTATATTTTTGTACATGAATGGAAGGGGCCTACAGTTTTATGTCGAATCCGAATGGCGAAATGAAAAGCTATTCATAGGCAATTTTTACTCTTGTAGGTTTGCCATTGCCTGTCAAGAGGTGGTGCTGTGTTGAAAAATAGTTTCTTCTACATTTTGATTTTGACTGTGTCGAGATTTGAACCCCGGACACTTTGAGTAACAGTCCAACGCACTACCACTACGCCTCATGCATGTAACCTTTTTTGTCCAGTAAAAGTAAAACCTATTTCCATCTCTTACTTCATATTATACATACCTACTTATGTACAATAATATTTAGCATGGGCTAAATTTATATAATTGCATATTCATTAACTTTATAAGTTCAAGTTTTCAAAAATATATAATATTATACATTTATTGCATATATTTCTTCTTCTTCTTTTTTCTTTTAATGGCTCAGGACGAGCTATTCGCATTCACTTTCATTGGAGCCAACCAGCGGTGTACCCCACCTGGCACCAACTAACTCGCTATACTTAGTTACTTAACAAGGGTATGTTAATTTCCTACTTACACCTGCCAATCAACGGGATATCCAGTTATGTAAACCTTCCAGGATAAAAGTTTAAGACGAAATAGGGGAGAATAAAAAATGTAGCATATCTGCAAATAATTCTAAATTAATATTCATAAGTAAAGAAACCACTTTTATGAGGAAGTTTTTGCTGTGTAGTTTTAGTTGAATAAATATCAAAACGGAATGAACAAAAAATACGACCCAATTTTTGTACGTATGTATTTGTATATAATGTTATATACATGTACACTTATGTATATATTCTGTCAACGAAATTACCGGAAAATGATCATTTACATAAAAAGAACGCTTAAAGGGATTGTAAAAATTCTTTTTGTCGCTAAGTTGGCCCCACTGTCTTATATTTGAGCGCAATCTGTCATTTACTTTGTTTACAGTGCTTGATTTTGTCAGTTCATCTCAAGTGTGTTTCGTGATTTTTACAAGGAAGAAAAGTAGTATAGTATAAGTATGTACCATAAAGAATTTGTCTCCAATTTTGCATTGCAAATGGAATTTCATGTGCCGGATCGCTGAAAATGTTACAGAAGGCTTACAATGAACCGATTTTATCAAAAACACATGCATATGAGTGGTACAGTGCATTCAAAAGCGGTCGAGATGTGGTCGAAGTTTTACCTCGCTCGTGTCGGTAATTTTGATTGTTTTCTTTGCTTAGCGTGGTGTTGGGCACTCTGAATTCTTGCCAGAAGATATGACGGTAAATAAAGAATATTATCTGGACGTTATGCGGCGTTTGAAATAGTAAATTCAACGAAAAAGGCGAAGTTTGTGGAAAGGAATTTTTCACCACGACATCGCACCATCTCAAGGCTATCATTGTGAACGAGTTTCTGGCCAAAAACTCAACCAATATCATCGAACAACCGCCGTAAGTATTCACCTGATATGGCTCCGGCTGACTTTTTATCTTTCCAAAACTAAAATTACCACTTCGAGGCACCCGTTTTCAGTCGATAGAAGGTATGCAATATTTCGGAAGGGGTCTACTTTGAAGGCGATTGTATTGATTGTATTTATTTGAATGAATAATAATTATTTTGAGTTTTACATATTGACCAATTCCATGAAATGGCAAACCAAACTGAGCATTTTTTACTTTGACACATGTCAAGAATTACACGTGAACTGTCAGAAATATAAACTTCAAAAACCAATAAGCCGTTGTAGCGTAGCGGTAGTGCGTTGGACTGTTACGCAGAGTGTCAGGGGTTCGAATCTCGACACAGGCAAAAAAAAAAAAAATAATAATATTAAAAAAAAATAAAAAAAATACAACAACAATAAAATTAACGGCACCACCTCTTGGCAGGCAATGGCAAACCTACCAGAGTAAAAATTGCCTATGAAAAACTTTTCACTACGCTGTTCGGATTCGGCATAAAACTGTAGGTCCCTTCCATTCGTGTACAAATATAACACGCACAACGTGAGTGGATGCGAAAAGCTTGGCCTTTGGCGCTACATGCGGTCATAGTCGAGAGTGATAAACTGAAGTTCATTGTGGTAAAGGCATAACACTTGCCACAATGTGTGATCACGTTCACTCTCTCATTCTCCCTCCTTCTTCCTCTCACCTATCAATCTTCCTTCCATTCAACACAATGCTCTGCATTCATAGGGGTACACCCTGTGTGCTAAATGTAACAATAAAAAAAATAAAAATAAAAAAGCAACAAAAATCACCCTTTACAATAATATTAAAATGTAAATGCAAAAACCATATAAATATAGTATATGTCTATGCTGATGAAATATCAAAAGAAGAATAAGAATACACGACAACGTGACCACCGACAACAATTGTGGCTGTCGCCAACTTAAGTCAATTTCAAATTTGGCAAGCAACAAGAGGAAGGAGAAGAGGTAGAGTGAAAAGAACTGCTTGCGTCTTCACTAATGCTGTTGTTTTGATTGTGATCTAGTGGCTGACTACACGACGACATTTGAAGCCGATTGCAATTCGTAGACATGTGTTCGTGTGGCTGCTGTCGCCAATGTGTATGAAGTATAAGTGTTGTTTTTCTGTAGCTTTTTTAGTTGGCGTGAGGGTTGCATGAATGTATAAAAGTAGTAGAAAAAGTATGTGGGTGCAGTTACAGTTATACTTACTTACTTAGCTGGTGCTACAACCGATAATCGGTCTTGGCCGCCTCCACAAAACTTCGCCAGTCACTTCTGCTATGCGCGCGCTGGCGCCAGTTGATAAGGCCAAGTGCAGTCAGGTTGCCCTGCACCTGGTCTTTCCAACGGAGATTAGGACGTCCCCTTCTGCGTGTTCCTCCACCGTGGTTCGAATAAAACACCCTTCTACCCGGAGCGCTTTCTTCCATTCGCTCAACATGACCCAGCCAGCGAAGCCGCTGGAGTTTTATAGGCTTGACTATGTCAGTGTCGGCGTACAGCTCATACAGCTCATCGTTTCATATTAGTTACAGTTATAGGTGGATTTATACCTACTATGTATGTATTTACAGGCTTATATAAGGAAATATGACCAATCGTGGTACGATAAGCAGCATTAGCAGGATAAGAAATATTTTCAAATAAAGTGTAAATTTTTTTTAATCTTTATTGGTAAACTGTGAATTAAAAACAAAATTGAATCTCTATAGAATTTTACAGATTTATGAGATAATATTTAGTACGTAAGCATTAAATATCGCATTAAAGTTTTAGTAACTTTCATATGACGACATTAGAAAGACATGCCATGTATATGAAGAGGAATTTCAATATGAATATGAAAATATTTACACATGAAGAGGAGGGTGCGTGACAAAAAATGTTTGCAATGTGAATTTGTTAAATACATTATCAGGGATTACAGATCAGCTTCTGGGCTGGACGGAATATACAGCTCCTGGATACATCTTTAATTGAGTCATTAGAATTCGTAGAATACGCACTTTGTCTCCCTTTCACAATACACCACAAACTACATTCTACATTAGTACAAATGAATATTTAATTTTGCAAAACTACCACGAACTTGGCTTAGAGATAATGTGGTTGGTTGGTCTGATGGTTTGCTTTTGAAAATTTGCATATAACTTGCATTTAGTTTTAATGTTTACTTGAATATGGTAACGTGCAAGGAAAAGCTAACTTTATTTGATTTAATTAAATACACAAAAAATTTGATTCATTTTAGCTCTGATTTAGCAATATAAAACTTTGGTTTTGTTTACATTTGTAGTTTTGTATAAATTTTTATTTTTTTATAAGTATGTAAAACGAAACTGAAGAGTAGGTTACTATCTACGAGTATTTGCTTGAATTCATTCCAAAAATATTATATGGGTTTACCATTAGGTGGGTTTACCATTTATAAATTATGCCAGTGTGTCTTCTTTTTTGTTCTTCTTTTAATGGCACACCAGCCCGTGCAGGGTCTAGTCCGACCTCATGTGTGTGTTATATTTGAACATGAATAGAAAAGACCTACAGTTTGATGCAGAATCGGAACGGCGTAGGAAAATCGATTGTGTTAGGGTTGCCAGGATTTTAAAAAAAATTGTAAAAAACTTAAAACTTATGAGAAATAAAATTAAGGTTACATGCCTGAACATACTCTGTCATGCCTACTATAGAAAACAATAACCTTTAATTCGTAGGACTCAGAGCTAAGATGCCATTAGCACTCAGAGTTGTGGAATAGAATTAAAAAAGGAACAGTTCTCAAACGTTTCGTCAGCATTATAATTTCGTTCCTTTTTTTGTCACTTTTTTGGTGACAATGTGAGTAAGACTACCACTAAATGTTCAGTGGTAGTTGAGTTTGATTTCCACTACCACTAATTTTTTAGTGATAGTGGAAATAAGATTCCATTATCATCAAATATTTAGTGGTAGTGAAAATAAAATCGCGTTACCATTAGATATTTAGTGGTGGACACTAAACTCAACTACCACTAACCGTTTGGTGATAAATGGACCGAGTTCAATTGGTAACTTAGTGAAAGTGCAAATTTATTGCACTAAGTAAAATTCGTGCATTATAAATGGAGATGATCATTTGTCTGAGCTCTTTAATTACCTTAACTTTTTATCATAAAGTCCACACTCACCCCTCCACAAAGTCCCAAGGGCCAGCCAAGAACTAGCTACAGCGGTTGAAAGATTTATGCCCCACATCAACTTCGGCAAAAATATAGAGTAAAATATCCTGAGTAAAAACAAAAGAGCAATCCACATTCGTAAACAAATCTAAATAAGTTGTGCATTAGATGGGTTCCAAGATAATTCGGGATGCTAGGTACTAATAGGGCCGATAAATTAACCTTTCGCAGATATGCAGAAAAATCAATAGGCTCGGAACCAATCATTGGTGTCGTCATTGAAACTACGTATCAATGTACCAAGACAATTTGGGATGCTAGGTACTAATAGGGCCGATAATTTGACCCATCGCATATCTGCAGAAAACTCAATGGGCTCGGAACCAATCATTGGTGTCATCATTGAAACTATGGGTTGGATTATTGGATCAATAAATTAGTGAGTTATGCTCAAAGAGAAAGATGGTCTCCTGTTTATTCCTACCAAACTAAGTACTATTTATGTATGTGCCTTGTGAATGAACTTAACAATAAAACAGCTGAATTTCTTCAGCTGTGTGTTCATGTGCTCATTATGTTTAATTTTAGTATGTATGTATGCCGTAGTTTGGGGACCCCTCTTCTATATAAAATAATGTTCTTTTAATGGCGCAACAGCCCATGGAGCCCAATCATGCGGTACATGAATGAAAGGGACCTAAAGTTATATGCCGAATCTGAACGGCGAAGTAAAAAGCTTATCATAGGCAATTTTTTACTCTTGTAGTTTTGCCAATGTCTGCCAAGAGGTAGTGCTGCGTTTATATTTTTTTTAGTTTTTGATTTTGCCTGTGCCGAGATTTGAACCCCGGACACTCTGCATAGCAAGCCAATGCACTACCAACTACGCCAGAGCGACCATCGGTAGCATAATCCTACAGTTGTCAATTAAGCTCTATCTTGTTATCACTAAACGTTTATTACTAGTTGGGTTTGGTGTCCATTACCACTAAACATATAAAGGTAATTAGATTTTATTTCCACTACCACTAAAGAATCAGTGGTAGTGGAATATGATGGCAATACGCTTAGTGACAATGTGATTTGGTTTCCACTACCACTAAATATTTGGTGGTAGTGAAAACTTAAGTGCAGTCGAAATTTTGTGAATAAGTAAATCCCCAATTTACTTTTTTGCGCCACCTTGAATATTTTTTGTGGAATTATTTGTTTTCCGTTTCATTTTATTATGCATCGACACTTTCTTAATTCTCATTATTATTCTTATTAAACTGATATTTTCTTTTATATGATTGTGGAAAAATGTTAATGTTTTCAAAAAAAAGAAGTCCTAAATCGATTTGAATAAATTCACACATTTATAAAGTACATATTTTGAAATAGGTAGGTATGTATTTACCTACTGACCTTGCTACTACTCACATATGTGAATTACTAAAAATATTTTCGCTTTAAAATTTCTGTTTTGAAAAAAAAAAGAAATAAGTACTTATATGAAAGCTGATCGCTTTTTGTGGAATTAACTTTGTTGCCACTAAAATAAAATTGTTGCTTTCAACGCAGAATAACAAGATTTTATTTCGCCAACACACACACATACACACACACACACACACACACACACACACACACACACACACACACACACACACACACACACACCAAAAGTCGCACTCTTTTCACATGGTTACGATTTAAGTTTATACTTATATATGTTTTATTTTATTTTTATACATGTAAATAAAAAAGAAAATCTGTATACGTGCAATGTAAGCCAAAGGATTCGCTTGCTCTCTCTCGATCTCTATTATATCCTTGAAAGAAATCGTACAAAGTAAAAGCGATGATGTAGCATAAATGGGGGGAAACATTGTATTTACATTGTACTCGTATACGAAACATGAAAGGCGTGTACTATTAAAGGTTTACAGTTGTTGTTTCTGTTGTCATCGACTAATGCACCATAGGAGGGTGCATTGTATGGTATGTACCATATCTCGGTATTACACTTTTACACTTGTATTTTAGTTTAGTTTGTTTGCTGGATTCTTGTTTCGTTTTTCTTGCAATCAGATGATGAACTCGTAATAGTTTTATAAATAGAATATAATAAAAAGCAGCTATACCATATACACGTGCACATACTTCCAAGACCCCTATTAAATTCGAAATGCATGAAAAATATATTTAAAATAAGTATTTGGTATACAAAGTATTTGGCTTATTCTCCACATAAACACATTCGTACACACACAAACACACAATGGATTTTACTAACTGATATTCAAATTGTATTCCAATGGCATAAAAAGCTACTTGTATCTATGTATACCTATGTACACATGTGTAGGTAGGTCTGTGTGTGTTCTATTTGTCGTGTGTTAAGTATGTAAGTAGCAGAAATGGATAAACTAAACATGTGCTATGGTATAAATTCAAATCGTATGCTGGTGGTGTATCTAGTTACTTGTGCACGCCTATGGCAAAATATTTATTTTCTTTATTCTTCTCATGAGAACAGTTTAATGCACTCGAAGAAAAAATTGTTGTTAAATCGAAATAAATAAAACTTATGGATTTTAAGTAACGTTTTCACTATCGGAAAACCCGAAATTTGAAAATGCATAAATACTGTTACAACATTGAACACACCCATTCCAATAGTAGTAATGAACATACCCTGTTATTACCACATGGTTTATGAAAGCTAACATCTATAGCGTTAGTCTGTAACGGGAATTCAAAATTGTGTCAGCTTTCACCATGGAGTGGTCAGATAATGAGAACCGTATCGCTGTTATAGTACTTTTTAAGTGTGAAATGAAAAAAGGCGTTATTTTCAAAAACCTCCGCCCACTCGGGATTAGTCGCATGGTCATCTACCGGTGCATAAAACTGTTTCAGGAGACTGGAGATATCAAAGACCGCCACCGGTCGGGCCGTCCACGTACAGTTCGCACGCCGCAACTCACCAAAGCCGTCAAATCAAGAATTCAGCAGAATCCGCTCCGAAAACTGAAAATCATGGCCCTTGAGATGAATCTCATGCAAAAGTCCATGAGTCGAATTATTAAAATAGACTTGGGACTTGGTGGCTGCCAACGGCGCACCGAACATTTGTTGACTGCAGCTTTGGAAAAAAATAGGGTAAAAAACATGCAAACGTCTTTTGGTGAAGCCCGCTGATAAGCCCGCACAAAAAAATCTTGTTTACGGATGAAAAAGTTTGTACGGTGCAGGAAAAATTAAACATGCAAAATGATAGGGTGTATACACAGTCATCTAAGGAAGCATCTGAACTGATCCCACGGGTCGAAAAGGTTCATCACCCAGCTTCAATCATGGTTTGGTGGTGGTCTCTTAGCCATTCCCTGTTCCAAAACCAGCCGTGGACTTTCCAGCCCATAAGGATAAGACGACCCAGACCTGGCTTCAAAACAATTTGCCAGCTCTCATTTGCTCTGTTCTATCCTAAGTGTGTCCTTTAGACAGCTACCTAACCAACTTTACTTACTTTACTTTTGATGGCACAACAGCCCATGGAGGGCCTAGGCCGAGCTTTTCGCATCCACTCATGTTGTGCGTGTTATATTTGTACATGAATGGAAGGGACCTACAGTTTAAAGCCGAATCCGAACGGCGAAGGAAAAGCTTTTCATAGCAATTTTTACTCTTGTAGGTTTGCCATTGCCTGACAAGAGGTGGTGCCGTGTAGAAAAATTATTTTTTCTACTTTTTTTTTGATTTTGCCTGTGCCGAGATTCGAACCCCGGACACTCTGCGTAGCAGTCCAACGCACTACCACTACGCCACAGCGACCTAACCAACTAACAACCTAAAAACTAACCATCGCCTTAAGACTGATAATATACTCGTATAATACTTATTATACTTACAGCATTTCCATGACGTAGTTGGCAGTGCGCTGTCCTGCTATGCAGAATATCCGGCACATGCTAAAATTAAAAAAGTAGAAAAACAATTTTTCTACACGGCACCATCTCTTGGCAAAACTCAATTTGCTTAAGAACACCTTTTCATTTTGAATCATCATAGAGCAGTGCGGAATTCAGATTCAATTTGCCCATGATGTTGATTGATTGCGAGAATGGAGTGCCTATGAATTAATCTACAACAGAGTGACTTACCGAAGTCTTCCTTATTGCCGTATTTCTCTTTAATTGCACAATCGCCTATGGATAATTTAGACCATGATTTTCTCTTTTATTTATATTGTGCGAGTTACGTTTTGTACTCGAATATAACACATTTACAGTTAAATGTCCAAGTCGCACGACTAAGAATAATAGAAGACAGAAGTGGATATATCATATTCTGGCCCATCGGTGCGGAGGTAGGTTACCCTTGGCAAACATCGAACAACCTAGAGATCTGGGACTGGTCAAGAAGCTAAAAACAGTTGCTAGAACTGCTACGAATCACACGTGGTGGCACATTGACTTATGAATTGAATATTATTACAATCTATTTCCTAGTATGTATTTAAACGCATATACTACTGTGGGCAAAAGTTAGTAAAAATTTTTAATTTAAATTTCGCGCGGAAACCCATTCATCAAAATATTATTTTTTTAAGGTTGGTATGACTGTCGGTGACATCTGTGCCAAATGTCACATTAAAATAATCATTAGTGTTTAGTATACGCTTGTCTTTCTGAAGTACAAAAAGTGCATTCGGCGATTTTCACAATGAGTGAAATTATTCAACAAAGAAGTTCCATTAAATGTTGTGTGCGGAATCAAATTTCTGGTGCCGAAACGTTCAGAATGTTGCAAAAGGCCTTCGGTGATAATTGTATGTCGCGAGCAAGTGTTTTTGATTGGTACAAATTGTTCAAAGATGGTCGAGAACGCGTTGACGACGAACCACGTCCAGGACGGCCATCAACATCAACTGATGATCAACACGTCTGGTCAATAAAATCAAGGAATTGGTGCTCGAGAATCGACGATTAACAGTCAGAGACCTTACTGGCATCGTTGGAATATCGGAAGGATCAGTGAAAACCATTTTAAAACATCATTTGGGCCTAAGAAGAGTGAATGCACGATTGGTTCCAAAATCACTGCATTGGTTTTACGAGACCATTTTGCCAAAAATTCGACTGATATCGTTCCGCAACCACCCTATTCGCCTGACTTAGCACCGAGTGACTTTTGGCTATTTTCTAAACTCAAAAAACCGCTTCGTGGACACCGTTTTGAGTCAATTGAAGACATTAAACATGAATCGCTAAGCGCATTGAAGGCTTTCCGGAAATTGACTTTAACAACTGTTTCGAGAATTGGAAAAAACGTTGGCACAAGTGTATTTGGGCCGGGGGGGGATTAATTTGAAGGGGACGAAATAGATTTGGAAGAATGAATAAAATAATTTGAAATTATGAACAAAGTCTTACTAACTTTTGCCCACAGTAGTACCTTTTGAAAAGTCGCTCACTTACTTACTTAGTTAGTGGCTCTCATAGAGGATACACTTTGTGTAAATGTTTATTGCAAAGCGCCATTTAAAAAATACTTCGTTTCAAATAATTGTAATTTTTGAGTATCATTCACTGTCGTGTGTAAATATGTAATGCCTGAGTATGTGAGTGTGTAATTTTTATTTCCAGCTGAAAATCTTTTATTTTTATTTTGATTGCTTGTAAGGCCGCAGTATGTTGTTGTAGTTACTTAAATGGGTACTTGTAACTACAAACATATCCTACACTTTCTGAACATCCCTTTTATTTTTTCGCTAGCTTTCATGGGTAAAAGAGTAAATTGAATTTTTATGTATGTAGTTGATATTTAAAAAAAAAAATTTTAAATAAAAAATTCATAGTTGTTGGAAACGTGTAGTTTATAATTCATTCATTGTTTTTGCAAAATATAAATATATGTAAATGGTTTCGTTTTGTATTTTTTTGTTTTAATTTTTATAAAAACTACAACTTTTTTCTGTTATTGTTTTTACGTTGAATCCTAGGACACTTAATTTCCATGCTATATGGCTACACACGGGGCAGTGAAAAAGGGCCAAATGTCAATTTGATGTATAGAGATTATTCGGTAGTTTAGTCATTCCTTTTCTCTACATATTTGTAAATTTAATATGTCAAACAATTTATGTACTTTTATTTTTTTTTACTTTTAATTTGAACTTTAAATTGTTATTTTATTTCAACAGTTTTTTCTTTTATACTTATAAACTAACAATGAGTTTTTCAAATCTTAAATCTTAAATAAAAGCCAGTTTCCATGCCAGTGTATGGGTTTAGTGTTGTGTAGCTGTGCATATTAAAAGGGTAAAAGGGTCTCACGTAGATTTTAGTATACATAATTTACACCGAACAAGAAAGTAGTATAAATATGACTTCTGGTGAAGATATAATTTCCTGCCCCCTTCGTGCTCAATGTAGATTCAAACTTTAGTTTTTAGACGCTTGCGATATTGATGTTGCAGTAACCTTTTTGCCCGACTATTAGTAAGTGACTTCAATTTCAGGGTATATTTTTCACAAAATTTGCATATTTCATCAGCCACCATGCGTACATTGAGGTCTTGCCATGAAGCACTCCTCTAAGGGTTTTGAGCATTTTTGATTGCATTCTTTGAAGTTTTTCTACATTTGATGGCGACCCAGTTCACTATAGTTGAATGCCATACGTCCAGATAGGTTTAATAACCATTTTATAGAGTAGAAATTTGTTGTACAGGGTCAGCTTGGAGTTTTTATGTAACAACCAGTGTAGTTTCGATGCATAGATATTTTTGATAGGGTCTCCTTTGATTCAATATGATTTTTTCCGGCTAATCTGCTTATTATGAATGTGAATGCCGAGGTAGTTACCACTATCTTTATGAGGAATAGGGCTATTATTGGAAGTCAAGGGCGGGCAAGCTCATCTTCTTAGCACAAAAGTAAAATGAACGCTTTTCGATTCATTTACTTTTATTCTCCAGGTCGCTAAACAGTTTTCTATTGTTTTAAAGTGATCATGTAGGTTTCCATCGCTGATAGATATTTTTGTAGGTTTCCGTCGCTGTTGTGGGGTCAGTATGGGTTCTTAAAATTGCTGTCAGCAACTGTAGATGCATGCAAATTTAACTGAGGTGAATAACTGATACAGTCGCATTCCAAGGATACTCACTTGTGACACTTCAGCTACAATTGGGTATCTTTTTGAAGTTTAGCTTTTGTGTTTAACGAAGAAATTTCTGTTTGACATATAACCTTTTAGTATAGCATAAGTATTTTGGGGTAACAGTTAACTAATTTTGTACAAGTGACCTTCAAGTCAAACCTTGCCTGAACAACATCTAGGAAGGTAGCAGAACAATTTTTTTTCCTCAAACGATTTTCGCACTTCAGATATTACTTATACTGTGCACAGTACCGTGTTTTTCTCTACAGCCAAATTGGGGAGTGGGTATTAATTGCTTTGATTCTGTCGGTGGGCGAATAACAAATTTTTATTATTTTGATTAAGAGTTTCTCAAACAATTTAGAGAGTATGGGCAGCAAGCTTATTGGTAGGGTCTTCGCCTGGTGTGGGAACCATTTATATCTGAGAGAATTTCCACTCAGCTGGAAAGTGGCCAATGCGCAAGATGCCATTTACATAGAGTTGAATTAAATTGCCTCAAGAAAATGAATTGATTCAAAAGTAGCTGCAAAAGCATTTCAATGATGCGTGAAATCTTTCCTCTCTGTACAACACTTCATATTTTGTAGCTATTAAGAGAAAGGATTCACCACAGATACTTCCTTTCCTAATATAAATAAGCTACTTGTGCTTTGTTAAGCTTTTATTAACATATTTTTGTATTATTTCCACTCTGCATTCTTGAAAATATAGTTTTTTCTCCCAACTTTTACGAAAACTCGTCTAAAAAGGTATTTGGAGTACGAAAGGTGATGCTTCCTTGTAGTTTCCTAGAGAGTGTCATAGAGAGAAGAAGGCTGCCACGCTTCTTTGAAAGGTTATATTTACAAGCAAAAAATCTTTTAAAACTTTAATATTCTCAGTAGCGGTATTCACTCTATGGAGCAAATGGTCTTGATATTTAACAGCATTTTACATATATGCATTTTTTATTGTGATAGCAGAAATATTTTGCATTTGCAAAAATGCAGGACTATTTGCATCAGAAAGTGAATGCCGCTAGTATGATTCCAACTTTTTTGGCACAGTTACACATGGATATGTTTAATCGTAAACTTAGTGCTAGAGCTTTAGCAAATTAAAGCAGCTATATACATTTGAATATTTGCACGTTACCCAACGGGAAAAGGATCAACTGGGAGGTTTTATAACGCTCATAAGTACATATAAAGCTTCCTGACTGAAGGTATCTAACCTAGTTAACCCGGCATCGGCATCGATGTGGTGGGCTATAACTAATGTGGCCAACCATACTATTGTCAGCAGTAGAGTACTGTTTTTTGAGTCGCTGTGGCGTAGTGGTAGTGCGTTGGACTGCTACGCAGAGTGTCCGGGGTTCGAATCTCGGCACAGGCAAAATCAAAAAAAAAAGTAGAAAAAATAATTTTTCTACACGGCACCACCTCTTGTCAGGCAATGGCAAACCTACAAGAGTAAAAATTGCTATGAAAAGCTTTTCCTTCGCCGTTCGGATTCGGCTTTAAACTGTAGGTCCCTTCCATTCATGTACAAATATAACACGCACAACATGAGTGGATGCGAAAAGCTCGGCCTAGGCCCTCCATGGGCTGTTGTGCCATCAAAAGTAAGTAAAGTAAGTCGTGCGTTGTACTGCTGTTCGTTTCTCCATACTAATTTTTGAAAACAAAAGAAAAATTACTTCTCGGTCATAACACGTCCATAATATTTACACCTCAACAATCATTACGTAAAACATGTCATGCAAAAAAAAACACTTTATTTTTCTTGCCTCAGCTCATCAGTTCCAGTTGAGGGGCAAATAAAGCATAGATAGTTGAAAAATTGTCCGTGCAAGACCAAGCATTCAAATGCATATCACTTATGGTAAAGTATATAATAAGATGTAAAGTATAATTTGGACTACAAATGTATTGTCTTTTTTATTTTTTTATAAACAGTGCCCATACTTTTCGGCAGCAAAACGACTAAAACTTTAGTCGACATTGCCGAAGAAAGCGATAGTGCAATATTTAATTGCTGCCTTAGTTGTTACTTTTAACTTTTTCAATTTATTTGTTTCATTTTTGTTGATTTTATTTAGGGGGTTTACCCTTTACGGGCACTTTTATAAGTAATATTGCATTAGTACTGTTTTTGAATTTCAGGTTCTGTACTATTTTCAGCGCCGAAATAGTTGGTCACGTTAGATATGACATACCCAAAGTCTTTATTTTCTTAAATATTTAATTTTTAATTTAGTTATACACGCAATTATTTGATGTTACTTACTAAAAAATTAATAAACAATCAAAATTTTTCTTTGTTTTATACACCTGTGTGTGGAAGCGGGTATCGGTTTGGGGTATGACATATCCAATTACATCACTAACGTCATCATTTTCATTTGGCCGATAACTTCTAGAGTAAGAAGAGAGCTGAACTTTTATCATATGTATACTATAGCTTTTTCTGAAATTTTAATATTTACGATATATAAAAAAAGAAAAAAAAAGAAGAAAAGAATTTTTCAAGAATACGGAAATTTGGAAAAATCGATTCTGGTCGAATTTTTAAAAAGTTTTTTGACGAATTCTGCGATTATATGAAGATATCCATAATATACCAGAAGATATATTTGTGTATTGGAATTCAAAAGGAATCTTTTTTAGTGGAAATTGAGTCAATTGGAAAATTGTTTTTATATTTTTATTTTTAGCTGTTTTCAATTTCGGCATATTGCACTTATATAATGTTTTCGAATTTTTAAATGGAGTTATGAACTCGAAATTGTTAAGACGATTACTGGAATAAAATACATTACATTGAAAATTTCCGCCGAATGCATTTTTTTATTTTTAAAGAAAAACTTCAACTTCAAATTTTTTTTTTAAAAGTAATAATTTAAAAAAAACTAACTTAGTTCTGTTGAATAAGTTAAGAGGAAAGCTTATTAATGTTTTTTTTTTTCACTGTATCCGTCCAAAGGTACAATTCCAAATCTCAGAAACAAATATAGGGGTCTGGGAAAACTGAAAGCTGCTCCGATATGATTACGAAGAGGGTAAGTTTAGTGAGATTACTCTTCAACGTTTCGTTAATGCTGCTTTGAGAAGCTCTTTATATAAATCTTTTTCTCATTGGGTATGGGTATTATTGTATACAAAGAGTCAATGCACCAATTTGAAATTTGATAGGATATTTCTGTGTGTGTATATGTATATATGTATATATGAATGTATTTATTTATGGATACGGTGACCATATTTTAACTCACATAACAGAACAGGACAAAAATACAAATTTATTCACACCATTTTGCATAAAGTTTTTACTTTTTATTTGAATATATTTTCTGATTCTTATGTTTCCCCTTTTGATGCAAAAGGATTTTTTTGATTTGGCCGACACCACACTGGTAACAGTTGCCGCCGAGGGAATAATTTTGCACGCATTGAAGCGTGCAGAATAAAGTTTAAATATTTGTTGTTGATTGTTTGAATTACTTTTATTTACATTCAAGAACTTCTTCGTAATGTAAATCACATGCTGAAATATTAAACATATCTATATTTTACACTAACAAATAAATCATATTAATATCAATTAACAAAAAAGTAATTCACAAAATCTCATTAAGTCATCAGTCCCATTTGAGGAAAATTATTACACCCCATCATATTTGATTGTCATATTGGAACTTTGAATCAGTTTATTGAAAAATTGAAAATATTGTAGAAATAACTGTTTGTGCTTTCACTTTTTGTGTTAAATCTCAAGCAGACCAAAAATTAACAATTAAAATTGTTCGAGTTGTAGGCCTGGCTTGGTGGTAGTAGTCGTTTCTCAATTAGTTTTAGTATTTTATATTAATTATAATAAATAAATAAATAAATAACAATTACAATTACAATTGAATAATAAGAAGAAGAATCAAAGTAACAGGAAACAGCTGATTTAAGAGGACACTCAAAAAACATACGTTGTATAGTTGTTTTTTTACAACTATTGTAAAATTATATGACATCGAAATATCTTAAAATACAGTACTTTTACGTATTACATGGTCACTCTACATACATATCATACATATCATACATATCATACATTCATACAAACATACAATCATACAGTGACCATTAGTTTTATATAGGAGAATACAATTGCATTTTGATTATTATCGCAAGCGGCACTATGGTCCATTGTATCTTGTAAAATGATTTGTTTTGTTAAATAATTGTTTACATCAGTGGCAAGTGGCAAAGTAAAGCATTTGCAATTATTTGATATTGTAAATAATTGCATAGGATTGTTATTATTTAGTGATGGTGTTAATATTATCTTTGTAGTTGTGCAGACAAATAGATTTCAAACATGTTGCATATGTACAGGGTTAGGCGATTGTTACCTATTTCAACGACCATATTTTTTCTGTGTGAAATTTTATTTGATTGATTCAGATTAAAAAAATGTGTGGAAATAATAAAAATTATAGAATCCATTAATTTTAGCTCGATGTGGCAACCTTTTGCCTAGACTATGACCATCAAACAGTTAAAAAATGAGTTACATGCTGCACGAATATGATATTGCGGTATTTTGGCCCATCTCCGTACAATGGCTTTCTTCAGCGCATCCATACTGGCATACGAGTATTTGTTAGTCCTCACCTTGCCCTTCAAAATGGCCTTGATGGAATAGTCCATCCGATTTGCATCTGGCGAATTCGAAAGCCATTGTGTGGACGAAATTAAATGTGGAACATAGTTTTTCAACCATTCTCGGTTAACACGAGCTTTATGAGACGTTGCCGAGTCTTGTTGGAACGTCCATGGTGTACGAACGAAATGTTTGCGTGCCCATGGCTTTAAAGCAGCTTCCAAAACATTTTCCGATAATAAGTCGCATTGACTTTGACACCAGGCTCGATGAAAACGATTGGATGGGCTTCAGCTGCCCATATCCTTACTTGAGATGGAAAATTACTTCGGGTGGCCGTTCGTAAGCTAAAATTTTTGTAAGTGTGTTCAGTTAAGTAAACTCGATCATTTTGAGAGTTTATGAACAGCTCAATAGCGAAATTTTTCTAATCACAGAACAAAATGTTTGGACATTCGCCACGTTCGTGCAACCGTAACAACTTCTTTGCTCTTTCGAGTCTAACTTTTTTTGCTTTGGTGTAAGATCATGTGCCTTTTGGAACTTGTAAGGCTTTACTTTGAGCTCATTTTGGAATATGCGTCGGATGCTTCGCTGGGATATTTTCAGTTCTTTGCTGATTTGTTTACCACTACGACGTGGATTTCGTTCAAGTCGAGCCTTCACTTTCCGAACCATTTCAGATGATGTTGCTGTTTTTTTTTCGTCCACCACCATAGCTTGTATCATTCTAACGATTTATGCTGCGATACACAAACATTTTATTCACTTTGAGATGCCTGAACTCAAGAACAATAGCTGTTTCTGATTTTTCACTCAAATATAAGGCAATCACACTACGAGTATTACGTTTGAATTCCATTTCGAATAACTTTTGTTCTATAAATCTTAGAGTCAAATGCTTATGGTAGCTTGTAAACAATATAACCATCTGTCATTGGTATGAATTTGACATAGTTGGCAATATCGCGTTGCCAGATATACCGGTGTGAAGTTGGTAACACTTCAATCGCCTAGCCCTGTATACTAGGGTGGATCGTAATTGTTATCCCCAGTGGGATAATAGGCATTAGAAATTAGAAATGTTTTTTTTTGCCATGTTAAATGTTGTTTTATGATCTTATGAGCATTTTACATAAATATTAATGAATGAATTGCAGAAACGTTATCTTTGGCCCTTATTCCTCACTATTCTTAAATTTCTGATGTTTTATAAATACATATTTTGGCTTTCGATTCGCAATCCGCGTATAAAAATCGATGGAAAACCGTCATGACCCAAATCGGACCCTGATATTATTCCAAGTACTTAGTATATTTTCGCTATGTGCGCGGTATCGCTTTATTCACATGTACTGTAGCGCCATATATGGACCAACCGATTTGGTTAAAATTTTGTGTACCAGGGATGCGCCAAAGAACACATTTTCGTCCTTTATACTGATCTTAAAATTTTTCTTGAAAGGTCTCCAGTTGGTAGTGCTCTGAAATGCTACGCAGAGTACCCGGGTCCAAATCATGGAATAGGCAAAAATGGAAAAAGTAGAAAAACATTTTTTTTACACGGCACCATCTCTTGGCTGGCAATGGCAAACCTAAAAGAATAAAAATTGCCTAAGAAAAGCTTTTCATTTCACCGTTCGGATTCGGACAAACTGTAGCTCGGTCTAGGCCATCCATGGGCATTAAAGCTGAAAAAAAAGAAAATCGGGACAAAATTTAATTTTTTCTTATACTTGAACGTTATTTATCGACTGAGCGATTTTGTTGAAATTTTATGCGCTAGAGTTTTTTAAGCCAGGTAACTTATTTTTGGACTCAATCTTGATCTAATAATTATTCCTGAATGGGTGCTTGAGCAAAGGTTAGTAAAATTTGATAGAAGTTGAATTTTCTCTTATTCTGGAGAGTGACTTATTTGTTTGAAATTGTCTGTACCAGGATTTATTATGCAAAGAAATCCATTTAAATTTTACATTTCCACTTAAAGTTATTTCTGCAAAGTTTCCTAAAAATTTCATAAAAGTATAAGTGTTAGTGGTGGGGGTGAAGCAGAAGGGGATGGCGTACAGAAAATACTTTACTTTTGCCTGAAGTCAATTACACCTCATCTCTTTAACACACATTCATGATGTGACGTATTTGGTTTTGTGTTGTCTATTTTTGGTCGCTGTGGCGTAGTGTTAATGCGTTGGACTGCTACGCAGAGTGTCTGGGGTTCGAATCTCGGCACAGTAATACCAAATACATAATATCGTCAATATGGATATGGTGTTTGTGGTACACCCTGGAGTGAAATTCAGCTATTATTCTTCTTCTGTATGTGCTTGTGATTTTAGTTTTTGTATTAAAATTTTTCATTTATAAATATGTGAATATTACTCACATTTTTATAAAAATTTATAAAACCACATACGTACCTATAAGAAAAGTGATTTTTAATTTAATTTTTAAAAATTTTCCATTTAAAATAAAGTGTTTGTGAGTTTATACGACCCAGATGCTAACAACTGGAACTGAGTAATATCAAGTGTACTTTCTTTCTTTTCGTTCTTTCTTTGCTTTACATTAAGGCTTTGATTTGATTGTGGTTTGACTAATATCAACATAGGTCATTACTTTACTTACTTTTAATGGCACAACAACCCATGGAGGGCCTAGGCCGAGCTTTTCGCATTCACTCATGTTGTGCGTGTTATATTTGTACATGAATGGAAGGGACCTACAGTTTAATGCCGAATCCGAACGGCGAAGTGAAAAGCTTTTCATAGCAATTTTTACTCTTGTAGTTTTGCCATTGCCTGCCAAGAGGTGGTGCCGTGTAGAAAAATTATGTTTTCTACCTTTTGATTTTGCCTGTGCCGAGATTCGAACCCCGAACACTGTGCGTAGCAGTCCAACGCACTACCACTACACCACAGCGACCACAGCAACATAGGTCATTATCACAGAAATTTCGACCTCTAAACATTCATCCCTTTTATACTTATACATAGATAATTTGCCCTCGTGGTGATTTTCGATATTAAATTTCTCTTGATGGAATTCTTTTACATATTACTCGTACGTGGTTAAAAATCAAAAATCATAATCGTTTTCAGCAATTTCCTTTAGTTTGTTCTTGCATGCTTCTGTTTTTTCGGTTCATTTTTTTTCTTACATGTTCTTATTCATTGCTGTGTCGCAATTTCGAACGAGCTTATGCTCATGAGCTCTTATGTACTTATGTATGCAGTTCCTTGGTACAATAACTATTGCAAATTGGGAAATTCTTAATTACTTGCCTGTACAAACATTGGAAAATTTAATTTCAATTACTGCACCGTCGTCAGAGCTTTTCGGGTCACTTCCTCAAACAAAATTTCAATCAAACTCAGAGCCTAAAATAATATTTTTTCAATACAAAATAGGTTCAGCATACGAGTATGTGTATACTTATATCTCTGCCTTAATTTTCAAAAGCTCTAACAACAAATTTTTCAAAATCGAGTTTTTGATATGTTATGAATAAGCGTATCCTGCATTTCTGCCTAACTTGAAATACATACCTACGTAAATTCTTTAAATTTTAAATTAGAATATTTTGAAGACAATACCTACTGAAAATGTTACAGTCGCCGAATGTTTTGTTTGCTTCTCCTGAAAATTTTGAAAAATGCATGTTATGGCTCTTGCAAATTATGGCAGCGAAATGTGGATATGTATGCATATTTTTAAGAGTAGCTTACGAGTTGGCTAGGGCACCCACTTGAAAATGTAGTAGTAGCCATTTTTAAAGAAAGTTTAAATTTACTAAGAAATATCCTGAAAATTTAAAATCTCCAATTAAATACCATAAAATGAAACTATTTACATATGTGTGTATGTTTATGTTTTGTATTCCACGGAGAGGCATCATGGTAGCTAAATATTCTGCATAGGGATAGATAGGAACATATGTATGTCTGCATATAAGTGTTTTGTATGGATTCGTTTGTATGTACATATATTACCACAAGAACTCGTTAATGGTGTGAAATTTTCGAGCCTAAATAAATATTTTGTTTGTGTGCCCACTCTTAACGTTAAATTGGAATCCTTTATGTGGTACGCCAGCATCATTTACGTAAATAACTACTAGAAGGCACAGCATCAAGCGAACCTACCTACTAGCCTTATTTACCAATTTAAACTTTTGCTAAACTTGTGCATAGACTCCGAGCTTATATCGTGCATACGAGTACACTACATAGCCTTGCACAAAGAGTGTGTTTGTCTGTGTGTGTGTGTTGTTGTATATGGGAGGAACAGTTTAGGTCTATAATTTTGTCCATTACCACAATGTACTGCCAACAAATGGGCATCGTAGCCACAAAAACAAATTTTACAAAGTCTATTGTAAATGTATGAGCACATACTCGTACACACACATACTCACACTCATACAGCCATACCATGCATGTTGGCACATTCATCCAACAAACTGCTCGTGCATGTGTGAATGGATGTGAAATGTTTCAATTAATTCTTTAAGAGTAATAGTGAGGACACACTTCTCATAGTTTGAGTAATACAAACACAAACACAATCATAAACATACACACTCATACTCACACACATATACAAACCTAGTATACAAACATATACAAACATAGAACTGGTTCCTAAGAACGCGTTCTTTTTTTAATTTTATGCAATCTCGTAAACTTTTATTGCCTTTTGAACTTTTCCGTTTCCTATTTTTTTTTCTGTAACTTTTATGATAAAATTTGTTGAGTACTTTTTGCTTTGATGGGGGGGTTAAGAATATTTTTGAAATACATACATGATAGTTAGTTTTCCTTGTAGGTGTGTGTGCGAGTGTAACTACTTATATAATTTTCAAGTAACAAAAAGTTGTTCAAAAATGCACTTAAGAGGGTAGCAATGCGGTCAAGTTAAATTATTTTAGAATTTGTTTTGTTTGCGTTTTGTTTTTACAGTTTTTGTGATTTTTCTTTTTGAAATTTATCTAAATTAACATTTTGATGAAATGAAATGTATTTAAAACCATTAATAGAAAATAGAGAAATTAAGTAGAATGTACGAGCATTGCTAAAAAAGTATAGGAAAATATTGATACTTGCTTTTTTCTTTAAGATTTAAAAATTTTAAATACATGCGATTAGAGTAGACTTTGATTTTTCCAAAAGACTAGATATCCACAAATTATTGTGACTTAATTTTTAATATGAGAAAATTCCTCACACGGACCTTGAGCGACGAAAAATATATTGCAAATATTGCATGAAAATCCTTCATGGACCCAAAAAAAGGTTGCAAACCTAGTGGGTGTCAGCATTGCAACGGTTAAACGAATCAGTAAAAAGTATGAAGAGAATATTCCCTTTGAGAGAGTTAAAGCTACTCGGCAGAAAATCTTGTCTAGTGGATAAAAAACTAGCTGGTTTAGTTAAAGCCCACTTGAAGTGTACCTATAAATGCATCTGTCCGCGAACCTGCTTCCAAACTTGGAACTTCAAAAAGTTTTGCCCAACAAATAAAAAAAGCCTTGATTTGGCAGGCAATATGCACTTGTGGAAAGAAGTGAAACTTTTGTCCATAAATCAAGAAGTATACTGAAAAAGTATATTATGGCTTTTCAAAAAGCCATAATATCCCAGTGTTCCTTTGACATGATCTGGCCATGTCACGTTATGCCAAGAAAGTTATGATATGGTATATGGTACAATGATAATTGCATAACTGCTGCCTCAAAACCAAATTGGCCAGAGTTAAGTCGTATTGAGCGTTATTGGGTTACGGGTATACGTAACATCAAAAAAACGAAAGGCATGAAACGAATCAGCCAAGAAAGTCAGTGCTTCAACTGGGCAAGATATTATGGAAAGAGTTAGTGGTAAGGTTTGAAATTTTTACAGAAATTCAGAAAATTATATTTTTGGGTTTTTGAAGATATAAACACGATATTTAAGGGAAACAAAAAATATTGCTGTTTTGAAAGAAAAACATTCCTTTATCGGGGGATCAAGTTGTTTCGTGTACACTCCATAGTATAGTGTAGTCGGGATTAACTGAAAGAAGATTTCAAGTTGACAACAGATAAGAAAAAAGATTCGTTTGTTGTTAAACTTACACTTAAATTGACAAATTATCAGAAATATTACAAAGAAACAACTATTATACACTAGCTGTCCGGGGTCCTGGCAAACTTTGGGTAATACAAGAATTAAGTACAACAATAAAAGCATCCAAAACTGATGGCGATTTGAGTGAGGCATTCTCCGATGTAATTATTATTATTTTAATTTGCATGGGTAATTATACCCATGGTCGCTGTGGCGTAGTGGTAGTGCATTGGGCTGCTACGCAGAGTGTCCGGGGTTCGAATCTCGGCACAGGCAAAATCAAAAAGTAGAAAAAATAATTTTTCTACACGGCACCACCTCTTGGCAGGCAATGGCAAACCTACAAGAATAAAAACTGCTATGAAAAGCCTTTCACTTCGCCGTTCGGATTCGGCATTAAACTGAAGGTCCCTTCCATTCATGTAGAAATATAACACGCACGACATGAGTGGATGCGAAGAGTTCGGCTTAGGCCCTCCATGGTCTGTTGTGCCATTAAAAGTAAAGTAAATTAATTATACATATAACCCTACTAAAACCCGGTTTAGCACATCAACCTTGGCCATTTTCTGGTTAGACTTTAGTGAGTCAAGTATATTTTTTGATTGGAAATTGTAACGCACACTTGTTCAAAAACGACTAAATTCTGAGCAATAGCTATTACTAACTTTTCCTCAGTTACGTCATTAAAAGTATTTTGTTTGTATGAGATTTAGCATGCTCCCTTGTCCAAAAGTGATCACATTTTACCCAATTAATCGAATAAAAACTGTCATTGTCTTTCTTACTAAGCTTCACCAATTACGTCGTTTCAAGTATTTTGGTTTCTTTTTTGTATGGAAATTGTTAGAACTACTTGCTCAAAAAAGGGTAAATACCAAAACAATACTCCTCAAAACAATACTCCTCAGTTACCCCAGTTTCAAATCTTTTGATTGTATGGGAGGTGCGGCACCTACTTCTCCAAAAAAGTCCAAATAAAATTTTGCTCAATAACTAAATACTTCTAATATATCTCCTTTTCACACAATTTTTGATTGCTTTATTTGCTATGCTTCCCAAGTTCAAGTATGTATATAGTTTGTATGGACGGTACTACGCCTACTAGTTCAAAAAAGACCCTATTTTCCCCAATATCTACTAAAAATATATTGCCTTCTCATACAAACTATCATTGCCTTTTGTACAATAGTTCCCCAGTATGAAAAGTATGTAGTACCAAAAGTAGAACAAAAAGGAAGGCCCAGGGAGGGGAGGATGCTTGGTTTAAAAAATGCTTAACTTTCTGCAATGACGAACTTTATCTCAGTCGACGAAGTTTTACGAATCATAACAGTATACTTTCAACAATTTCAATCACCTCCACAGATTCCATATATTCCCATCGATTTTTAACATCAGTTCTTGAGAACTGTGGTCGCTGTGGCGTAGTGGTAGTGCGTTGGACTGCTGCGCAGAGTATCCGGGGTTCGAATCTCGGCACAGGCAAAATCAAAAAGTAGAAAAAATAATTTTTCTACACGGCACCACCTCTTGGCAGGCAATGGCAAACATACAAGAGTAAAAATTGCTATGAAAAGCTTTTCACTTCGCCGTTCGGATTCGGCATTAAACTGTAGGTCCCTTCCATTCATGTACAAATATAACCCGCACAACATGAGTGGATGCGAAAAGCTCGGCCTAGGCCCTCCATGGGCAGTTGTGCCATTAAAAGTAAAAAGTAAGTCTTGAGAAATCGCCTGCATTTGCATTTAAAAAATGTGCCCTACTTTGGGGCTAACTAAGTTCCGTATTTTATAGAAGAATCCGTTTCAAATATTAAAGTCTTGGCTTTCGGGAAACTAATTGGGAAGCAATTGCCAATGATGAACTTAAACCCTTAACGAAGAAGTTTACGTCATATTAGATAGGCAGATACAAGGTGGCGCAAAAGTAATGTCATAATGTGAATGTGCTCATTGTGCTTTGACATTTGTGAAAGACATTTATGAAAGACAGAGAATTAGTTGACACTAAGCAATGGAGCGATGAGCACCTCCAAATCACCAATTTGGAGCCAAAATGCCGTACCATTTTTATCGCCATTTTTTCAAGTTAATTGTCATAAATTTTACTTTACTTACTTTACTTTTAATGGCACAACGGCCCATAGAGAGCCCAGGCCGAGCTTTTCGCATCCACTCATGTTGTGCGTGTTATATTTGTACATGAATGGAAGGGACCTACAGTTTAATGTCGAATCCGAACGGCGAAGTGAAAAGCTTTTCATAGTCAATTTTTACTCTTGTAGGTTTGCTATTGCCTGCCAAGAGGTGGTGCCGTTTAGAAAAATTATTTTTTAAACTTTTTTTTGGTTTGATTTTGCTTGTGCCGAGATTCGAACCCCTGACACTCTGCGTAGCAGCCCAACGCATTATCACTACGCCACAGCGACCATAAATTTTCAAATAAACTTTCCGTGAAAACAGAGTGCAATTTTTTCATTTCTAACAAAATGGCAGCCAATTCACATTATGGCATTACTTTTGCCCCACCTTGTACTGTAAAACAACTGCAATACTGTGCGTTAGTTTTGTTAATTGCACCTGATTTCGAAATTTCTTTAATTTAATTTTTGTATGTACATTTATTTGAAAAGTAGTTTCTGATATATGGTACATATAATACAAAAAAAAATAAATTTAAAATGAGCATGTGTCGAGTAATATTTATTAATTTCGTTGCTGTTGCAAAATTCTAACAAACTTAATATCTGGGATATGAGACAGTTTTCTCCACACCAATTCCACCAAGTGATTCCTGTAAAGAGCGCAAAATGCCAATTGGTATCTAAAAATCAAATAAACAAAAAACAAAACAAAAACACAAGAATAAAATACGCAATTTCTAATTTAAATTACAAAAATAACAAACATTTAAAATATCACCAACTACTCCTGGTTTTGAAATAACGGTAGTTTCACCGCCCACTGGAAATGGCTGTGGTGGCGGTAGAGGTGCTGCAGCGTTGGTTGAAACTCGATTAAAAGTTTTTACGACATGCTTTGAATGCACCACATTGGCATCAGCATTTACGGGATGCTGAAAAAAAGTTTAAGATAGTTTAAAATGTTTTTTACATATTTTTGTTTTTAAGCTTAAGTTAATAATTTTTTGTAAAAGTAAAAAAAAAACGCAATGGTCTACCTCAAACCAACAGAAGAATTTGCTTTGTTTTTCGAAGGTTAAACGCATAAAAACAAAAGTAAAAAGCAAAAAGTTTATTTTAGTTTTTTTTTGTTAAATAAAAGGTTTTACACATTTCACCTATGTTAAATTACATATGTGAACTAAGTAATTTTATTATAAAATTAATATTTATATTGTACATGCAAAGTATTTTATTTTGTTAAGACTAAAGTTCAAAGGTACGGTCTTGGTTGCTGAATTTCTATCTTCATACAAGTATACCCAAGGCACCTCTTACAATGCTAGCAGTGGCAAGTAAAGAGTTAAGTAGCCATACTTTACTCAAATTGTCAACTTTAAAACTATTTGTAAAGAGTTTATTTTCTCACCACAAGCAGAAAGGGTTTAAAATTTAGTACTAAAGTACCTACATATTTATGTACAAATTGGTACAAAACATAAAGGGTGATTTTTTTGCTACTTGGTTTTTGACGTTTACATTTCTGACAGTTCACGCGTGATTCTTGACACGTGACAAAGTAAAGAATGCTTACGCCTGAACAACGTTTGCAAATTATTGAAATTTATTATCAAAATTCGTGCTCTGTGAAAAATGTGTTTATCGCAAAATTGTCTTCAGCGACGAGGCTCATTTTTGGCTCAATGTATACGTGAATAAACAGAATTACCGTACTTATTTGGAGTGTAGACAGAGACAATTCAACAGCTACCAATGCATCTCGAAAAATTCACTTTTTGGTTCGGTTCACTTTGGGCAGGCGGCATCATTGGGCCATACTTCTTCAAAGACGATGAAGGCCGCAACGTTACGGTCAATTGAGAAAGGTACCGTTACCGTTCGATGATAACAGACTTTTTTTTGCCGAAAATGCAAGATTTGTACTCGGCAGACATGTGGTTCCAGGACGAACAGGACGGTTCCACATGCCACACTGCACGCGAAACTATGCATCAATTGAAAGGCGATTTTGGTGAGCAGTTAATCACACGTTTTGGTAAAGTCAATTGCCCACCAAGATCGTGTGATTTGACCCCGTTAGACTATTTTTTGTGGGGCTGTGTTAAGTCCCTTGTCTATAGGGACGACAAGCCAAACCCGATTGCTGCGTTGGAAGCCAACACCAACATTGAACGTGAATTAGACCCTCAGAATGCACCACTTGAAGCGTAGCCGTGGGCAACATTTAAGTGAAATTATCTTTAAAAAGTAAATGGTAAGCGCCGACACTGACATAGTCAAGCGTATAAAAATCAAGCGGCTTCGCTGGCTGGGTCATGTTGAGCGAATGGAAGAAAGCGCTCCGGATAGAAGGATGTTTTATTCGAGTCACAGTGGAGGGACACGCGGAAGAGGACGTCCTAATCTTCGTTGGAAAGAACAGGTATAGGCCTCCCTGACTCCACTTGGCCTTATAAACAGGCACCAGCGCACGCATTGTAGAGGCGACTGGCGAAGCTTTATCGAGGCGGCCAAGACCGATCATCGGTTGTAGTGCCAGCTAAGTAAGTAAGTGCCTTTGCTATAAAATTCGGCGATATTGTGGCAATAGCATTGAAACGTGCACAGCTATCGCTGAACTCTTCAAAGGTCCAGGGGAAAATAACCTTTTTTTTCTCTTTCTTCATGAATTACAACTGATTTAATGAAAAGCAGATTTTCTCAAGAATCTACAGATAAAATTTCTTTATAATCTTGTGATTTACCTGAGAAACACGAGTTTCTTATTTTGTTATTTCGACAGAGCTTATGTTATTTATTTATAAAAATGTAGGTGCATAAATTCATTATGTGGAATACGAATGCTATGAGTAATTTTTAAAATTAAATATTATTATTATATATTAACTGCCTGATGTACTGATTGGGCATTGGGAAACAAGAAGTGTTAAGTGTTTTAAGTATATATTGCCTATATCATCATCATTAATTAGAAAGGCCCTAAATGACAGTACAGCACTTTTTTCAGAAAAGTACTGAAAAAAGAAAACTATAGTACTTTTTCAAAAAAAAAGGACTGTACTGCGTAATTAGTATCAGTAGCCAGTACATTACATTTAATTATTTTTCTCATGCATTTCTGATTCCACAGAGACTTGACTCAGCTATTACTTTACTTACTGTCCTTCAAATCACATTTACTGAAAAGGAGAAAACAGTTTCGACTGATTATGCATTTCAGTAACGATGTAAGCCAATTTTAATGTATTCACCTTTACCAAAGTTTACATTACTTGTACCACAGTTACCTACATACATACTTACAATTATTATGCTAACATAACAATAACAATATAAAAATTGTAGTGCTTACTTAGACTTACATAGTTGATGTTATAATTCAATTAAATTCAAATCATATTGTCTACATATGTAAATATTTGCAATAACACAATACTTTCATGATTTTTAAGCATAAATACCATTTGGTATTTAAAGCCAAAAATATATGAAACGAATTAAGTACTTATTTCATAATGCTGCAAAAAAAAAAAATAAAATACAAAAATTGTCATCAACATAAACTATATTTACTTAAATGTAACTAAAATGGCTAAACTGCCACATACCACGGTGCATCACATACATATATGCATGTATGTGTGTGTGTATGTAAATAAATAAAAAGAAAAAAACAAAACTGAAAATGACAGAAGCAATGTTAGGATGTGTGTAAGTGTGTATGCATGTATACCACAGTTAAATGCACTAGAAGCAATAGAAAAAAGCAACAACAGTGCTTTAAGCCACAACTAAACACACACACACACACACACACACAACATAACACTGCCGCATGTGTGTTCGTGCTAAGTAATGCAGTGAAGGGAGGAAGCGGAACATTTTGAATTTAACCGCACAATTTGCATAAAAGCGCCAAATGCAGCTTACAACCACATCCATATACATACATACATACATATGTAGTGTGTATGTATGAATGTGTGAGTACGTGTAAGCGTGAGTGTGCTTGCAACATTTTATGCATTGACACAATGCATGCACAATGTCTATTTAGCATGCCTTGCAGCAGCAGCGGCATTGTTATTGTTTTCTATAGCTGTTTGTGTTGTTGCTGCCATTAAAAAGGCATGCAAAGTATGTATTTGTATTATTTCATTTATTTTGTTGGTGTCGTTGATGTGTTATTGTTTCTGTTGATACCTGCATGAAATGTTGCTGTTCCTGCTGTTGCTCTCGTTCTTGCTGTTGTGATTCCTTGGCTATACCAATAGCTGCGGTGTTGGATAATGTCACTGCGGGTACAACCTCAATATTTTTTTCAATGATCTTTACACGTTGACGAACTGGCGGTTTAATCTGCTGCCGCAGCACTTTACGCTCACGTTTACGTTGCTGATGACGCTCATGATGCCGCAAATGATGCCGATGTTTGTTGATTACCACCGGTAATGCTGCATCATCATCACTACTTTCGTAATTTGTTATAAAAGTATTTGCTTTTCCATCATTGACATTAATGTTGTCGTTGTCATGATGGTCGTCGTTGTGGTCGCGGTGTTTTTGGTAGTGTTGCTGTTGGTCGTGTTGCTGTTGCTTGTAACTTTCATCGTATACTGATAACGGTGGTGGTGGTGGTTGATGTTTTACAACTGTGGTTATGGTGGATGTTTTACTTGAGGTTTGGGAAGTGCTTGCTGCCGCAACTGTGTCATCATTCGTGTTTCTATTATTAAATTTGTCGAATGCAACAGTTGATATGTTGTCACCATTTTTGGTGGTTTCGTTGTTGCGATTTTTAATTGTACTCGTATGACTGTAAAATTGCTGCATGAAATGTGGCAAATTTAATGAATTTTCTTTTTCATGAAATAAGTTATGTAAGTATGCAAAAATTTCGTATCATATTTTTATTAAAAATGTAACTCATTGCTTGCGTACTTATAAAATTTTATTATTCAAATGATACACAGAAGAATATTAGAATTCAAGGGGAAACAAAATATATGTGTGTACTATGTATTATATTTATTTATTTGTATTTTTTCTATATATTTCGATACTCTACGACTACCCTCTACTGCATACAACGTCATACGTAATGATGCAAGCGGTGCAGGGTTAAATAGAACACAAGTACGTAAAGGGAGTTATCACCTACAAATTTATTTCACAATAAACTAATTAAAGTGGATATTCACCAGAGACACGAAATACCGTTGCTTCAGGTTCCATATTCGTAACTACTCTGACCAGTTCACGGTATACAGCCCGATTGTAACATGGATAGCAAGAGCGCTTTCCACTCTTGCTATCTGCCCCTCTTTCAAAACACTCTACATTCTGAGTCACATTTGACAGAAAATCTTGAGTCCCCCTGCTAATTCGAGTTGGACAAGTTGAGTTATAGTTGACTTAAGTACAATCAGTATACATTTTTTTAGATAACTTAGCACATATTGCTGCCTTAATTTGCCAAAGCCTTAACTTAATGAAAAAAATGCAGAAATTCAAAATAATCATTCAAAAAGGAGAACATTTGAAGAAACTTTATGATTTTTTTTTTAAATTATTCAGACGAATCAAAAACATTTTTAAATTCTCATTTTTCTTATCAAAAATTGTAAAAGCAGTAAAAAAAAATTTTTCTCCAAAATTTTTGGGATAAATCCCAATGTATACGCTTAATAATAATCAATTAAAAACTCGATTTTGAAAAACATAATTCAACACTTGAATATAGTAAATAAAATTTTATTTTTTACGTAAGTATTTACATAATTTTATAAAATCCTCGACCCACATAAGTTTTTTTTTTTTAAAATCCATATTTTTATTTATCATTTATTTCATACTTACATCGTTTCTGATCAACGAATATTTTTTTGGTGGCTTAATTTTTTGAATGCCATTATCAGCGTGATATGTTGGTGGAGCACTAGTCACCGGAATATCATCATGTTGTTCTTGTTGTAGATGATGCTGTTGATGTTGATGATGCCTTGCAATTGTGTTTGATGCAACCTTACCATAAGCATGCGCTTCAGAGCCAGCAACACCATGTTCGCCAGCACTGCCTGCGAGTACAGCGCTTGCACCAACAGACGGATTTGCTTGAGCACCGGCATAGGCAACGCCAGATGTACGACCTGCCAAATATATAAAATGAAGAATGATATTCATAAAATCAAAAAAAAAAAAAATAACAAAAATGCAGAAACTCAAAAGAAACATTCAAAAAAGAGAACATTTGAAGAAAATTTATGAATTAACTTTGACATTCAAGTTGGTTCAGACTTTTAATCATATTGTATGGTATAATATTATCTCAGTTAGCTGCTGTTTTTATAATTAATCAAATTTTGCAATTGCCTGGAACTGTTTCCGTTTCCAGCAATTTGCCTATGTGCGGTAGGCATTTGCCAGTAGGTGGGTGTCTATATGTTTGTTTATTTTATAGGCCCACTATGCACAATTGCTACTTGTGCCAAGTTCAATTAATTACATTTCGTTGACTATGCATGTGTGTGTGTGAGTGTGTGCGGTAGTTCGAATAAAACGTAACGAATTGTATTTTGTTATATATGGTTTTTGTAATTAATTGTAATGAAAATAATAATAGCCACAAAAATGCAAATGGATTGTTTTTCTTTTTGGCCAAATTGTGTATACTTTGTTAATACTGTAGGTGCTACTACGTTTAATTTTCAGTTGATTAATTATGTTCAACTATCTGCTTAAGATAAGCGCCCCACAAAATTAACCGATATTGAATTGATGAGATAAAATAATTATAAATGCCAAAGGAGTATATAAATTTTTGTGAATTTTAACGTTCATTTTTCATTTTATATCACTAACTTATTCTTTTCAATTTACTTAATAAATCAAAAAGGAATGTATGAAATAGTTACTCGCATTGTGGTGAAATTTCTGCTAACAGAAGTATTTAAATCTTATATCTGAGTTTGAATTCAAAAATATTTAACTTTTAAACTGAATTTAAGAACAGATGAGAATTGGCATACAGAATTAAACGGATTACAACCGATTCCTTGGATTATAACTTGAACTTTTCCTACCGGTACCAACTAGTTACCAACCGTAATTGTTTGAAGAGAATTTTGCTCTCTTTTCTAGATCATCATCTTCGTACTTAGTTCTTGTTTGATTTTAGCGCCAAATTGATTATTAATTAATTAATTAAGAGAATTTTGCTCTCTTTTCTAGATCATCATCTTCGTACTTAGTTCTTGTTTGATTTTAGCGCCAAATTGATTATTAATTAATATTAATTATATTAATTATTTGGAAGTATTTTGATTGTTTTGAAGGTACACTGGCGGTCACGAAAACCGCACCACTGGCAACACTTTTTAATATGTAAAAATTTGGGTAATTTACTTATTTTTTCTTGCTGCGATAAATGCGATTTTAAATTATTCCATATGTGTTGACAACAGAAATTAGTTATTCTAGTGCACTTATTTAACGCAGAAGGGTTTTTTGTGGAATAAGTGCAGTAATGAGTGCCAAATATAAGCAGTTGACACATGACAAAAAAGTCGCTGTACTTACATTAGTGGACCAAGGACTTACCTACCGGAAAATTTCTGAAAAATTGGGTTGCTCACATTCGACAATTGTCCGTTAAAAAAAAAGAAGAATACTATGGAGTCCCTCGAGAGGAAAAAATGATCTAGTCCTAAACGTGCAACCAGTAACAGAATTGATAGCCTTATAAAAAATATTAGAACAAAGGATCGATTTAAAAGTGCAATAACTATTCGGGCCGAGCTAGAAACCTATCACTGCTTAAATATTAGTGTTGAAAACTGTACGCAGGAGAATGCGAGAAGCTGGTTTGTATGGAAGGCGTCCTGCAAAAAAGCCATTGTTGACTGAAAAAATGACAAAAAGCGCGTCTAGCTTGGGCTAAGAACTATAAAAACTGGACACTGGAGCAGTGGCGAAATGCCATCTGGTCTGATGAAAGCAAATTTTACCTGCTATGCGCCGATAATTTGCCGTACGTGCACCGTTCCAATGCTGAACGTTATAAAGAAAACTGTATTGTAAATACAGTGAAATTCCCACAGAGCCAGATGATTTGGGGATGCTTTTCCTAATACGTACGTGGTGTTGTCCTTTGTACTTTTTAGAAGGAACTATGAATGCTGAAAAATATGGGAAAATCATAAAGGAAAACTTCTGCGCCTTGCCTTTGTTTGTTTCTTACAGAATGTAAAATAAAAAACGGAACATTTAAAAATAAAATCCTGTAAAAGCTTAAAAAAATATTCACAGATATCGGAATTTCACGCCTGACTTGGCCGGGAAACTCGCCCGATTAGAATCCTATCGAGCACTTATGGAGGAGCAACATCCTACCGATACTTTTTTTTGTAGTTTGATGTTATTTCTTGAAAACCACTTTAAAGACTACTATAAATAGTAGTATAAGACTAAAATAAATTACATTTTCTTAAAAATTTTCTTTTTCTTGTGTTTAAGTTTTTGTCAAAAATAATCTGTTTTTGAGCTCCAGTAATATTTTTCCGTTCTTACACTTTCATAATAATATTTAAATCTAATAAATAAATCATTATTTTCGTATTTTCATGTTATTTTGAGGTGGTGCGGTTTTCGTGACCGCCAGTGTATGTATTTAACGGAAAGAAACCAAATTTTATTTCATTATTCTGTTTTGATACAAATTTTCAAATTTTTATTATAACATTAGACGTTGTGCGTCTAGGACAGGCTTAAAAAGAAGATAAACGCTCTTGGTTTGAAGTTCAGCCCTCTTTGTTTAAAGTTGCTATCGAGGTTAATAAAACCAAGAACTAAATCAACGATTGCTGACTCGTATGATTGCTGAATCTGAGTCTGGTTATAGAAATTTACTGTCAGTAAGAGCACTTCAAGTACCTAAACATCAGCCCTTCTTTTTTCTTCTTACTATACTGTAGAAGGAGCCTACAGTTTTATTCTTGCAATTTTTATTCTTGTAATTTTTATTCTTGCCTGCCAATGGTGCGGAAAAATTATTGTTTTTGCATTTTTTGATTTAGCTTGTGCCGAGATTTGAATCCCACACACTCTGCGTAGCAAGCCAACGCACTACCAACTGCGCCACAACGATCACTAAGGATGAGTAACAACATAAATGTTTAGCCTATTTTAATGTTTTATGTATGTAGTATTATTTAGTTTCAGTTATTGCTGTTTCTATACGAGTATTTCATTTTTTATTTACTAATTACCATCCAATCTGCCACCTAGGCCGGCAGCCGCTTGAGGTCCCCATGGTGTACCTGCCGATGCACTTAGACCACCATGTGCGGCATCTCCAGTCAATAGTCCTCCGAGACCTGCATCAGCATGATAACCACCAAAATTTACACCAATTTTACCATCTTTAAATGTGACGAACTGAAAAGAAATGGGGGAAAATTAATTATTAATTTTATTTTCATGTACCTATCAATATCTGCTTCAAGTTTTCTATTGAAATTATTGAACAACATAAGTTTTTGAACAGCATAAAGTTTAACTCTTTCATTATTTACTAATTGCTGTTAAGTTGTAATTAAAGTAACAATTGTTGTTGATAAACAGTGCCCACACTAGGTGAGAAAATACTCTAAAAAGTTCTTTGTAAAGCTATTGAGAAAATATATAATATTGGTAACTAATTTTTACTGAAGCTGGGCCGAAAATCGGTAATCTGTCAATCGTTAATTAACGACGTTAAATTTTAGGCTAACTATTATTATTATTATAACTATTGCATTTCAGCATTTTCTGGACGTTTTCAATTTGGTAGTATATATGCGGATGTTTCAAAAGCGTGTGATAAAGTTTCGCATAATAATTTAATGACTATAATTGCTAGATTGGGATTTCATTCTTCGTTTCTATTGTGGATTGAATCATCAGTAATAGAATTAAAAAACAAAAATGTAAAGCAGAAAGAAGCTGCTAATGTCTACAACAAACTCAATCCTTCCATATGGATGTGAATTGTGGGCGTATTGAGAGCGAAAAACAAAAGGAAGCCCCTAGCATCGGTACAGCGAACTGCAGCCCTCCAGGAAAGATGTGCATGCCGCACAGTATCGGAAGCCGCGACTTATAAATTAAGGAACAGAAAAAATTATGAAAGCTAAATAAGGAGTTAAGTCATATATAAACAACAGCGTTCAATGTTAAGTCGCAGACCGTGCGCAAGTGGCAGGAATGGTGGAGCGCCGAAAATCGTGGAAGATGGACGTCCAATCGAGTCCCCAATCTGTTTAGATGGATGAACTAACTGTTTGGCTAAGTCAATTACACAGTTCTTAACAAAAAGATGATTCTTTCAATGTGCTAGGTGGCAATGTGAACGAAATTACTTAGAAAACGCGGTTCAGCAGCGAAGAAAAGTGGTATCACGTGGCAAGATACGCAGAAGTCGTACTTCGTATAAAAAAGCAGGATCTGGACGCAGATACAACGATGATAATCCAATAAGGACATAGACAGAATTCACCCTAAAGTAATTCGAATGAGGTTTCAGGGTGGAAGTAAGCTTAGAAAGAAAGAGGAGGACGTTTTAGTGGGTGCATACCAACACATACCAACTATGTGACTATCGACAGTTTTGATGATGTGTTTTTAACTTCTAACAGCTACCTCGTGGTCCCGCAAGTTAGCATTTTGTGACCTTATTGAACTATTTCTTCGAACTTGTTAGCGATTTTTTTTACGTATGAGTATATATAAGTAAATATTTAATGAAATATAAAATAAAATGAAACGATTATACAAGAAGGAAAAATTAGTGAGTTAAGAGAATTGTTATATTTAATTTAGGTATTGGATGAAGAATTATAGAATCTTTCTTTAACAAATATGGAAACACGCTCAATGTAAATTGTTGAAGTAAAAAAATATATGCGAGCTATGTAACAAGTATGAAAAGCTCTTCTTCGAAAGCTTTTCTGTACGTGACATGATATTGAAATATTTGTTAGGTGCTGGTTATATTGGTGTTCGCTGTTCGACGAACACATCATATTTTACTCTCGTCTCGTGTTCGGTGTAGTGGTTACTTTACTGTTCGTTACAGAGTTGCTTTTTGTCGAAATTCAGTTTTTTTGTAATGTATTACTTACTTTACTTTTAATGGCACAATAGCCCATGGAGGCCCTAGGCCGAGCTTTTTCGCATCCACTCATGTTGTGCATGTTATATTTGTACATGAATGGAAGGGACCTACAGTTTAATGCCGAATCCGAACGGCGAAGTGAAAAGCTTTTCATGGCAATTTTTACTCTTGTAGGTTTGCCGCCATTGCCTGCCAAGAGGTGGTGCCGTGTAGAAAAATTATTTTTTCTACTTTTTGATTTTCCCTGTGCCGAGATTCGAACCCCGGACACTCTGCGTAGCACCACTACGCCACAGCGACCACTTTTTGTAATGTATACTAAACGGTATACCAAGAAACTTTACACGATTTTATTAATATGGAGAGTGCAATTAATAATATAATTGAAAAATTATGATATAAAAATATAATATGATTTTTCTTCAATAGTTTTATGAATAATATATTTAATATTCATATTTAAGTGGTCGCTGTGGTGTAGTGGTAGTGCGTTGGACTGCTACGCAGAGTGTCCGGGGTTCGAATCTCGGCACAGGCAAAATCAAAAAAGTAAAAAAAATAATTTTTCTACACGGCACCACCTCTTGGCAGGCAATGGCAAACCTACAAGAGTAAAAATTGCTATGAAAAGCTTTTCACTTCGCCGTTCGGATTCGGCATTAAACTGTAGGTCCCTTCCATTCATGTACAAATATAACACGCACAACATGAGTGTATGCGAAAAGCTCGGCCTAGGCCCTCCATGGGCTGTTGTGCCATTAAAAGTAAAGTAATATTTAATATTCTATTTTAAAAACTAAAAAATTTCGGAACTTAGCTTTTCTGCATATGAAAATAATGATGTACAGGTTTGCATGTTTTCCTTCTATTTTACATACATTTTTGTTCCTTTTTTGCAGAATAACTCATTGACACCCTGAATACTCGGCATGCTCGGTGTACATTTCACCCAGCATATCGTGTTCGGTGTGAGAGTGAGTAAAAGCTCTTTTTTTCATGTTCGGGCAACAACAATTGCATGGTGCTCGCCGAGCAAAATCTGAATATAACCACTGCCTTAGCAAACATTTTCAGTAGGGCTCTTTATCTACATATGTATGTATGTACAATGTATTATTGTACATGCTCCATTGCAATCTACATACATAAATTAAATGTTACTTTTTATGTTTTCAGTCTCGTTTTTATAACGTTTAACAATGGAAGTTATAATTGGCAGTGTTATTGTTATTGTTCTTAGTTTGCTGTCAAATGCGCTATTCTACAGCATAGAGGCCTATTCACATACCTGGGGATATGCAAACAAATATGCCTCACCGATTTATAGCAAGGATATATATTTTAAAGGTGTAGGTCCAAAGAATATGGGTGCATTCGTTGATGTCCAATATCCTGAGTTGGTAAGTTCAAATATTGATGTTTATTTTTATTTAACATGGTTCTTTTAGGGGTTCTACAATGATTACATTATCACTGCTATGCATGTTGCTGATGACATGCAATATTCTAATCAAAGTATGGAAGTGACAGGTGACGACATTACCGCTGTTATTTTGTGTGGTGGCATTGGTTTTAATTTCACTCTTGTGCGTTTTCATTCATCTTCGATTTATCAGAGTGACGGTGGCGTACGTTTTAGGTTTGCAATTTACGGTTTGGATTTAGATTGACATTAAATTAATTGAAAATCAATTTATGTGATATTATTAAGTTTAGTTTTAAGCAAAAAAAAAGCACCGAAATGTCCCTGTCCCTGATGATTGATCTAATTTTATTTGTCACATCCAAGTAAATATGAGTAAATACGAGATCCTTTTAATTAGATTAGTTTTTTCACTCAAAACCACACCGCAAGTATTTCACTTGGTATCGGATAAAAGGTAAGTATCTCTTACTGGATACTTTTGGAAACCATATATTATTGGAGAAGATCATGGTCGTTGTGGCGTGGTAGTAGTGCGTTGGACTCTTACTCTGAGTGTCTATGGTTCGAATATCGGCACAGGCAAAATAAAATAAAAAAAAAAACTAATTTTCTACACGAAATCAGCTCTTGCCAGGCATTGGCAAACCTACAGGAGTAAAAATTGATTAATTTATACTTGTTTCGATATTTTTGGTATCATAGATGCTTTATACGATACAAGTAATGGGTAAAAGTAAAATCTATGGTCCTATCTATTTTCCAGGCGCTCTGGCTAGAAGAGGAAGTTCTAATTTCCGTTGTAAGGATCAGGTACAAAGGGATCTGACTGCATTGGTCCTGCGCATAGCAGAGGCGACTGGCGAAGCTTTATCGATGATGCCAAGACCGATCATCGGTTGTTTTATTTTAATTAACAACTTAAAATCCGATGAAAACTTTTTATATACATAAGAGTAAAAAGAAGAAAATGAATTTACTTGTGATTACCTTCAAGTTATTTTTATTGACAAATATCTTCTTATAGTAAGGCAATCCGTTAGCTAAGAGAGGTGTCCGGGAATAGAGAGTACACTGTATAAGTATGTATGTATATAAAGTGAGATTTTTTGACGGTCAGTCGAGTCAAGGGAAATAATTTAAGTAAATATGCCTTCAACACGGAAACGAATTTCATTGGCAGATGAAATCAAAATAATTTAAGATTATAAGAAAAACCACTGAAGATCTCCACCAAGTTGGGAAATCCAAAATCAAGGGTTTTCACCATTATAAAAAATTCAAAAGAAGTTGAAAGAAAGAAGAAAAGATGGGAATCTTTACGCCGACTATTTGTGAGATGGATCCTGCCTTATTCAAATAGTTTGTTACAAAATGTGAAAGCCACGTTGCAATTAATGGCAACATACTGAAGACAAAAGCTTTAGAAATGAATAATAGTTTGCAAAATGAATTAATTTTCTTATTCTGAAGAAAAAAATGAAAAAAAAAAATGTCGAATTAACGAATTTTCGATATAACGTACGATTCTCAACATTATATCATTCGTTATGACTACCAATGTTTTTGCATTATTCAAAAAAAAAAAAAAAAAATTTAACTTAACTTTATACGCTTTAAACTTAAACTTAAAGCATATAATATTATATACTGAAAAAACAAATAAGTATCGTGTACATGCTCTTGACATTACATACTGTACATATGTATTATATGGTAGAAAGGACAATGTTAATAACGTTGAGCATGGCAAGTTTCTAGGAAATAGCTTAATTCATTTCAGCTGAATGTTTGAAAATTAATACGCCTGTGGGTAGCTTTAACACAAATGTCTCTATACTTATTTATTCAGAATTGTTTGTTGTTTTGCTAAGTATGAATGTGATTTTAAAAAAGAAAACTTCGCTTAGAGGAGCTACCATGTGCCACCGGAGCCATAGGTGGTAGCCACATTTAGTACCTTTGATGTTAGCGTGACATTTAACACATTTTATGGTATGCGCTTCTTGAGAAAGAAAGAAAGAAGGAAAGAATGAAACCAAAAATTAATGGGAAAAATAAATTTCACTTTGTGTTGACTCCGTCTAAAAGGGAAATCCAAGGTAATGAGAAAGATTCTTATCAGAATCACATTGAAATTAGCATTTTTTTCTCTGTGATTGTTGAAAATGTTTAAAGAGGCGGGCAGCGCTCATGTTAACAGTGAAAGTGTGAGAGTATAAATCGGTAATAGTCTTAAAAATGTATACCCTACAAATGAAATGTTTTCTAAATACTGTGTGAATACACATAAAGGGTGATTTTTATTAGAGTTTAGTTTTTGAAAATTAAAAAAAAAACCGGAAATTTTACAAAAGTGAAAGAAATTGTTATTTGGACCGATAAATCAATTCCTGCCATTTACTTTTTAAGTATAATTTCACTTAAATGTTGCCCGCGGCTACGCTTCATGTGGTCTATTCTGAAGGGCCAATTTTGGCACATTTTTCACACATTTCGGCCGGAATCTCACAAATGACGCGTTCAATGTTGGTGTTGGCTTCCAAAGCAGTAATCGTGTTTGGGTTAGTCCCTATAGACAAGAGACTTAACATAGCTCCACAAAAAATAGTCTAACGTGGTCACATCACACGATCTTGGAGGTCAATTGAATACACCAAAACGTGAGATTAACTGCTCACCAAATTCGATTCTCAATTGATGCATGGTTTCGCGTGCAGCGTGGCATGTGGCTTCGTCCTTTTGGAACTACCTGCCCAAAGTGAACCGCAACAAAAAGTGAATTTTTCGGGATGCATTGGTAGCTGCTGAATTGCCTCTGGCTGGTCTTCACTCCAAATACGGTAATTCTGCTTATTCACGTATCTATTGAGCATAAAATGAGGCTAAGTGGACGTAGCTTGCGAAACACTTTTTTCAAAGCGCATGAATTTTGGGTAATAAATGTGCACGATTTGCAAACGTTGTTCAAGAGTAAGTCTATTCATTATGAAATGGCAAACCAAAATGAGCATAAATCAAGTGACAGCTGTCAAAAAGACCAACTCCGAAAAAAGTATTGCTAAATTGAAAACCACACTTCTAGAAAAAACACCCTTTATATGGTAGCTCGTTTGCAGCAAGACTGTCATAAATAAAAAAAATCAGAGGGTGTCATGAATATACGCGACAGAAGTGAAATGTCATGGCTGTAGTTGGTGCTGGTTGTTTGGTCGCCCAGTTCATTTCCTTCCTGCACCCGATTAAATCATATTATTATGGATTTTAGCTAGGGAAATAGATAATACACAACAATAGCACTACACAATACACACAACTTATTTGATATGTGTACTCGTATGTAAGTTGAAAAGAAGCAAAACTCAGAATAATACACTTTATGTATCACAATTGCGGTCAGCTATTCTTAAACACATGAGAATAACTAAAAATATTTGCTTGTTTCTTAAAAAGCTATTCTAATAACATAAAAAGAGAAATAACGTATAACATATAAAATGAAAGAGAAGAAAGAAGAATAAGTGTTATACAGTCATTAGAGATGTGCACTGAGATTTTAATTCTCGTAAGCTAAAAGCATTTTTGCGTTGAAAATAAATTATACGTAACAATAGCACTACACAATACACACAAAGTTTCTCTTCAAAAATGCGAATATACAACAACGTTGCTTGAAAAGGTAAAGAGAGTGAGAGAAAAAGAGTATGTTGTAATTTTTTGTTGTGCGCATAGTTAGCTGCTGGTTATACTGGGTGTTCGCTGTTCGACGAACACATCAAATTTTACTCTCGTGCTGGATGTAGTGGTTACATTGGTGTTCGTTACAGAGTTGCTTGTTGTTGAAATTTAGTTCTTTTTGTAATACTATATTGTTCGCAACGGCAACACTAAATGGTATACCAAAAAACTTATAAAGATTTTATTAATATGGAGCTTGAAATTAACTATATAATTGAAAAATTATGAAAATAAAATGTTTTTTCTTCAATAGTTTTATGAATAATATATTTAATATTCTATTTTAAAAACTAAAAAATTTCGGAACTTTGCTTTTCTGCATATGAAAATAATGATGTACAGGTTTGCATGTTTTCCTTCTATTTTACATACATTTTTGTTCCTCTTTTGGAGAATAACTCATTGCTAACCCTGAATACTCGGCGTGCTCGGTGTACATTTCACCCAGCATATCGTGTTCGGTGTGAGAGTGAGTGTAAGCTCTTTTTTTCGGGTTCGGGCAACAACAATTGCATGGTGTTCGCCGAGTAAACTTGGAATATAACCACAGCCTTATTAGAAGTCCAAACAAAATAAAAATAATTCGTCACACAAAAGGTGATCTCCAATTAGAAATTACATTAAAAAATACTTAACTGCTATTTAATTCTTTATCTTGTGTAAAATATAATAGTTAATAATTACATGTGAACTATTCAAGTGAGAAGAGTATTTGTCGTTATAAATTGTATGATAAAGGTAAACTGAAAAGTTTAAATGCGTGTTTCTCGAAACTTATGTTTTTAAGTTATGACAGTCTTGCAGCCAACGAGTTATACGAGTATGTAGGTTGAACTTGACTGCGTAAGTTTTTAGTTTTATTAATACTTAGATGCAATGCCGTTAACTAGAAGGGGATTCAACTTCTCAGCTATTAACTTCGTCTTATGAATACAATATGAATATAAGTGTGTTCCCCCTCTCCCCCCCCCCGCCCCGCCCCACCCTTCCCCGTTAATTTTTCCTAATTTTCACCTTAAGTCTTGGCACATTCAGAGTTTTAACACTAAGAGTTTTAATCCCCGATAGAGTGTGGTTCTGGTGGTCGCTGTGGTGTAGTGGTAGTGCGTTGGACTGCTACGCAGAGTGTCCGGGGTTCGAATCTCGGTACAGGTAAAATTAAAAAGTATAAAAAATAATTTTGATGTAAGGAAAAAAGTAAAGAGTGTGGTTCTGAACTCAAAATTAACGGAATTCGAGACATTTTACTGCTTTAAGTTTTACATTAAAATATTAAAAATTCAAGTATAGCTTGAAAACAGAATGTTTAAATTGGAATCTACTTCAAGGGTGCACCGAGCTCCAATTTACATACATGCTCCAATTTATATATATATGCACAAATACTCAATAGCATTTATTCAGTGTAGGGTATTCAAATAAATAAGAAAAACACCTTTTCGCATTATAGTATGTACATATGTAAGTTTATATGGGTATGGTTATATAGTAATTTCTGTTTTTGCGTCAATTGAAAATGGTACCATTGCACTTGGTACTTAGTAGGTATGTACATACTTATAGTTACTTGAAATGGTGTGTGTGTTGGTTGAATGAATATTGAAATTAAGGTCATAACGTTAAGCGATAAGGGTCATAACGTTAAGCGATAAGGGTAACATTAGTGGTAAGAAGCTCAAGAATTTGAATTTTTTCTTAATTTTTTTTCGCTTTTTTGTATAAATTAAATGATAACTGAGAAATAGCTTTAGTAAATTACATTTATGTAATTATGTACAAAAAAAAAAAAAAACACTTGAACTTGTTTCGGGGTTTATAAAATAAGTAAGTATTTAGTTGAAACGAGATGATTTAGTAGGGAAGGACAATTTAGCACTTGGTTAAAATTTATCTGAAATAAGAAATTTTTAAATTCAACTTTCAAATTTTAGAGAAATTCGCATGAATTTCGGAATGCAACATTGGAGTGCTTAAAAAATTTAAAAAACCACAGTCATTTCCCAATCAAATGTTGTTTTTCATAACAATAGTTTTGCTGTAAAAAGAAAAATAAAACATGTATTTACCAATTCCCAGAACATGTGATTAATTGCAACTGTGAAATTTTAATTGTCCAGCGGCTCATTCGTGTTTCTTCAATTATCCGTAATTGCAGTTTAAATGCCCAGTGTTAATTAAATAGCAAAATCCAATTGAATGGCAAGATTGTTACTTTTAGTGGATGTTAACACGGGCGCAAGTATAAAGGATTGCGCGAGAGAGACAAGTAGAAAAGTAAGATAGCAAGAATGAGATAGACATTTTACCATACGTCTTTTTACGATTTTACTTTCCTACCCGTCTCACTCACACAGCCTTTCATGCTTGCGCCTGTGTAAACAGCGTCTTACAGCAATTTTTCAACTATTAACCGAAATTCAAGTAAAATTTCAACCAAGTTTCAATTTTATTATTTGTAGGTATGCACTACTCGTATGAATCACAATTTTCCAATTTATCAGTTAATAATACTTAATGATGATTATATAGGTAATATAATAATATGTATAGAAATTATCTACGATAAATATCTATGTACGATAGTAAAATATGTATGTATATTTGCCTGAGTGTTAATTCTCATATTCGATGATTTATTTTATTATTAAATTAGTTAATTTTGCAAACACTTTATGCAGTCGAACCATAATTTCAATAAGGATCAAAAGAATTTTGCAGATTATCTGTGCAACGTTTTTCTTGTGGCTAAATTAATTAGTTTCGCTTCTGCCAAAGTTCTTGGCCAAATTTACAAGCGAAAAGGTTTTCACGCTTATTTATTTTTTATTTGCTGTTGCTTTGTGTATAGCAGGTGTTTTTATTTTTGGCATTATCAAAACACACACACACACACGTGAATGGCTGTTATTTTTTATTTCAAAGTAGTAGATTTACGTAATGGGATGCAAATGTCTGGACTTCGAAAGGGGTCATCATCCTACGAAATATCAAATGGGCAATACAACAATAAAACAAACCAAAAATGAAAAAGTAAAACTAAAAAAGGTTAACATTAGCATAATATAAACATTTACACTTTACTTTAAGTAAGTGTATGCATGAATTTATTTAGAATACCTATATTAGAACACGGGGTAACAGATTCTTCTTAATATATTGTATTTGATAATGTGAGAACAATTGTTCCAGAACCATTTTTTTTATAAATACTTATACACATACATATGGTACATATAATCTTTCATTCATATGTGCTTACATAGATTAGAGGAAGCTGTCCTACTGTAGAGTACACTTGTGCCAAAACGGCCAATTTGTGATACCACATGAGTGGACCTACAGTTTCTGGTTCCAAACAGGGTTTGCAGGGTTGCAATTTGTTGGGCTTGTAAACTTTCTTATAATTTTCATTGACTTTATATCGGTAGGAAAGAAAGTAAGAAGGTTATTATTGAGAATTAATCACTAAACCAAGACAGGAATTGAAACCGAAACTTCACGGTGAGAGTCTAGTGCGCTATTCATTAGACTATCAAGGTTGTGCTTTCATGTATGTGGTGAATTTCCATAGAGAATAAGCTTAAATTAAAATCGCTATCAACTTATTGTCATTACATATAAAATATAACTTTGACGTTAACATATGCACTTCCTATGTTGTTGTACATGTATAAATAAAAATAAAAAAATAAAAATAAAAAAGCGATCACTTTTACTTCAGTTCTTAAAATATTTAATTCTAAAAACAGCAAATGTTTATTAACGCAATTAAATTCCAGTTTAATTAAGTTCGTTTGCTGTTTAACCGGTTTTTATTTGTGTATTAATGTAAGACTTTTATATACGAAGGCTGGTCAGCGGGTTCCTGAAAATTTAAATAACTATTACTTTTTTAGGCAAAAAAAAAATTTTACACTTCGTCCAACGTATCTCCAATTTTTTGATGCCGTACGATTTCTCGAGGCCCTCAAAATAAGCATTTGTTTCATTGATAATCTCTTCCTTCATTCAACGCAAATCTCTTAACGCCGAGCCATTTATTCATGTTTGGATACAGGAAATAGTAGCAGGAGGCTAAATCTGAAGAATATGGGGAATGAGGGAGCAATTCGTAATCTAATTCCTACAATTTTGCAGCTGCGACTGCGGACTTGTTCGCTTGTGCGTTTACCTGGTGGACGAGAAGTTTTTTCATCGCCAAATGCAGTCGTTTTTACTTCAAATCGGCGTCGAATCAATTCAATAGCTCTTTATAATATGCATCCCGGTGATTGTTTTACCCTTTCAAAGTAATCGATGTGAATGACAAAAAAAAAATTGTTGGTCAGCAGACGCACATTTGCCATTTTCGGCTATGATTCGCTTGTAGGAACTCACTGTTTCGACTTGGTCTCTGGTGTATTGTAATGAATCCAGGTTTCGTCCACGTTTTCAAAACAGCGCAAAAATTCGTTCTGATTGCGATTGACTATCGCCAAAAACTCCTTTGCAGTTGTCAAACGATTGCGTTTGTTGTCAGTTGTGACCAAATGCGACAGCCAACTTGCGCATAATTTTCTCATAGATAAGGCGGGATAAGCCTTTAGCCTCTTCACTCGAAGTGAAGAACCATTTCTGGAGTGGTGACTTCAATAGGGCGACCAGAACGTTAGGCGTCACTTGTGCTGGCACGATCCAAACGAAATTAAGGAAACCAATGTTGGATTGTTCCAATCGATGGTGAAGTCCTCATAATACTTCCAAAGTTTTTATTTGGTTTGCGTAATGTTTTTTTCGCGCAAAAAAAAGGGGAATTTTTTTTTTAACGCTACGAACATTTACTTAATAAATAACGAAGTAGCTTGTATCAAATAATTAAAATAAATAAACCAGTAAATTTTTTATTAAATTACTAAAAATCTAGACGACTGCTACATCAATGACATTTCACCGTTTGAGACGTCTTGCTTGTCCGCTAGAGTTCAGTATAATAACAGCTTCTGTTTTGTCATGCTGCTGTAGCCTCAATTTGTGGCATGTTGCCTTGGTTTTGATTTCCTCAGCGACAGTGGAAATGGTTATCGGTGTTTCTATTGTACCATTGTGCATTTCAGATATTCCGTAGAACTTTATTTTGAAAATGTTTAATGATCTTGATGTTTGTTTGACCTGCGCATCTCTAAAGATCAGTGCCAATCATCCAAGTACACTTTCCTGGGGTACACCAGCTTTTATTGCGGTTATATTTGAGTGTAAATTTTACGTAGAAAAATGTCGTAATGATGTACTAAGACTCAAATTCATATACTTAGTATGATAACGGTAAGTAGCTTCCAGCTTGCTTAGTAAGCCTTTGTGCCAGACCTTGTCAAATGCCTGCGCTACATCCAGGAAAATAATTGAACATACTTTTCTCGATTCCCTTTTCAAATTCAGCGATAACTCGGTGCACTTGATCGATAGAAGAATTCTTGCTTTGGAATCCTAATTGGTGGTTTGGTATTTGCTTTTCCGATTCGACTATAGGCATTAGTCTCTTTTGTATGTAATATCTTTTCGAAAAGCTTCGAAATGATAGGTAAAAGATAAATTGGTCTATATGATGATATATATTCTGGTGGTTTGCAAATGCTTCGACTTTTTCGTAATGGCTTCTAGCCCATTTACCAAACTACTTTGAATAAAAGAATAGTGTTTAATGAGTTGAAGGTTGATTTTTTTGCTACTTGGTTTTTGACGTTTATATTTCTGACAGTTCACGCGTGATTCTTGACATGTATCAAAGTAAAAAATTCTCAGTTTGGTTTGCCATTTCATCATGAATAGACTTACGCCTGAGTAACGGTAGTAAATATTTGAAAATTTATTATCAAAATTCGTGCTCTGTGAAAAATGTGTTTATCGCAAAATTGTCTTTCGCGACGAGGCTCATTTTTGGCCCAATGGAATAAGCAGCGAAAATGCAAGAATTGGACTCGGCCGACATGTGGTTCCAACAGGACGAACAGGCCGGTGCCACATACCACACTGCACGCGAAACCATGCATCAATTGAGAGGCGAATTTGGTGAGCAGTTAATCTCACGTTTTGGTGCAGTAAATTGGCCACCAAGATCGTGTGATTTGACCTCGTTAGACTATTTTTCGTGGGGCTATGTTAAGTGTCTTGTTTTTAGGGACCAGCCAAACACGATTGCTGCTTTGGAAGCCAACACCAACATTGAATGCGTCATTGGTGAGATTCCGGTCGAAATGTGTGAAAAAGTGTGCTAAATTTGGACCTTCAGAATGGACCTCTTGAAGCGTAGCCGTGGGCAACATTTAAGTTAAATTATCTTTTAAAAGTAAATGCCAGGAATTGATTTATCGGTCAAAATAAAAATTTCATTCTCATGTGTAAAATTTCTATATTCTATTTGAATTTTCAAAAACCAAGCTCTTAAAAAATCACTCTTTCCATTTTCTAACATTTTTACGAAAATGCTTGTTAGCGTCTGTTTTAAAAGGCGGCCACAACAAAACTATTTGGCAGATCTGTCAGATCTGGGTGCGTTCGTTTGAAAGATGGTTCTTGACAAGAAAAATGTTGCATTTGAGATGGTGTTGCCAACTGTTTTAATTTTCAGGGACTTGCATGTATTTTCATTGCTGGAATATCTGCTTTCTCGTGTTACATCAAAAATATGAGTGACACATTCAGATTAGTGTTCATAAGGAATTCTGGTACCCTGTTGACGTTGATAACGAACCCAGTATGGTCATTGTACTGATAGACAACGATGATGTTGCTCACTTAACAGATTACTCACTATAAATTTCAGATATCGGTATCAGATTTTGAAAATAAAAATGTAAACAATTGAAAAGGTATTTGAAGCATTTACAGACCAATTAGAATTCATTTTCATGGACCCATCGATATGTAAAAAGGTACAGTAACTATTTCCATTTACTTTACTTACTTACTCTTAATGGCACAACAGCCCATGGAGGGCCTAGGCCGAGCTTTTCGCATCCACTCATGTTGTGCGTATTATATTTGTAAATGAATGGAAGGGACCTCCAGTTTAATGCCGAATCCGAACGGCGAAGTGAAAAGCTTTTCATAGGAATTTTTTACTCTTGTAGGTTTGCCATTGCCTGCCAAGAGGTGGTGCCGTGTAGAAAAGTTATTTTTTCTACTTTTTGATTTTGCCTGTGCCTATTTCCATTTAGAATATAGAAAATATTTCAAAATACCTGTTTTGAGCTACTGCTAAAAAGACATTTGGATACCAATCCTTCAATATAGCCTAGTCTCTTTTCTATTTTGTTAATGCTGAGTATGGAAACTGGTTTCCTAAATCACTTTTTGGGGCTTCATAGAGGTCATGAAGCATTGAAGTGGGAGAATCGGCGAGTCTTTCTTTAGTTCCCCAGATTGCTGCTGCAGTGTATACTGTCGGGCATGCATGTCTGTAGATACATATAAAATTGTATATGACCTAAGGTCGTACTCGTAGAGCCCAACGATATACTATGCATACATACTTGACGATCGGACATCAAATAACAAAGTTATGAGCAAAGTTATGAAAAAAGGGCGATATTCAAGAAATATTTCTTTGAAATTGGGTGGTGGCACAATCATTTTTTTTGGTGATCCACATTAATTTTTTGTTTTCTGCACAACAAAAATAGGTTCTACTAATTAAGTACATTTTAAAATTATTAATTGCGTAAGACAGTATTTACGTACATAGATTAATCATTGCCTAATATTTCTAAGCAAATACATGATTCCACTAGCTTAAAGCAATTTATAATTTCAAGTTTAATACGATACGGAAAGCACATTAGTACAATAATAAATAATATTTAAATGCACCTTAAACATAATAAATAACCAAAAACCTTACAGCAACAACTAATTAGTAGAGAGGTATTAGAGAAAATATTCCGATAAAAATATGTACATATAATTTATTGCAACAGTTGAGAAAAACAGTGTTATATAAAATTTGGAGAGTAAATTCCAATAAATTACTGCATATTTAAAAATGAATATGAGACTTAAATTTATAACTCTGAAGAGGTGAGAGTTAAAATTTTTTTTTTAAAAGTGACTATGAATTTTTACAATTATGTGTTGTTTATTTATTAACTGCTGGTGCGTGGCCAATATTAACGACTCAAGCTGCGCTTTGACTTAGTTTTTTTTAAACTATTTGTCACTGAACTAAGGGTTAAGGATATTAAATGTCTTATTCCCAAATTTTCGCATTTATTTAAATGAAACACTAATATATTATATAAGCACATACAAATATTCACATCTGAACAATATGGATTTGTGTTGGTATGTGTTGTTAAATACACACACCCTTTGTATAAACCTAATAACTGATGTCCATGATTTTGATGAAAATGTGTTAATTAGTGAGTGGTTGACGACATTGTGTTATTATGTGTGATGTTGATAATGATGACTTCCAAGAAGTTAAGTGAAGTGTTAAAGATAACTAAATGCCACAGTGAGAACAAATTACTTTAATTATATATGTAGATATACAGTCTGTCTAAAAAGTACCGGGAAATGATTATTTAAAAAGCCCGCTTAGAGGGATTGTCGCTATGTGGGCACCCCTGTCCTCTATTCTGACGCGAAGTCTGAGCGCGACTTTACTTTGTTCGTGCTTGATCACAATGAATAAAAATATCGAAAAAAGTATTTGTTTCCAATTCAGTGAATAGTCTTTATCAAACGTGCATGTGAGTGGTACAGTGCATTCAAAAGCGGTTGAGATGTGGTGGAAGATTGGCCTCGCTTTGCTCGGCAATGTTTTCTTTGTTTATCACGGTATTGTGCATTCGGAGTTCTTGCTAGAAGGTCAGACGGTATATAAAGAATATTATCTGGGGACGTTATGCGGTGTTCGAGAGAGAAAATTCGCCGAGAGAGGACAAGTTTGTGAGAAGAAGACTTATAGATTTTACACCACGACGACGTACCATCTCATGTCTATCATTGTAAACGAATTTCTGGACAAAATTTCAACAAAATTTGGCTCCGTTTGACTTATTTCTCTTTCCGAAAGCCAAATTACCACTTCGAGGCACCCGTTTTTAGTTAATAGATCACATAAAACAGAATTCACGGCGAGACCTGAAGACGATTCATGAAAATGCGTTTGAATAATGTTTGGATGATTGGATTATTCGTTGGCATATGTGTTTATTATTTCGGAAGGTGTCTACTCTAAAGGTGATACAATAAATTTGAATGAATAATAAGTATTTTGTGTTTTTTTTTTTACCAATTCCTGGTACGTTTTGACAAAATGTACTAGCTGGATCCGACCACGTGTTGCGGTGGCTCTCGTTAAATATAAAAGAAAGGAAAGAGAAAGCACCCTTTTCTAGGTCTGTTTTTTTATATTGATAATACTTGTGGGTATACAATAGTTTTTGCTGTTCCATTATCTGTGTAGATATAGAGATTGCCTGGTTTGCCGACTCTAGAAGACTCAACATATAGTTGTCATTGTTACCATATAATAGATGATAAAGAATTGGGAATAGCAATCTCTTAAATTAAAATGGCATATCCATGGGAATCATAGAAATGAGGACGAGTGTGAGAAATGAGGGCATCTTCACATTTGAAAAATGCTGTCAATATTGTTGCTTCTACGATGTTGTTCATTAAGTTTTTACTGCAAAGCGCGTGTCGTTGCAAAGTTTTGGCTGGTTGTTATATCGTTATACTGAATAATAATCTTAAGTTCGTAGACGTCTTGGTTCTTGGCGCCAAAAATTTCTCGTTCACTCATCCAAACGTGACTCTTATTATATTGGGAATATTGAGAAATACGTTTGAATATTGGGAAATACCAATTCTTTTTTTGTCGTCACTATATTACAGAATTTATGAGGCATTGAAATTCGTCCTGAGGTCAGAGCAATCGGCATCTTTCGATTTCCAATAAAAAAATATCTCAGCCGATCGATCGTTTTACAGCTGGGCACGCATGCTTGTTGTTAATTTCAACGTCTTTACGTATAACCACAAAGTATATACGATAGTAGTTCAGGGAAGCTGGTGTCGTTCGAGGAGTTACAGGTAATATTTGTCTGAAATCTCGGGCAAACAATATTAATGCTTTCCCAAATGGCCTGTTGTATCAACGCAAATCTTGTACAGATCGTTTAAGAGTTTCGAGCGATTTTTTGTTGGCCATTGTGCATTCAGCCCAAACAACAAGCTTGTATTTCTGCAAGACATTTCCCGTGCCAGATGCTTTGGAAATATTACACGTAATAGTTTGAATGAATTGCATGTTCAATGGCAACTTCAAAGCGGAATGAGCCGTTCTTCCACCTAGTACAATGTCGCAGCCATTTTGGACAATGAATGATCTAATACTATGTAATTTTGGGATCAAGTCGCTGCCAGAATCAGTATATTTAGAAATGTTTTACCAGTTCCTCTTGACGCATCTCAGAATATGTTTTCTCCAGCTCCATTACTAACAGTTTGCATTATTTGATCGTTAACTACACCTTCTACACCTTTTTAGTGTAGATATCTGCTGTGAACTCCATGTTCATGAACTGTCCTCACGTATTGCGTTTTATAGTATATTTCTCCCACAACTCTACTGGAGTTGAAGTAGAGCACTCGGTTCATATGATTGCAAACAATGCACGACTTTGATTTGGATGTGACGCTTTATTTATGTATGCATATAACACATTGTCGTTCGTTCTCCTATAAATTCAGGCATGTGTCACACCGTTGACAATTCTCAATTGCTGGAAAGACGTTCGACTGGGCACATTTAACCACAGTATTTGAATGGGATTCACTGTATACAGTCTGCCTATTGAAGTTTCTTTGAATATACCAGGTTGATCGTCGATTCGCTCTCCGCGTTTACGCAGTTCAAATAATTTTCTATTCGCATTCCATGTGTACTGCTAAGTGAAACAACGCACCTGTTGTCTGCTTTGATGTCACGGTTTCGGTTTTTATGGCTGCCAATTTATCGCCATTTATCTTCTTCTGTATAAAGGATAACCTTCGTTTCCTGTAACTGTGTCAAGGATATCGCTTACAGCAATTTCCGCCTATCATGCATGGTGAATTTGAATTCATTGTTCCGCAAGCTCCATGTATTTTATTTTTCGTCACAACTGCATTCAACTCCTTAACGACGTCGCAATCGTGAATTTCTGAACATATTTCATAGTCTATTCCGTTTGAAGTGATTTTGTTGTAGAGCCAGGTTAGTATATGTGTGGCAAATTCAAACAAAAAAAAAAACAAAAATTCTGCTCTACCTCTTGGCAGGCAATGGCAAACCTACATGGGTAAAAATTGCCTAAGAAAAGCTTTTTACTTTATCCTTCGGATTCGGCATAGAACTCTAGGCCCATTAAATTCATATGCAAATACAAAAGGAGTAAATGCTAAAAGTTCGGCCTAGGCCATCCATGGGACGTTGTGTTATTAGGAGAAGAAGAAGAAGCGATTTCGCAGCATGCATTGAATTCATCATTGCCATCCCCGATGAATTTATTAAGAATTTATTTCTGACTATCTGGCAACGGAAGCAGCGAGCCGGCTTTATGTTAAAAGTGTCCTTTCACTTTTAAAGTTTGCACGAATTGCGCTGTTATGATTTCTTCGCCGAACGATGTCATCTGGAAGTATGAGTTGTGTTTTTTGATGTTAGATAGAAACTGCTTTGATACGGCAAGTAAATTTTTAAATGGCTCTCCAACTTGAGGTAAGTAGTTTAAATTTTTACGGCGGCGCAAAACAGTTCTTTCATTTCGCCCTTAAATGCTTAATAATTGTGCAAGAGTAATGCAAAATAAAATCAATTTTTTTACAATTTATTTTTAATTAGTTGTAAAATGTTCGAGTTAAATACTTGCATGAGAATAACCTTTCTAGGGTTAAGCCTGTTTCAATATAATACACATGTAATTATATTCATGCTCAGAACAATATGAACTTGCCATTATATGTATTTGTAAAATAGTTTACCAAATTAATAATTCAATAATTTATTCAAATTATTGCAAATATTTTCCAAATAACAATTAAATACAATTCGATGTAAACACATTTAAATTTTTCTATTGAATTTTCGCTGATTTTATTATGTAAGTTCTTTTTGTTTATATACATACTATACATATGTACATATAATTTTATAGAAATTTCTACACCACAATGCCACTACTCATTATCGCATTCATATTTATCTATGCATGCGTTGGTGATATACATCCATATGTATGAATGTGCCTAATTAGTAATTAAAAAAAATTATTTAACCACTGATTTACATAGAATTGAACCACATTCGATTTGGATCGGTCGCTTATTTAATTTATTACTTTTGAATAATGAAGCATTGAATGGTTTTTAGTTGACAAATTTTTATTTGCCTCAAATGTACCTAATTGAGTGGCAACATATTTGTAAGTACGTAGAAATAAGTTCAAGTGTTAAATATATTGTTTGAAAAATAGACATGTAAATGGAGAAAAGAATTTTTGTATTTAAATTTATAGGCATTATCGACGCAATACAATGATAAAGTGGTCGATTTGCGGGAACCTATTGTATTTCAGCAAAGTCGAAGTTTATATTCGGGAAGTCATACAGTTACATGACACTTTACTGTGGTATCACGATGTAAAACCGGGACTAGGTGTAAAACCGGGACATTTTCCCACTCAAGCCAGAGTTATTAAAAACAAAGTAAAATTAAATATTCTGTTAAATTTTTCGGAAAACGGGTTTAACGAAAACAGGTATATTTCGAATACAAACTAAAATTGTTGAAAACTGCGATGAATGGTAACTCTAGCCTTAATGCCATTATACGGAGTATGCTCAGTGTGTTTAGCGAAGTATTTATTCGAGAACCGAATTGATATTTAATTGTAGGATTATTTTTTTTTTTTTGTAAGACTTTACTTTTAGCACATTTTAGTATATTAGTAGAAAATTTTTAAGTTTCGTCAACAATGTATGAAGAAATATTAAAAATTCCCCATCTTTCCCATATCCATTGCAAATTGAAATAATTCCCAAAACCTGGAATTCTTGATTTGTATACGAATGAAAAGGACCTGCAGTCACAACGTTCGGATTCAGCATAAAGCTCGGATGCTTCGGAGTGAATAACTTTTCTTAGGCAATTTTTACTTTTAACCGTTTGCCGCTTAGAAATATTTTATTTGCTCTGTAGCACTCCAGCAATCTAGCAACTAAGCCGCGGCAACCATGACTTCATCTCTTATGAATTCTCTTTATTTTCAGAATTTCGGCTTTTCCCTAATACCACAAAATGAAGTGCCAATGGATTATTGTGATTTTCATTCAATACATAAGTATCATAAATATTACTTTTCAGTAAAACTTTTAATAACAAAATTGTATATGCCTTACAAACTGTTTCGCTTCAGTAACCTTTATTTTGCTTGTAAGAGCTCGTATTTTGAGATATTATTGAATTTTAATAAATACTTACATAAGTACTGTACTGATTATTTTATGGCTGGTGAGGGTAATTTGTAAAAACGTTAATTGTTCATAAATGAGTTGACTATTTTGGAAACAGCCATTACGTATTGATAAATAGATACGTTAATTTAATAATTAAAAACTTAATTTTAAAGTTTGTTCAATACGTTAGCTTTGTTACTCGCCTGCCAAAAAAAAAACCATACAACTCGCTAAAGTGGAAATTTTTTTCTCTGTTGTGTATGTTAATTAGTGCATGAAAAACAAATTTCGAGGACACTGTGAAAAAAAAAATAATTTTATTAATTATTCTATATCTATACAATTTTTCGCCGTTCATTTCCACTGGAAATCACAAAGAAGCAGCCACCATTGATCACCAAAGAACACGGCCCATTCATCAAAAATGATCAGTCAAAATTCCGTCTTGGTAAGTACAACAAGGTTCTTAGCTACCAATGGCTTTTTAATCCTATTATTTTTGAGCCGGTAGTAAGAACTATAGCATGTAACTTGCATGACTTTGTTATGAATATATGCAAATTAATTTGTAAAACATTTTTAGTTATTTTTCAACTTTAGTTGTTGTTAATCTTTATATTTAATTGATTTAATACGCATATAGAATTAAATGAATATAAACTATGGTATTATTTGTACTAAGTCTATCAACCGGTTTTTGTAAATACTTATGACAGAATATTAGAAGAGATTGTACGAAACAAAATTAAATAAAGATTTTCCTACTCTCAGTGCCGAGTAGAAATTTGAATAGGTTAACCATATTACTTAGCATTGAATTCTACAAATTGAAAAATTATGAAGCTCCCTGCAGTTATGTTTAAAATGTTCCATGTTTTTCCGGTTGCTCGTAATTCATTCTCAATAGACCGCTGCCTGGTGTTCCGAATGCAGTTCGGCTAATGCTATTGGATGACTTTCATAGGGTGTGGCTTATCAGAGTATAATAGGCCGCTGTGGCGTAGTTAGTAGTGCATTGGCCTAGGAGGCCAATCCAAATACTTACTTTACTTTACTTTTGATGGCACAACAGCCCATGGAGGGCCTAGGCCGAGCTTTTCGCATCCACTCATGTTGTGCGTGTTATATTTGTACATGAATGGAAGGGACCTACAGTTTAAAGCCGAATCCGAACGGCGAAGGAAAAGCTTTTCATAGCAATTTTTACTCTTGTAGGTTTGCCATTGCCTGACAAGAGGTGGTGCCGTGTAGAAAAATTATTTTTTCTACTTTTTTTTTTGATTTTGCCTGTGCCGAGAATCCAAATACCGGTACAGGCAAAATCAAATTTTAGAAAAAACAATTTCTCTACACGGGTACCACCTCTTGGCAGGCAATGACCAACCTACAAGTGAAAAAATTGCCTATGAAAAGCTTGTCACTTCGCCGTTCGGATTCGGTAGGTCACTTCCATTCATGTAAACGTATAACACACACAACATGGGTGGAAGCGAGAAGCTCGGCCTAGGCCCTTAATGGGCTGTTATTCCATTACCAGGTGTACAAGTATGAAACCGGTAATGACATCTATGTGTCGTTAGGTAAAGCTATACACTCTGCCTAACCACATCATTGGCGCCATTTCTTCGCATTTAGTTCTGTCAATAATAAATATTCAGTTCATAAACAATCAAGTTTCATACAACAACATATTTTTTTTCGCTCGTCAAAATGTCGAATTTTGAGCCTACAAACTACGATATGCGGACACCATTGACTTTCTGTTTCCAATTGAAGAAATCTCCTTTGGAATCTAATCGAATGCTTGTGGAAGCTTACGGCCAGCACGCTCTAAGGCAAAACACAGTGCATCGAGTGTTTCAATAAGTTTAAAAGTGGCGATTTTGATGTGAGAAACAAAAAACGTGGAAGACCACTGAAGAAGTTTGAAGATGCCGGATGCCGAATTGCTAGCTTTACTCGATGAGGATGATGCTCAAACGCAAGAAAACCTCGCAGAACAATTAAATGTGACCCAACAATGCATTTCTCCATGTTTAAAAGCCATGGGATTGATTTTGAAGGTGGGAAGATGGGAAGAGGGGTGTCGCATGAATTGACTGAAAGACAGCAAGAAAATTGAAAAACCACATGTGAAATGTTGCTCGCCAGGTACAAAAGAAAGTCATACCTTCATCGAAATGTTACTGGCGATGAAAAATGGATCTATTTCGAGAATCCCAAATGTAATCGATCATTATTTAAGCCCGGTACACCGGCCAAAAGACACCGGAAAGAAGACAATGCTCTGTGTTTTCTGGAATCAGCGAGGTGTTATCTGTTTTGACCTTCTGAAGCCAGTTACTGGTCAACGCTACCAACAACAATTGGCCGATTTTAACCGTTTGAAACGTGCTTAGCGCGAAAAACGTCCAGAATATCAAGCTAGGCAACACAAAGTGATTTTTCTTGATGAGAGAAATTGGTAGATTCGTATAGCTGGGAAGACCTACCCCATTCGGCCTATTCACCAGACTTAGCTCCAACTGACTACCACTTATTTTCATCAATGAGGCAAGGGGGCACGCACTTGCTGAGCAGCACTTAGTGGTAGTGCGTTGGGCTGCTACGCAGAGTGTCCGAGGTTCGAATCTCGGCACAGGCAAAATCAAAAAGTAGAAAAAATAATTTTTCTACACGGCACCACCTCTTGGCAAACCTACAAGAGTAAAAATTGCCTCGGAAAAGCTTTTCACTTCGCTGTTCGGATTCGGCATTAAACTGTAGGTCCCTTCCATTCATGTACGAATATAACTCGCACAACATGAGTGGATGCGAAAAGCTCGGCCTAGGCTCTCCATGGGCTGTTGTGCCATTAAACGTAACGTAACGTATAACCATTTTTCTATTAAAAAAAATACCGGTTTGAAGCTTGTACACCTGATAAAAGAAGAAGAAAAAGAAGAAATATGCTCCTGCTCCGTTAATCCTCATAGATATTTGTTGCTTATGGTGTTTGGCCAGAAAATTTTGCATACGATGCGAAGACATTTTTTTCACTTGTCGTTTTTGCCCTATAGCAGAGTTGATTTTTGATGATCCTCATTTTAGTTTTTATTGAGATTTGTAGGCTTCTCTGTATGCGCTTAAGAAGCCCAAACGATGATCTGGCTTTGGGCAACCTGCTTTCGGCATCCTTAGCCCCTCCTCTGCCGAGATATCAGAACCTATTCACATACTGCACCGTCTTTCCTTCAATGAAAATGGGGTTGACTTTGTTTACTTGGTGTTTATCGCTAGGCCTACTTTTCGAGCCGCACCGATCAGTAGATTTGCCTTTGTTTGCATGTCAGAGATTCTGTTGTTGCCGATGAGGAGGCAACCCTCTGATTCGCTCTTAATCGTGGTAGAGTCAGTTTATGAGTTGTACGATTTTTTAGCACCCTTTTTTCCCACAAAGTAGCCCATATTGCAGATATGTAAATGGTATTGGAGGGTTTCTTGAAATTGACATAGAACATGTACTTATAAATTGGTGTTCTCCACGTAACGTTTATTGAGATTTAGTAAAAATCTGATTGATAGCCTCAGGTCACGCAAATTACTTAAAGCGTAGAAGTTGAAAATAATACAGATTTATTATACCTAGGTACTTGAAACTTTATTTACAATCATACATTTCTATGTGAAGAGCGGTGTTGGGGCGGGTTGGAGTGCTGTAAATTAAGTATATTAAACTTAGTGTACAACTGCATCATGTAGAAGGTGATACAATTGATAGGCGGAGCTAGCAGAAAATGTCTGTATGTATGCACTAATCCCGCTCCTCTATTAAACTTGTTTAATTTTACAATTTAATTACTTTAATTAAATTCGTTACGTCAGCAATTCAACAATAACAAAACATAAAAAACCTGTCCTTTATAACTTTTTTTTTACAACACTTTTTAGTTATTCAAATTATCCGATTATACAAATATATTTTTCTGGGAAACTTAATAGCTGACAAAGTTGTTAAATTTAAATCAAAATCATTTGAAATTATTATATCAACAAAAAAATACATTCCGACAAAAAAACGTAAAAACGTCAAGCTATTGTTTAATTTAGTTATTAATTATGAAATGAAAAATTAATAAATTCAAACTCACCTGCGGTGCAGCAAAAACCGCATGCAGCATGCAGCAAACAAACATAATGAATAAACGCATTTTTTACGTATGTATTTTCGATGCTGTGGTTTACTTTTAATGGAAAATTTAATTCAATTAATACTTTGATATAATCAAATATTATATTTTTAATTCTGTTATTAAGTTGAATGTGAAAAAAATGTGTGCAAAAATCATCGCTCATGAAATCAAAAACAATGTGCGATATTTTTGTATTCCAGTAGCGTAATATTACTCACATTATTTGAAAAAATTATGACACGCTTTCAGCATAAATTTATAAAAAAAAAAATCACTGATACACGTAAAGTATTTTCATTTATAGTTTTATAAAATTTTTTTTTCTTTAATATCGTATGTTTTTTTGAATTACGAGTAAAATTTTTTTTTTTTTTGAATTCACCACCTGCTATTTTTGTCTTAAGTCTGTTGCCTTTGCCTGTTCGTTTTATACTGTACTTGGCGGCTAAAAGAGATTTTCAATTCAGCTTCAGAGAAACGCAAAACTTTGAGCTGCTCTCATAGTCTAAAGCAGTAATTTACATGTAAGCTTGTATTTATAGACTGGACAGACATAAATATAAAGTTATGTGTGTGTATGTGTATGGTAAGTATTAAATTTTTTTAATTTTTCTGTTTTTGTTCTCTTATTTGTAACGCATGTAAGTGATAAAGTAAGTCATCATCTACCACCAATGAGAAAGCGAACTTGTATCTCTTTTTTTTTTGAGGAGATTGTGTAATCTGTAGACTGAGTCTAAAGTTAAAACTGCGGTTGTCAGGTCATTCTTTTTCCTTATATAGGGTGTCCCAATAAAGGATCACGATATAAATTTTGTGGCAGCTCTGAAATTAAACAGCTTTCGTCTACGATTTTTCCGATTATTTAAAATGGAGCGTTACACAAAGGAACAACGAGGTATCATTGTGAAAATGCAGTGACTGTGAATGGCATTGGAACATGGCAACGGAGTTTCTAGAAGGTATGACTCTGTGCGACATATGGTTTCAGCAGGTCGGCGCCACCTACTACACCGTGCATAAATCAATAGACCAACGATTTACAGACCATTCGGTCACCCGAAATTCTGATATCAATTGGCCACCAAGATCGTTCGATTTAAAACCGTGCAATTTCTTGGTTTGATATTTTGTGAAATACAAGGCCTATGCGAATAAACCATAAACAATTTCTGAGTTAAACGCTGATATCCAAAAGCAACATCGGTGAGATAGCGCCACATCTTTCGAAAAATATCATCTAAAATTTCAATCAAAGAGCAATTGTTTGTGAGCCGCTGGGTCCATTTGTTGGATATTTTATTCTATACTTAATCAGAACATGCCTAATTTACTTACTTACTTAACTGGCACTACAAACGATGGTCGATTTTCGCCGCTTCTATAAAGCTTCGCCAGTCGCCTCTGCTATGCGCGCGCTGGCGCCAGTTGATAAGGCCAAGTGCAGTCAGGTTGCCCTGCACCTGGTCTTTCCAACGGAGATTAGGACGTCCCCTTCTGCGTGTTCCTCCGCAGTGGTTCGAATAAAACACCCTTCTAGCCGGAGCGCTTTCTTCCATTCGTTCAACATGACCCAGCCAGCGAAGCCGCTGGATTTTTATGCGCTTGACTATGTCAGTGTCGGCGTACAGCTCATACAGCTCATCGTTCCATCTTATTCGATACACGTCGTCCACGCATACTGGACCGCAGATCTTACGGAGTATTTTCCTCTCGAACGCTCCTAACAGCCTCTCATCATTGATGGTCAATGCCCACGTCTCTGCGCCATACATTAGGACGGGAAGGATGAGGGACTTATAGAGCGTTATTTTCGTCGGTTGAGAGAGAGACTACTTTACAATTTAATAAAAATATCAACATTAGCTCAAAAATTATGAATTTTATTTTTAAATAACGCTGCACTCTTATTGGGATTTCTTTCTGTGTTTCTTTTAATGCTCATACACAACAGCCCCTGGGGGGCCTAAGCCGAGCTTTTCGCATCCAGTCATGTGAATACTTTTGCATTGTCACTCTTATTGGGGCACCCTTTGGAAATTGTTGTTTGCTTTGGTTAATGTAAAATTCTATTTATTGTTTTGATTGGAAAAAAACCAATTTTTTTTATATGCACCTACGTATCCATAGAATTTTAATAACGAAAAAAAATTTTGTTTACTCCATAAAAACTACCAACTCAACTTTTTTACCTTATGTCAACACTGAGTGAGATTTCCTAATTATAAAAATATAAAAATACCTCATTATGGTAAAAGAATTTGATTGATTGTACCTAAAGTACAGGGACGTTTCTATGCATTTAGCAGACAACTAATTGTCATTATCGATTAGTAATGAGGACTATTAGCGAATATCAAAGTTTTCCTAACCCATTGGAAAGCAGAAGAAACCGTGCATGCAAATTTTTCAAAAAGATTAAAGAGAGCTTACGTCCAGTGCGGGGTAAATTCAGTTACATGATGTACTTAGTAATTGAAATTTGTTATCAATTACTTTTGAACCATGTTAAGGAAGTTGATTACCTTTCCAATGCAACAGAGTAATTGAAATTGTTATTTTTATTTTCATAATTCCACTGTATTCCACCCACAATTCCTTTTATTTTTGAAAACTAATTTTATAATTTATATTTTCAATTCCTCTGTATGGTAATTTATGTAATTTTATTCAATACCATTCATTACAATGATTTAAAATTGTAATGCAATTTGAGGAGAGGGCATTACAATTTCAGCTCTTTGTATTGAAATTGCAAACATTTTAATTACAGAGGAATTCAAAATTTCAATTACTAATTACAATTCCTAGTAATGGATTTGTAAAAATAAAAATTACAATTTTATTTATAATACTCAATGGAATTGGAAAAGTAATCAATTCCTTTTAAATGGTTCCAAAGAAGAAGGAATTGTAATTTGTAATTCATCATAATTTAATTCGTAAAGCGATGATTCCTACTCATGGAGCTGAGTTAGGTCACAACTTACGGCTGAAGATTTTGGCTGCCATTTTCTTCCATTCTTAAGTCTTGAGTATGCATACGCAGCGCAACGTAACGTAAACAATATATTGAAGATAGAATTCTATGCTGCGTTACGATTTCGGTAATCACTTGTAGGTGCTCACGCTATTAGAAAGCTTGAAAATAATGACAATATTTGTATTTACATTAAATTCTAGAGTTTATTCTAATATTAATAATTTAGTTTTAATAATAGTTTTATAGTTTGGTATGTTACATAGTTATAAAGTGAATTTCGTCCAACTTCCTTAGTAGGATATATTGCTCCTCTTTGCCTTTATAACAGCATCCTCAAGTCTGGGCATACTAGCAATTGAGTTTTGAATGCAAGTTTTTGCTTCTGGTGTACCTTGCCACATCTCAATAATGTTGGTTTTTAGAGAGGATGTTGTGGGATTTAAGGCTGAGGGTTTGCCAGACATTCCCAATTTGGTTTAAGCCCGGAGAATGTCTTGGCCAGGGTAGCAAAGTGATATTCTGGGATAGTAAGTAATTTTTAACAGATTTTGCGGTGTCTTGCATAAAAATATAGGGCTCTTCGCTGATTATGTTTAATGCCACATAGAAACCAAAACCTCATCCTCAATCATTGATATAATTGTCTTGTCTCATCGTTCCTTCTACAAAATAAAGGGGACCCGGACCTTCACAGCTAATTGCTCACGATACCATCACTGAAGGGGGGTGCTTTGTTTGTGGCTATACGCAACCCTCTAACAATTCTTGCCCTGACTTCGGTCTGAGGAATTTTGTCCCTTAATTCAGGACGTGTAAAGAGCAGTCGTTAGTAAAATAAATCTGAAAGAAAAAGAAATTGATCACCATATTATGGTAAAATCACTTACAATTTGTTTTTGTTGAAGGATATGCTTGCTTACATTGTTCCAAAATGTAGATTTCTTACTTTTGTACGCTTTTTCAAACTTCAGACGAGATATTTTCACACTCTGAGTTAGGCGTGGTTTCTTTTCTTTAAATTTTCTTTTTTTCGTAATGTTGCTTTAGAAATTTCTGTTTTTCTATTTCGTAAGATTTTCAAATGCTCACGAAAAAGAAATTTACGGATCTCTATTACAGTTCTACAGATTCTGTGATCACCACGATCGTCTGTTTGCCTCTCGCCTCCTCGTCGAGATGGACTACTCCTTATTTCAATCATGCCTTCCCTAAACATTTGCAAATTTTTCGAAACTGCAGGGCAGCTAACATATACTATTTTTGCGATTTCGGTGAGATTGTGCCGTCCATCCTCAAGAAGATTTACAATAGCTCGCGTTTTTCAATTGAAACGTCCTTGCTCCTTCCCATTCTTCTAAAAATTCAATTCACATGAAGCGAGGAAATCAGTAAACTAATTTCTCACAATTTTCACTTGTTTAAACAAAAAAAAATATAATACAAATTAAGAAACACTGACTTTAAAAATTAAAATATTTATTGAAAACAATGTAAATATCAATGAAACACATGTGAATAAATCACTTTTCTACGCACAGCTTATATAACAATGACGATTGGAAAAAATTTAGTGACGTATTAATGCAAAATACCATTAATATTACATTGGAATACTTTGAGAAATCGTGGACAACAGAATTATAAAAATGTATGCATTGTTTGCCAAGAAGGAAGCTTCGAAATGAAAAATTTTAGTATTTTCTAGTAGTTTTCTAATAACGTGAGTACCTACTGTAATACATAGATCGAATACGTAACATTTGGTAACGTTTATTATACGCTATGTTACGTATGCACGATGAAGCCTTTAAAGTGTATTACTTATTTGTGTTGTGGTCGCTGTGGCGTAGTGGTAGTGCGTTGGTAGTGCCACGCAGAGTCTCCGGGGTTCGAATCTCGGCTCAGGCAAAATCAAAAAGTAGAAAAAATAATTTTTCTACACGGCACCACCTCTTGGCAGGCAATGGCAAACCTACAAGAGTAAAAATTGCTATGAAAAGCTTTTCACTTCGCCGTTCGGAAAAGGGGTGTTTGTTTTAGAAGTGTGATTTTCAAGAAGAAATAAAACGCATATGATTTAGTGTTATGCCCAAGAATTTAGCTTTATTATAAAGATAAGGATTTGCCATTATATTTTAAAAACGATTTCGGCAAGTGGCCGCTGCCGAGAGGCCCAATTTTCGATCACTTTTTGCAGCAATTGGGACCGGGCCGTATGTCAGTAATAACGAATATTCTCCTCCAAGGCGTCAATCGTCTCGGGCTTATTTGCGTAGACAAGCGACTTCACATAACTCCACAAAAAATAGTCCAGCGGTGTTAAATCGCATGATCTTGGAGGCCACGCCACAAACCCACGACGCGAGATAATGCGCTCACCAAAAGTTTCCTTCAATAAATTTATTGTTTCGTTGGTTGTATGGCATGTAGCGCCGTCTTGTTGGAACCAAAGGTCGTCCACATCAACATCCTCCAATTCACAATTCAGGCATGAAAAGGTAATTAATAATGGCTCTATAGCGTTCCCCATTGACTGTAACATTATGACCGGCTTCATCTTTGAAGAAATATGGACCAATGATTCCCTCTGCCCATAGACCACACCAAACAGTGATTTTTGTTGATTATGATCTCTCCAAATCCAACAATTTTGATTATTAACGTACCCATTCAACCAAAAGTGAGCTTCATTGCTGAACAAAATTTTCTTGTGAAAATCGGGATCAGTGGCCATCTTGTTTTAGTAATAAATTTTCCCGATTTGCAAACGTTGTTCAGGAGTAAGTCTATTCATTATAAAATGACAAACCAAACTGAGCATAAATCAATTGACAGCTGTCAAAAAGACCAACTCCGAAAAAAGTATTGCCAGATTGAAAACCACACTTCTAAAAAAAACACCCTTTATATGGAATGTGATATTCTTAAAATAATCTTAATTAAAATAAATCAGATAAATGCCTTGAAATAATATTATATAAATTTTGTGCAGGGTTAGGTTATATGACACAACAATGCCAAGTTTTCATACAAAAAAAATTTTCAAATAAAACAATATTTTGACCGAAACCCATTTTCAACATCAACGCATAATGAATATCTCTTCTTTTTTTCCTTTTTTTAAGTAACGTAGAGTTAAGAAAAACATCAAATTCCGCTACTGACTTTTACTTGATTCACACATTCTAAACAAACTAGGCAAACAAATTAACAATTCAACTTTTGCACAATAAATGTATCTCTGCGATACTCAACTTCTTAATTATTGCCTTCCACTAGCTTGCTTTTCTCTGTAGCTGATGAAATAAGTAGTGGTTTTTATTTTTTTTAAGTATTTCAACCGGTTTCGCATTATTTCGTATTTTATTATTGTTTTTCTTTCCCATTGTATGTACTTAAGTAAAAAAGAAATAAAATTGCCAAAAGCTACAAAATTGCAAACCACTGTGCTTGTGTATGCAACCGTGTTAAGTGAAGTGTGCTGCGCTGCGCTGCGCTGCTCTGTACTGCAATAAATGAACCACACAGTGACGTTCACGATAGCAGTGATGTCGATGACAGTAAAACTACTTTTCATTAACTTGCCTATATAATTAAATCTTACCACATATGCAGATTCTACTGACTCAGCGACTTACATATGTATTACATACAGTGTGAATTAAAACTGAGTAACCAGATGGTGCAGTATTTTTGGTATACGACAAATAGGCATGAATATTGATAAAACGAAAAATAGCAGCACAGAAGAGTTTCTACTGATCCAAATGGACAAAAAAGTCACTGACTTTCTAAAGGTTAGTCTCTCTTAATAGTTGGTTATGCTAGTGACGTACATAAACATACATACTTTGGTTCAGTCAAGCGCTGGTTAGTACAAGTGTCACCGGTGCGCTTTCAAACTTGTATGAAAATCCGCGTAACTAAAACGGTTTTCTAAAATCTGCAAAATGTTCTACTGGTTACGTATGTAATAAGATGCATAATTCCGTTAATCAGTCAGATGTTCGTTAGGACAGGAGCAGTTAGTCAGGCACCAAGGGTGGCCACTGGTTTCAACATAAAGGGTGTTTTTTTGATTTTTGAAATAAGGCTGAATTTTTTGTTTGTTTATATTTTTGTTTTTGACGTTTATATTTCTGACAGTTCACGCGTTTTTCTTGACATGTGCCAAAGTAAAAAATGGTCAGTTTGGTTTGCATTTCATCATGAAAGACTTACGCCTGAACAACAACGTTTGCAAATTATTGAAATTTACTATCAAAATTCGTGCCCCGTGATAAATGTGTTTCGCAAGCTAAGTCCATTTTATGTTCGTCATAATCGACCCACAGAGCAGGCTATTCAGCTTATTGTAACCAAATTTCGCACCAGTTTCACTTTATTGGACATCAATCCACCAAATCGTATCCATAGAGTGTGTACCGAAGAGAATATTGCTGCTGTAGCCATCAGTGTTGAAGAAGATCGCGATATGTCCATCCGGGGTCGATCGCAGCAATTGGGTTTGTGTTATTCGACCACCTGGAAGATTTTACACAAAGATCTCAGATTAATGCCATACAAAATACAGCCGGTGCAAGAACTGAAGCTAGGCAACCTACCACAACGTCGAATTTCCGTTGAATGGGCCTTAGAAAGTTGTCTCCAGTGACGAGGCTCATTTTTGGCTCAAACTGCACTGCACGCGAAACCATGCATCAATTGAGAGGCGAATTTGGTGAGCAGTTAATCTCACGTTTTGGTGTATTCAATTGGCCACCAAGATCGTGTGATTTGACCCTGTTAGACTTTTTTTTGTGGAGCTATGTAAAGTCTCTTGTCTATAGGGACCAGCCAAACCCGATTACTGGTGAGATTCCGGCCAAAATGTGTGAAAAAGTGTGCCAAAATTGGACATTCAGAATGGACCACTCGAAGCGTAGCCGCGGGCAACATTTAAGTGAAATTATCTTTAAAAAGTAAATGAGAGGAATTGATTTATCGTTCCAAATAAAAGATTCATTCACTTTTGTAAAATTTCTGTATTTTTTTGCATTACCAAAAATCAAGCTCTTAAAAAATCATACATAAACTTACACGATAAATCGAGTAAATCTTAAGAAATCTTAACAAAACTTGGCAAGCATATTTCTTATAGTTAGGAAGAGATTTAGTTTGAAAATGAGGAATATCGCTCAAGTGGATGAAGCAATTCCCTTACAAGTTTCAGAGGGTGATATTAAAGAAAATTATAAAAAGAAAATTAAAATAAATTTCGTACACTAAAATAAAATCGGGTAATAGCCACGCCTATCTTCCATACAAGTAAATGTTTACAGTTGGAATAGTTTAAAAATTACTTTTAAGAAAATTGTCATCATTGGGAGGGAGACATCACTTGTATGGGAGTGGTAGGCGTTGCTATTGACCGATGTTGACAATTTTCAGTTATTCATGAGGCTAACAAGTTTTTTTTATTTAATCGGATAATGTTTATTGGTACTAAAAAGTGACAAATTTTGAAATTTAACAAAAATTGTATGATGAAAGATTGGATTTAGCTGGAAACTTACAAAAATTTACCTCTTTCGGTACCAATAAAAAAGTATCCGATTTAAATAATTAATTTTTGCAGGTATATTATTCGTCGCCAGAAAAAGCAAACGTTGAGTTTTGAGCATTAAAACCATTTTTGCCCGAACAATTTTGATAAATCGAAAATTATCATGAAAAATACACAAGTATGATTTCAAAAATTCTTTTCCCCCTTATGTACATACATTTGGATCAGTGCAAACTTTACTGCTCTCTTCACTTTTCGATTTGTCAACATTCTTCGTAATTTATCGTTTACCAAACTTGTTCTCTTTGCGCGGGCAGTTTAGCTTTCCACTGTACCATATGTAGCCGGTGCAAATGCAACGAATTTTTTGCATTAACGAAAATGGAATTTAATTGAAATGCATGATTATTGAATTAGCAAAATTGTATTGCATTATCCTTAAGCAAGTTAAGGTTAAAGATATTAAATGTTAAATATTTTCTGATATCAATATAAAATTATTAAAGAAAGTTCATCGGAAATATATTTATCTTTTAATGCCCTTCTAAATTGGAGTAGAATCTTATTGCTAGGATAAATCTTATTGCTTTAATGAAATATGATTGATTTTTAATGATTTGCTATTTTAGTGGCGATTTGTCATTGAAGAAAACAACGACTGCGTGCATCTAGGAAAAGTGATGGGTTTCAGACTCACAATAATTTTCTATTCAAGGAATGTATAAAACTTTATGGATTGCATTAAATAAACCTTAACCTAACATTAAGCTACCATATTATATAAATTACAGTAAACCCGGGTTAATTACCTCCTACTTTACGTTCCATTCCGGCTTAAGCGCATGTGATTTGCTTTTTCCTAACCCTTTTAATTGCCTTCCCCACTTAAGTACCTCAAAAACTTGACATCTTCAGCTGAGGTACTTTTTTTCTTTTTTAATTACAGTCAACTCACAGGGTGAACCCTTATAAATACAGAGCATTGTGTTGATTCGGAGGAAGATTTATTCACTTTTGTAAAATTTCTGTGTTTTTTTGAATTTCCAAAAATCAAGCTCTTAAAAAATCATACATACAATTACACGATAAATTGAGTAAATCTTAAGAAATCTTAACAAAACTTGGCAAAAAAAAATGTTTGCAAGGAGCTTATTCTAAAAAACGCGCGGTACGATAGATAAACGAACTTTCTCTGTAATACGTTGTAGGGTGGAACACAGTGTTTACGTGGAATGATTGAGTTCCGCTTGCTGAGCGTGCAGTTCTGATGAACACTCGAACTGGCGAAATCAACTTGCGCATCTCAGCAGAACATCTACCGTGAAAGTAACGGTAAAACAGAAAGACGCAAGCCACGAGGTTCGACGATGTTCCAAGGAATCAATAGAGCGGGAACTCCACTGTCTCCTATTAGCTCGATGTTGGATACGGTCCAGGAGCTCCAGTTGCGTTCGTTAAGCTCCAGCTCATAGATGCGAATTAAACTCCAATTTAGGACGAGGATTACTGTAAATAAACTTATTTTAAAACAATTTATTTAGTCACACCCCCTCCTAGTCAAAAGCTAGTGGTGCAGTTTGGTTCAGTAGTAAAAGTCTCAAAAAGAGTAGGCCTCAAGACTCCCTCTCACTTATAGTCTGCCAGGTTGCTTCAAATCTCTGAGTTTAAGTGTTCGCTAAGTTCCTAAGGACAAAACGAAATACCTTGTGTCAACAAACAAAGAGTCACGGCATCTTGGACAAAATGTCACTGTTGACAACTATACTTTTGAAGTCGTCAAGGATTTCGTATATCTAGGATCCAGCATAAACACCAACAATAATGTCAGCCTTGAAATCAAGCGGAGACTAACTCTTGCCAACAGGATTTACTACGGGCTCTGTAGGCAATTGAGAAGTAGAGCCCTCTCTCGACCGACGAAAATAACGCTCTATAAGTCCCTCATCCTTCCCGTCCTAATGTATGGCGCAGAGACGTGGACATTGACCATCAATGATGAGAGACTGTTAGGAGCGTTCGAGAGGAAGATACTCCGTAAGATCTACGGTCCAGTATGCGTGGACGACGTGTATCGAATAAGATGGAACGATGAGCTGTAGGAGCTGTACGCCGACACTGACATAGTCAAGCGTATAAAACTCCAGCGGCTTCGCTGGCTGGGTCATGTTGAGCGAATGGAAGAAAGCGCTCCGGCTAGAAAGGTGTTTTATTCGAACCACGGTGGAGGATCACGCAGAAGGGGACGTCCTAATCTCCGTTGGAAAGACCAGGTGCAGGGCAACCTGACTGCACTTGGCCTTATCAACTGGCGCCAGCGCGCGCATAGCAGAAGTGACTGGCGAAGCTTTGTGGAGGCGGCCAAGACCGATCATCGGTTGTAGTGCCAGCTAAGTAAGTAAGTAAGTAAGTAAGTTCCTTTGTATTCTCATTTTCCGCCATAGTTTGAGGGTTGTTTCAGGTAGACAATTTAGGTTTCTGTTAAGTTATACCCACCCTTTGCACCCTGTATTTTTGTTAACAATCATTTTAGAATATCATTATTAATAATTTGTGGTTGTTTATTTATAATTTTTAAAAAATAAATTTTGGTTTTGCCCAATTGTTATTTTTGTGTGTCTTTCCCCCTCGTTTGCGATGAAATTATTAAATAAATACTCATAATTTTCAGCATGAAAACAAAACACTGCAATAACAACGAAAATTACAAAAGTTTCTGTTTCGCTTCTTATTAATTTAAAACACGTAAAACCAACATAATTAAAATTTCCAATTGCCAAAAAATATTCTTGAGACGAAAAGGTAAAATTTATGTCTTTAAGTTTTATACTCAGTGAGTAAAGCAGTGTACTAAGGACCTGTTTTCTAATATTTGTTGTTACTATTCAAAATCATTCAGGCGTTCTTCCGCACATTGAATTTTTATATATAAAATAAAAAAAATAAAAAAATTACAACTTTTAACATTTTCTCTGTTTATCTTGACCATTATTAAAAAAAAATAAATAATTAAACTTTAATGCAACTTTAACGAGATTACAAAGCGCGTTGTTGTCCTCGTGATTACAAATTTAATATGCTTTTATTTCATTGACTCATTAACAACAAACAAAACACAAAAAAGCAATAGCATGCAAAATATTATGAATTAAAAGAGATAAGCGTTCAAGTTATTATTTTCATACCTAGTAGAAGATTAAGTAGTCAACGGACGACTTCCTCCTTCACTGCTCTGGCAAATGCTCTCGTGTGTGTCTCATTAAACGTAATTGAGCTTTTACATACACACAATACATATGCACTTTTATTACTTTTTAATTGCTTTTCCAGGAAAGGTCGATAGCATTTTTTCAACATCTTTTATAGAAATAATTGTTTTATGTGCAAAACCTTAAATTATTTTTACTATGTGCACATACGAGTATGTATTTCTTCAAAGTACCTATTAATTATTAAATATATTAGATGAGAATTAACTTGAGCATTGAGTGTAGTGTTTTTTATCTAATATATCTAATATCTAATTTCAACTAGTTATAGTATGTATAAGTAGTCTCATTTCAAATAAAGTTTATGAAGTTTATTGAAGTTTACTTCTTTAGCATCGTTTTTATACTTATTTACCAGGGGGTAAAAGATGATCGTTGCAAAACGGAAATTGTCACGTAAATGAATGGCGGCGCTCTCAGTCAATCAAGTATGCAAAAATTTGGGATGCAGATAAATGATGGGCAGCACATATTCATCCACATGTATCCACGAGTACGAATCAAACTCGATTGAGAGAGGGCACTGATTTGCATATGATTCCAACTTGATGGATAGAGGGCACTGATTCCCGTATGATTCAAACTAGATTGATACAAGGCGCTGAGCATGAATCATACTCGATTGATAAATGGCGCTGCTCATCAGTTTTTATTAAAATTTTACATTTTAAACAAAAATTTTACATTTCAAACATTAATCGTTAGAAATTTCTAGAGCTGAAAGAATAAGCGAGTATAGGCTGAAAAAAACGCGAAGCACAAACAATTGGCGATTGTGGCACGACAAAATCTCCAGGAACAACTGCAGTTGAGAGACAGCGAGAATGTAGACTTCTTCGAAAAATGGAGGCCCATCAAAATTAAGATTCTGCTATCGTGAAGAGACCCCAAAAACCAGCACCGAGAGATCGCGAGAGTGTAGACCTGAGCAAGCCATCTGAGGCATAACCGAATTCGAATTTTATTGAAAAATAACTCGCAAAGACTAAGGCGGAGAGACAGCATGAATTCATTAGAGCCAATAATTGCATCAACACTAATTTCATTAAATCTCGACGAAGGTCCAGGGGGTTCCTCGCTTTTCAACAAAAAAGAAGGGCGGAAGCTTTGCTTGAAAATTATGAATTGAATTATATTCAAATTTTACTCGGCGAACACCATGCAATTGTTGTTGTCCGAACACGAAAAAAGAGCTTTTACTCACTCTCACACCGAACACAATATGCTGGGTGAAATGTACACCTAAGCGTACAAAAAATTTATGAATAACCTATTCATTATTTTATCATGAATGTTTGAAAAAAATTTTCACTGTATAGTTTGAGAATCACTGATCTATTTATTCCTTGTTAATTTATAATCATCCTAAGCTTATGCAATAAATTTTACAATCCACAATTTTATTTCACTATTGTTGTTAGGAATTCAAAATTAAGTGCAGCATATATTTAGGAGACTATTAACACTAACCCGGCGTTTTAATTTTTAATGAGTCGATATAGATGTTTAGAAAAAGTGGTAAGTTTCATTTGATTAAACACATACTTATATAGTCAACGGGGATTAGTTGTTGGTATTAATACTCATTTCAAATATCAAATAAGATCTATATTTGATATTTGAAATGATTAAGATAAAAAAAAAATAAAAAAAATTTTTGTGGAATTCATAGAAACTTATATATAAACAAATGCCTCATAAGTTTGCGAGGCATGTATTATATGGTTTTTATTATTATTTTAAATAAAATGATAGAAAGGATAATAATTCAATGAGAATAATCGAAGGAAAATATATTTTTAAAGTCAATCAGCTCAATTATGGTCGATCACTTTGATACATCAGTTCAAAAAGTCAAAACGAATTTTATGTGAAGTTTTCGAAAGCAATCTGCAAGCGTTACGACATGCCTGCTTTTACACACAACGATTATCGGCAGATTTTTCCGTATTCTCTTTTGTTCTTTAGTTCCATTGGCGCCAGCTGTTGTCGCAAGGTGTCGTATTGCATTGTATTCTTCTAATGTTATACAATTTTTTATGAGAATTGAGAGAATTTATGAGAACGAGAGGATATGACACTGAATAAGACACACCTTGTGAATACCCCAAATGTGTGTATTGAAATTTAACATCTGGCAACATCTCCTCTTTCTACTCGTGAGAGCGTTGCAGTGGAAAAAAATTCTCACTCATTTGAATTGAGAAAATAAATTTGTTTAACGATGCGGCGGAGTCTGCATTCCATTGATTGATTGATTTATGATAAATAGAATAAAAATAAAAGAAACATTTTTGTCTTTTTATTTATTTATTTTTTCAAAAAAATATTTTCACATTTAATAAACGCCTATACGAATTTCATAAATATACAATTTTTAAATCTACAATATAATAACTTTAATATATGCTTAAAATTAGCGTACATTTATATATAAAAAAAAGTCATTTTAAATTAATATCACAAAGAAATTACAAACAAGTATCCATTTATTTATTGAATATCTATGTGAAAAATGTTTGCACAAAATTGAAAAAATTATTCTCAAGACAAAACTTTTTTTGTTTAGTGAAATCAAGCTGAAAGGATTTCATTGCTATTTCATGAACATGAAAAAAACCCACATACGGTGCAAAATAGTGTTTTTGTTTTAAACTTTAGAACAAGTTTATATAAAAAAATAAATAAAAATTTAGCAAACACAAATACACACTAAAAAAAATCCAATTAAAACGCATAGCCCAGACAATATTAAACAAAAACTCCAACTAAATTAAATTCCAATGGGCAAACGATTTCTTCATTATGTAAAGTTTCAAAAATATTAATTTCCCCACCTTTGAATAGCGCTAAACCTACGCGATTTCCTCACGTATTAATGACTTTTTCAACGCCTTCGCCCCGTCGGAGGTGGACGTCAGAACGCTGCTGCTGTACACGCCACCACCACTGGACGCTTGAAATGGTACTTCTCCGGACCCGGCTGCTGTCGCTCCCCCACCACCTACACTACGCACCATATCCGTATTTGCAAATTTCTGCGACGGCACTTGCTGGTAGCTGCCAGACAATCGTGCAACCAAATTGTTGACGGCACGCAATGTTGATATCGGTATCTATTTGGGGCAGAGACAGAAGAGAAGAAATGTTTAATGATAGCTTCATGCAGTAGATGGAATTTTACTGTCAATGTCCAAATGAAATTTTTATTCATTCATCATCATCATCATCGTCAGCACATAACATTTATGAAATTTACTTTTCAATGAAACAATGAAATCGGATCAAATCGGATCAAATCGCATTTTATTCATTTATCTACACCGCTCACCTCAAAAATGCTATCAATTAGTGGGCGAAAGCTAAAGGAAAATCCACTTATTTCAGCATTCGGATTGTTGTTGCTGGCAGGTGCTACAATCACTGGCGCATTCGCTTGCATCATATTGTTGCTGTTGTGGAGGTTTTGGTTGTTGTTGTTGTTGTTGGTGTTATAGTAACCTGGCTGCTCGTATATGCCATACTCCTGCCCCGGATAGAATATCATATTCTGCACAGGCATTGAATGTAATAAAGTCTGTGGAAAGGTAAACAAAAAATATAAAACATTAAAATCAATTGATAAGTGTTGGACTTGATTTAAACCTTTTTAAATGGGAATGAGTTAATTCAAGTGCTTAATAAACTGTAACTTTTTTCGTCAAATAAATGGAAACTCATTTTTTAATTAATCTTGAAACTTTTGCGGATTTAAATGTATTTTTAAAACATATGGAATCTTGAATGTGAAGGGAAAGGGGTGAGGGGTGAGGGGGATTAATTAATTACTTAAACTCCAATACATAGTCTGACTTTCTCCCGTTATCAATTGTATCTGCCTGCAGTATTTGAAACCAGAGTATAAGGGTTAGGGTAAGAGGGCAATGGTTAGGGAAAATCACTTACTGCCTGTGTTGAAAATAGTCCTTCAATGTTTGTCGTTTAGCTAACCGTATCCCAACAAGTTCAGAGTGTATCCCAAAGAGGAACAGTGTGAACAAACATAGGTTCTCACTTGATCGCCCACGAGAGATGTGAGAACTTGGCTATGCACCTCAAAAAAGAAAATCATATTGCAAATAACAGCTGACGCTTGACGTGGCGTCGCCATGCAGTCATGGTGAAAAACTGATTGTAGGACGATATCATAATTATATGTAACTAAATATTGTAAATGTGGATGGTGCTTGCCTCTGCTATAAAAGAAAAAAATATTTATACTAAAATTATTTTTAAAACATTTCTTAAAAAATACTGAGTTTTTTTTTTTATAAAGTTGAGGTTTTTACGGTACGGTTGCGCTCAAAACCGAGACAATACCGACGAAAACGGGACGGTTGGCAACCATGATACGAGGTTGAAGAACTGGCTAAAAATTTTTCCATACAAATTCGTTGAGAACTTATTTCTACTGGATTGTTAGGTGATTCTAAACAATTTAATCAAAAGAAGCTCTATTTCGTCCAAAACGGAGATACGTGGTTGAAGATTGGAGGAAGCGATATATACATATACGGATACACTAGCAGGTCCTTTGGGTGGATGGTTGGGTAGGTATTAAACGCATAAATCCCTCCTCACGTCATGAATATGGCCAATATTTCAATTGACTAACAAATTGGTTATAATATGATTGATAATACTAGGTTAGATTAGAATGACTGCCCTATAGTAAGACACACTTAGGCCTGAACGGCCCACATGCTTTGATCTACAGCTTAACGCTGCTCTGTAGGGAAATCATCTAGCTTAATGTTTATCAATAAACTAGTTTACTGAACACCACAACTAGTCCCACATTTGGTGTCTTTCCTAATCACGAAACACTGGTGAATTTAACATTGTCTTTTCCTAGGCACAAGTCAATTTGTCCAGCCTTGCATATTTTTTCAAGTTTCAGTTTACCAAGATAGATACTTTTGCAATAGTTTTGAATCAATCAAACTTCACTTAGTTGAAGGATACATGTTTTTGGAATAGTTTGTAGACCAATACATAATTTACACATTATTTCAGTTATTCAACACAGTTGTCTATGGAAAAATGATGTAGAGGAATTTTTCCGTTCGTGACTAGTACCTACTAGAATTTAAAAAGTTTGATATTGTACCAGGATTATTTACTATATCAAATAAATTTAATAAAATTGCAAATTATTAAAAAAAAAAAAATATTAACATTAACAAAATATATAAAATTTACCCAAAACAAAGTTTAAATAAAAAAAATTAACTAAAAAAAGAACATAAACTACCTACTAGAATTTAAAAAGTTTGATGTTGTATTAGATTTATTTACTATATTAAATAAATAATAAAAAAATTGCAAAATGCATTATAAAAAAAAATTAACATTAAAAAAACAAAATTTTACACAACAAAAAAAAGAAAAAATTAAACAAAAAATTAACATAAAAAAAAAATAATTACCTATAAGAATTTAAAAAGTTTGTGTTGTATTAGCATAATTTACAATATTAACTAAATAACAAAATAATTGCAAATTTCTTAAAAAAGAAATTTACATTAAAAAAAAAAAAATTTTATTAAAAAAAATTAACTTAAAAAAGAAAATAAACTACCTACTAGAATTAAAAAAGTATTTGTTTTTGTACTAGCAAAATGCATAGTGGTCGCTGTGGCGTAGTGGTAGTGCGTTGGGCTACTACGCATAATGTCCGGGGTTCGCATCTCGGCACAGGCAAAATCAAAAAAAAAAAAAAAGTAGAAAAAATAAATTTTCTACACGGCACCACCTCTTTGCAGGCAATGGCAAACCTACAAGAGTAAAAATTGCTATGAAAAGCTTTTCATTTCGTCGTTCGGATTCGGCATTAAACTGTAGGTCCCTTCCATTCATGTACAAATATAACACGCACAACATGAGTGAATGCGAAAAAGCTCGGCCTAGGCCCTCCATGGGCTGTTGTGCCATTAAAAGTAAAGTAAGTAAGTAAAAAATGCATTGTGAAAAAAAATTTAACATTAAGAAAACAAAATATTATACAAAAACAAAAAAAATTTAAATAAAAGAAATTAATATAACAAAAAAAATTAATTTACTATATTAACTATTAATAATAACTAAATTGTAATTTTCTAGACAATAAAAAATTTAACATTGAAAAAATAGTCTACATTTAAAACAAAAAAGTTAACAAAAAAAAAAAATAAATAAAAAAAAATAAACATTTAAAAAAACAATTAACATAAAAATAAATTTTAGTTGAAAAACAAAACAAAAAATTTTTTTTTTAATTTTTCCAAATTAGACTTTTTTTATTTTCATATTCGTCAGTGATCTTTGTGATATCTCAAAATCCATATAAGTTAGAAATATTTGTAAACTAAGTATGTATGTAGATGAGGACTTACTTAAGTTCAATATTTTCCCTGAATGGTATGGCATATATAATTAAACTATTTGATCACTTTCACTCATTTTAAAAACTAAATGTTGGATAACTTAGTTTTTGAAAACTAGTATTTTTGGTGAACTAAGTAGATTGGGTTGGATCTATGAATCCGCCCTGTATATGAATGGCGGGGTGGAAATAAGTTAATACTTGTTGGTTTTGCCATTGCCCGCTAAGTGTGGTGTACTTGTGCACTTTCTCGTAATTCTCATTTACTTCACGTGAATTCTTTCGGCAGGATTAGAACAAATTTTACAAGAATTGACTACCAGATCAAGACGGGTATCGACCACGAAACCTCACGGATCAGAGTCAAGTGCGCTGCCCACTAGGACTATCGGGGTCGATAAGCAGTGGCAAGTTTATTTCCAATTATATTATATCGTATATTAGCCAATTTAAATCACTTTAGAAAGGCAAGTGAAAAAGCTCGGCCTAGGCCCTCCACGGGCTGTTGTGCCATTAAAAGTAAAGTAAGTAAAGAAAGGCAATTTATACACAAACACATTCAATTTCATTGAGACTTACATCGTTTATCAAAATGACATCATTACGTGAGCCACGTGCATATCCTGTGACGCGTGTAAATTCCGTTATTAAATGTGACATAACGACTAAAAGGATAAACCACACGAAGCGATCCATGGCGTTGATGATTATCTGCAACAGAGAAAGAGGACACAATTTTATAAATTTACTAAATTGCACTTACATAAATCTGATTGAATATGAATATCTTGGTGAATAATTAAAGTTTCATATGCAAAGACAAAACAAAACGAAAGAAATGGAAAATCTACATCATTATTGAAACTCATTGTGGCACAGAAACTACTTTAGACGCGGCGAAAATTTTTAAGAAACACTAAAATTACATTAATGGAAAATAGCAACTAAAAATCTCTTTGATCTTGATTAAAAACTTGCTTAAAGGTAGACTAAAGTCTTAAACATCACTTTGATCTTGGGTTGAAAAAACAAAACACACACACACACACAAAACATAAACCGAAATCAAAGTAATCAAGAAACTTATAAAAAAAAAGAACAAAGTCAAGCGCAAATTGTTTAAGCGACTTGAACTGGCCATGCGCGCACGTTTTCCACACAATTTGTTTTACTTTTTTTCTCTAATGATTTTTTCTTGCTGTTGCGAATTTGAACTTAACCGATTGATGTTTGAAAACATTCTGAAACTCGAGTTGACTTGAATTGTAAATATTTGAAAAGTGCACACAAGAAAAAATAGAAGAAAAACAACATGGATTATGAGTTTGTGAGCGATGAGTTTGTGTTGTTGTTGCTGCTGTTTTCACGTTTAGCGCGTTAAAAACAACAAAAAATAAAAAAATAAAAATATAAAAAAATCTTTGCCAAAGACGGCGACGACAGTAGCAACAACAAAAACAACCAACGCCGCTTGTTACTACATATATTGTGGCAACTTCATTATGCTCGCAATGATCGCCATCATGATTATGATGAATTATAAGCGTGTTGCTGTGGAGTTCTAAGAGTCAAAATAATAATAATAATAATAATAATAAGAAAAAAACAAAAACAAAAACAAAAACAAAAACGAAACTTTGAATAATATGGATTAGCACAAGGCCATGTTGCCGCATCGAATCAACGCAGCGCAAGCAGCCGCGTGTAACCAGTTTTCCTTTTCGTTTTCGTTATGGCTTTCATGTACGGTATGTATGTAGTATCTACTCACTTACCAACCTACCAAATAGTTTTTACCAATTAATTCTTATATTTAGCGTTGTGTGTGTTTTTTTTTGGTGTGTGTGTGTGTGTGCTTGCTATTTTTTTCTTTTTACAATTTTCGAACGCTTTTCGTTTTTCTAAGTGATGGCAACTACATAATTAATATTTTTTTTTGCTTAAGTACTTTGGTTGTAGCCACTTTTCAAAGATGGCATTAAAAGACGAATGACTGACTTTAAGTTGTTGTAGTTAATAAGTAGTAGAAATGATAATAGCAACACAGAAGAAGAAGAAGAAGTAGCATAAGTAAGTATTTAGATGTAGATGATTCTTTAAGACCATAGCAACAACAGCATACAGATTACATAATAGCATAGTGCTAGAACTCATGAATTTTCGACTCTGCCATATTTCTTAAAAGTAGAAAGAATATTATTTTTCCAAGTAAATATAGTATGTAGTATAAAACAGACAGTTGAGTTGGTTTGGAAAAGAACTATAATTTATCAAATTTTTTAATGTGTCTTTATTTGAATTTATTCTTCATAGTTTTGGTAGTTTTATTATAAGTGTAGCAATATTTTTGCTTTTCTTTTATTCATTTTTTTTTTCTTATGAAATTAAGGTTAGACTTGTCTTAATGAAATGTATGCGCTTGCTTCTTATGTGGTTTTTGTGATTTGGTTAGTTACTAATTGAGCTTCAAAACAAAAACTTTTTCAGCTCATAGATATACAGAAATAAGTCCTAAACTTAAATAGTTCTTGTCTACCACAAAAGGACTATTCACACTTAACCGGTACTATGCGAGATAACCAAAACTATTTTGTCTCCACTGTTTTGCCTCCGCTGTCAAAGAATATTAACTAACGAAGAACGACAGAAATATTCTGGAAAATAAACGAATATTCTGATACAAACACTTGCCGGCGATACACATCCGAAACACCTGAATACATCCGAAACCATAAACTAAAACAGGGAGAGAAACGTCTCTTCCGTGAACGTACAACTCGTCATGTAAAAATGTGTAATTTATGTGAATTAGAGACGAACCGACCTTAAATCACAGTTTCAAGATTTATCTCGAATATTTCTGCGGTTTCATTTCCTTTCACTCCGTGTCAAAGTAGAATTTACCTTTAATGTGTTGGGTATAAAACACACAGTTTCTATGCTCAGAGGAAAAACGACCTTAACCTTCGCACAGACGGCAATTTTTGTGTACGCTAGTGAATAGTATTTACCGGGTCAATATTTTTTTCCTCATACAAATTGTACTGAAATTTTTACATAAAATCATTTTCCGCATAATATCAGTCGGATTACTGTTCCATGCAACCTTGCGTAAAAAAAATTAGTTCATATAATGGAATTTATAAACAAAATGGAACAACAATCCAAAAACTTAGAATATCTTTCTGCAGCAGCTGTGTCCAGGTTTATTGTTTAGTCAGGTTTTTCGTGTACGTGTGCTTACAAATCTTTTTCAGATTATCATTTGAGGACAAACAGCGTTACTGCGAAAGAATTTTTGCAGCAGCCGTTTATGAATCAGAAAATGACTTGGACGATGCAAACTTGGAATCCGATGAAGATTACTTGCCAGAGAAAGTAAGTGCTAATTATGATGCCGAAAAGAATGAAGAAGGTGAAATGATGGAACTGAATGACACTAAGTACTGAGTCTGAAGCTGATGAGGAGGATGATATTAAAAACTGTGACATAGAAAGTAATGAAGGTGACAATTTTCCATCGACTGTAGACTTTTTTACAGGCAAAGATGGAACAAAGTGGTATAAGCATCCACCAGCAACGCAACGCCAGGGGTCGTGTAATATTTTTCGAGACAGTTTCTTCGCAGGCCCTAAGCCGTCAACTAAAAGTTTAACTGAAAAGGATACTTTTTACTGTATTATGAGTTCAGCCATTCAAGATGCTATATGCAGGTATACTAGTAAAAGGGCCGAAAAAGACTATAATAAAAATCTTGATAAAAAACCACTGCCATGGAAACCACTAAAAGAAGAAGATTTTTTTGCTAGACATTAGGCCAGCTCTTATGTGAACCTCAAATAAAATCCAGAGCACAAGATCGAAGAGTATTGGCACATTTTTCCATAAGAAATGCAGTTGAATGCATTTTAGGCCAACCATTTCATGTCTTGAACGAAGAAAATTAAGAATTCACGGCTGATGACAACGATGACCGTGATTCCACTGGCCGAAAGAGAGTCAAAGGAGCGTGCATTTTATGTTACGAACTAAACAAAAAAAAAACATAGTATACGTAACGTTTGCAAAAAATGCAAAAAAGCAATTTGTGTAGAACATAGCTTTACGCAAACCAAATGTGAAAAATGCCATATGGCTTGAATTACATATGTATTTATATAAACCAGTAAACAAAAACAATAAAATATTGAAATAAAACATAAATAATAAATCATACTACAATAATTTTATAGTTTTTAAGTATTTTACTTCACAGATTTCTAAATCTGCTATAACAAATCCATTAAAATTTATTTATTTTCCCGGGTAAAGACCGTTCACTTGTATAAAAATAGTAAAATATAAAGATATATTTTAATAAATTTTTTTTTAATTTTCTGAAACAAATCAATAAGTTAGTCACTGAGCTTGAACTGCATACTTGTAGGATGGGTACTTTTTGAGTTATTAATGAAAGAAAATTGAGATATTTACCCGGGTAAATGCTGTACATGCGAAGGTTAACTCAAGAAAAGCAATACTAAGCTCATTTACTTATATGAATTCTTAAGATTAGAACGAAAATCTTATTTTTTAATAGACACAGACTTATTTCAAAATTATTTTAAAATTACTCTAATTTCTTCTTATTTGGTATTTGCTCCGGTCTAATTATAAAAACCAAATCTTAATTCAAGACCAACAATTTTTAATAAAATATTTTATTCTCTCATCAAGAATATTGTGCTTCATTTTAGATCTTCAGTTTCAGTAGTCAGTCGATATTAATTCAATATTTTTTTTCGAACTTGAACTTAATCAATAAAGAGAACACGTTAAAAATAATTAAGCATGACCTTGACTGATTTTCAACGCAATTATTCTCGTTGGTAAGGTCTCTCAAAGATATTGATCAAATCAAGGTCAAACTATCAGCATTTTCATTAGAAACAAAAGATAATTATCAATTTGATTTGCATTATTAAGCGCAGTTTAAATGAAACATATTTAGTAGATATTAATTTCAATCTCAAAATTTGGTAGTTAATAAAAAAGTTAATTACCAATACCGCATTGTGAGCAGCGAAATTGAGATTTATAACCAAGCTAAGCAACTTAAAGATTCAATGGATATTAGTGGACAAAAGCTGACCAAGACATATTTTAGGTTCTTTCAGTTTTAATATCCTCAGAGTAGAGATTAGTTATCAATATCAAGTTTAGTCTAAACAAAAGAAAAGCTTAGAGTACTTCTGTGACCTCAGTTCTTCTTCAGTACTAAGCACTAAGGAAAGGACTGAAAAAACTGTGGCACTACGACTAGCTTTAGCTGGTTGAATATTAAATTTCATTTTGTAGTATTTACTAAAGTGATAAACGTAATTATAACACTGATCAACAAAGATTTTTTTTCCTGCAATAATATAAATGACCCTGAATATATCTAGTGAGTTTATTTAGCAACAGAAGACGAAGGCTGTTTTTCGTTATTAGCTCTACATAGTTTTTGAGTTATAGGTCGTGTTTAATTCAGAAGTGAATTATTTAAAGGAAAGATTGATTTCGTATTTAATATTTAACAACATTTATGAAAATGAAATGAAAAAAATCGGAATTTTAGAATTACAATAAATAAGTATGTATATTGACGAGCCCAACCGATCGGTGTGAATTTGTTCTAGAGAAGAACTAACAGACAGAAAAAGAAATCAAAATATACAAGAAAAAGAAAGATTGAAAGATATAGAACAAAAAGAAATAGGGATAGAGAAAATGAACGGCTTAAACAGGTCGAAATGTAAAAAAATCTTCTTTTCCTAGTAATTTAACTTATTTCTTGGTAATATAATAAATAAATCAATTTTAATAATTTTTAATTTAATTTTTAATAAAAGGTTCAAAAACCTTTTAGGTTCTGTTGAACTTTAGAACATTATTTTTCTTTATCTTCTTTAGATTTAGAGATACAAAAGCTTAAAACTTAAACCATATTTACAATTTCGGAAAATATTTAATCACTTGGTATAAAATTGTAGGTCTTTTCCATTCGTGTACAAATATACCACACACAACATGAGTTGAAAAAGATTAGATCAGGCTCTCCATGGGCTGGTGTGTCATTAAAAGAAGAAGAAGAAGATGAAGAAGGAATGGTCTAAATTTTAGTACAAATGTAAAAGTGTATACGTGAACGCGCTTTCATTCAAATACAAATAGTTCTTCGTCCCTAAATAAACGTAAAATGAAATGAACTGAAATCTAATTTTCTGCTGCAGACTTCACACTAACCTGACATGCTGAAGATTTAGATTTCTACTACTCAATTTGAATATGCACCACCAAAATAAATAAGTCATCGAAATTAACTAATTTTGAAGTGTTTTTTTCAGAATATCTAAGATTAAAAATGAAAAAACATCCCAAAAATGGTAAATGATAAAATTCGTTTCTGTTTCTTCCCATAAATTTTTAATATTTCATTTTTAGTTTGGAGCTAAATTTTTCATTGGGGTCAAATATCACGGTGCTTTAAAGTAGAGTTGATGGAGAAACAAGATTTTCAGTTTTAAAATATGTACACTAAACAAATAAGTACACGCTCAATTGTAAGTGATTTAAATACCAAGGGCCTGTGCAATTTTTACTTATCTCTTATAGAAAATAATTACCAAAATTATAAAAAAAAAATATAAGAATTTAAATACCAAAGGTAAAAATTAAAGTGTGTTTGTTGGCCAGTGTTATTTTTACTTATTTCTTTCTTATAGAAAATAATTATCAAAATTATGAAATTAAAAAAAAAATATAATAAATATTATAATTTAAATACCATAGGAAAAAATAAAAAGAGTATTCCTTTTTTTTGGCCAGTGTAATTTTTACTTATCTCTTATCAAAAATAATTACCAAAATTATAAAAAAAAACTATAAGAATTTAAATGCCAAAGGTAAAAATTAAAGTGTTTTTGTTGGCCAGTGTTATTTTTACTTATTTCTTTCTTATAGAAAATAATTATCAAAATTATGAAATTAAAAAAAAAATATAATAAATATTATAATTTAAATACCATAGGAAAAAATAAAAAGAGTATTCCTTTTTTTTGGCCAGTGTAATTTTTACTTATCTCTTATAGAAAATAATTATCAAAATTATGAAATTAAAAAAACAAAAATATTAGAATTTAAATAATAACGGAAAAATTAAACTGTCTTTTTTTGTTGGTCAGTGTAATTTTTACTTATCTCTTATAAAAAATAATTACCAAAATTATAAAAAAAACTATAAGAATTTAAATGCCAAAGGTAAAAATTAAAGTGTTTTTGTTGGCCAGTGTTATTTTTACTTATTTCTTTCTTATAGAAAATAATTATCAAAATTATGAAATTAAAAAAAAAAATAATAGATATTATAATTTAAATACTATAGGAAAAAATAAAAATAGTATCTTTTTTGTTGGCCAGTGTAAGTTTTACTTATCTCTTATCAAAAATAATTACCAAAATTATAAAAAAAAACTATAAGAATTTAAATGCCAAAGGTAAAAATTAAAGTGTTTTTGTTGGCCAGTGTTATTTTTACTTATTTCTTTCTTATAGAAAATAATTATCAAAATTATGAAATTAAAAAAAAAAATAATAGATATTATAATTTAAATACTATAGGAAAAAATAAAAATAGTATCTTTTTTGTTGGCCAGTGTAAGTTTTACTTATCTCTTATCAAAAATAATTATCAAAATTATAAAATTAAAAAAAAATATAATAAATATTAAGATTTAAATACCAAAGGAAAAAATAAAAACTGTCGCTGTGGCGTAGTGATAGTGCATTGGGCTGCTACGTAGAGTGTCCAGGCAAAATCAAAAAGTAGAAAAAATACCACCTCGTGGCGGGCAATGGCAAACCTAAAGGAGTAAAAATTGCCTTTGAAAAGCTTTTCACTTCGCCGTTCGGATTCGGCATACAAATATAACACGCACAACATGAGTGGATGCGAAAAGCTCGGCCTAGGCCCTCCATGGGCTGTTGTGCCATTAATAGTAAAAAAAAGTAAAAATAAAAAGACTGTTTTTTTTGTTGGCCAGTGTATTCTTTTACTTATCTCATAGAAAATAATTACCAAAATTATAAAATTAAAAAGAATATATATTAAAATTTAAATAAGCGAGGAAAAAATAAAAAGTGTTTTTGTTTTGTTGGCCAGTGTAATTTTTACATATATAGAAAATAATTACAAAAATTGTAAAATTAAAAAAAAAAAAACTATTAGAATTTGTGTATAATAAAATGTTATTGTATTTAATTATTTTGCGTTTCTTTTTAATATTATTGTACTTTAGCTGAACATTATTTTTTGTGTGAAATTACTGTGGTATGTTTTTTGCGTATTTTGTTTTATGGGTGAAGCGCAACTTGAACTTTGTTGACTTATAATATACGAGTACCTAGTTCATCTGAAGGTGTGTCAGAATTTACAAAAAAAAAAAAAAAAAATTCAAAATACAAAATTAAATGATGGAATTTTTATTATTAAAATACCTTCAACAAATTCATAGAACCGTGAAGTATTAGAAGCTAACAAAATATGGACTAACACATAAAAAGTATAAGTGATATTTCAAAATGCAAATACAAATTAAAGGTGGGTATTTCGAATAAGTGCGAAGTGTGAGCATACCATATTTTATGAATACATATAAAAATTTCATTTAATGGTACAAAATACATTTTTTCAAATAGAAAAAAAAAAATAAAACCACAACTTGCACAACACAAATGTTTATAGTTACTTTTAGTTGTGAATTAAGAGGTAAAAAATACTAAAAAAAATGTATAATTTTGATAAGGTTTATGCATGTGCTGGCGTAAAATTGTGCTCAAGTGTGTGCGTTTAACTCTTAAATGATTATTTGATGATTATAATGAAAATTAATCGTTTTTTCTTTTCTTTTTTAATTACTAATTATAAGAACGTGTTGACACAAAGAGAGCACTCTAATTATATTTTTTTCTAATTATAAGTATATCGCTTGCTTGTTGTAAATACGAGTAAGGTACATACTCTTAAATGATTTAAGCATAGGTTAAATGATTTATAATATGGTATACTCGTATGACGTTGCAATCAATCCGTCAATTAAAATAGTGAGTCACACACAGTGGAAATGGTACAGGGTGGACCATTTATAATTTGGAATTTGACTTTGGTGAAAATAAGAAACAAATATTTTTTTTCAACCAATGTGATGGATTGAAACATTATTTTATTGAAATGACTTCCTAGGCTGGCCTTGCAGTAGCCCATATTATCAACCCAGGTTTTTAGTACATTTTCGACTGTATGGAGCAGAACTTCATTATTTTTTAAATTCTTTATTGATACATTCAACATTTATTGATACATGATTGCAGAGCATAGAAAGAAGATTGATAGATTGATAGGTGGGAGCAAGGAGGAAGAATGAGAGAGGGAATGCAATCACAGGACACCGATAAACAGATAGACGGCGAGTGTGGCAAGTGTTTAGCAAGTGCCTTTACCACAATGAACTTCAATTTTATCTATGCCGGCTATGACCGCATGTACCGACAAAGGCCGAGCTTTCGCCGATTGCTTGCTCCAATTTCGTCCTTGAGAGACTCAATCGTTGCTGGATGCTTAGCGTTACACATATCTTTATCAGGCTCCCCACAAATAACAGTCCAACGAAGTCAAATCGCAACCGCGTTGTAGCCAATGCGCAACACCAAAACGGCTAATACGATTTTGAAATATTTCACTTAAAAATCGATTGTTGCATGGCTTGTGTGACACGGCGCGTCATTCCATTGGAACCAAATATTGTCTAGGTCCATATCTTCGAAAATAGGCCATAAATAATCAGTTATCTTTGTGAGGTAGCGCATACCATTCACTGTAACTTTGGATTCTCAACAATCACGCATGGATTTTCTGAACCGCAGATGCGACAATTTTGCTTATTAACCCAATCACTGAGGTTAAAGTGAGCTTCGTCAGAAAATATGATATTCCGGTAAAAATGCTCATCTTCTTTCAAGCCCAGTTCCAGTGCCCAGTTAGCGAACCGCAAATGTTACGAATGGTCATTTGGCTTCAGCTATTGTACCAATTGAACTGTGTACGGCTTCATTCCGAGGTGTTTATTAACAATTAGTAACAAAGAAGTGAGTGCAATGTTCAATTCCTGAGAACGATGGTGAGTGAGTTGATGCGGTTGTTTCATTTTGACAATCTGAGCAGCATCAAATTTTTCGATTGTGCGAGAACGTGTTGTTTTATGCAAGCGTTGCACAAACTGAGCCACAAATTGCGTGGAAGGCATCGCTTTTCTTCTAATGAATTTATAATGTAATTTTCTTAAATTTTCGGTAGAAGATTCACTATTTTGTAAGTACTTACATTTTTAGTATTTCCCAAAATTTTTTAAGCGTATATCTACCCATTTCGGTAACCTCAAATATAAAACTAATTTTCCGTCATAATACGAATAACATTAGACTCTCAAAATAACCAGCAGTTCAAATTCCAAATGTTAATCGGACCACCCTATATTTTAATATCTGATTAAACCCAAGTGCCTGTATTAATTAAAAAGAAAAGTTACCCAGCATGTAACACAGTGTATGCACGTGTGTTGTTTCTTGTTTAAATTCCACAAAGTAGGAAAATGGGAAACCAACATGATGGAAAATCCAAAAAAAAAAACTATTCGAGTACATAAATGAAAAAAGTTTTTAATTAACTTTTATATGCGATCACAAAGAACTAAGTACATACATTTCCATTAAAATTGTATTATACATACTTCAAGATTAATATAAGCACATTAGTATTCGATTGCGCCATGAGAAAACACCTCAGAGAAAATGATTGTATAAAACTATAATTAAAATATAATTTCAATGAATGATAACTTTGAATATAAAACAAAAGTTTTTGTACTATTTAAATGTATGAATGATATTTAATTAGTTTTTGAAAAGCAATTTTTACTACCCTTTTAATTTGCATGCACTAAAAGTGGCAGGAAAATGTTTAATTTTTTTGTTGAACGAGTTTTATACTAAGTACTTAACTTTGAACAGGCGCGGATGCAGAAATCTTTATTTACTTATATACGGATTTTGGAAAAACGTGGCTGGTGATCACGAAGCTGACGTTGAATTTGCTGTATTTCCGAAATATGTATTTCAATATAATATGCTATAGCCTCCGTATTTTTCAACCGGTTTTTAAGAATATTACATTTACTGTTTAGAAGATTTATAAACCTTCTTTACTTACTTACTTATAAATCAATTAGGTGATTCAAAAGGTGTCATAAACTGTCGTATAAGTCGCATTGCATATAATTTTACAATTCTTATAAAGATGCTGTTGCTAACTTCCACACAAAATTGTTATATGGAAATAAAGCGTTTTTCAATACAGGGACTGAGTATTTTTGTACTTAATACAGTCACATCTTTGAATTTTTTCTTTTTGATCTGGCAATGTCAAAACGTCATTCAAGGTTTACAATTTAATCATGGTGTAGTTCACTAACGAGCAACGTTTGTAAATGATAAGAAATGACTACTATCGAAATTCTGAGTCCCACCGACTTTAAGAGCGCTTACTTCAATTTTTGGTCTTAACACGACAGGCCGTCCGTGAAATAGTGAATAAATTGAAGTCAATATACTCACTATTGAATGTTCCTGTGCCAGTGAGACAACGCACCGGTCAGTTCAAAATAAGCCGATTCCATGTCTTTCACAGGAATTAGCCCACACTCTTATAAGATCAAATTAACCCATGAAGTGAAGCGTCGTGATCATTTGAAGCGCGGCAACTTCTCCGATTTGGCTCTGCAAAAGTTTGAAGAAAATCTTGGATTTCATCGAACAATTATGTTCAGCTCATTTTTGACGATTTAACGCCGTTTAATTTCTTTTTATGGGGTTACGTTAAGAGTCATTGGTTTATTCCAACAAGCCAACGAGGTAACAGGAGCTCACTAACGAATGCGTAATTGCCAATATGTGTGGAAGATATGAATGGCCGATATGTGTGGAAGAGTAATGGAAAATTGGCCTCAAAAAATCGATCTCGCGTGGTCATATAAACGATATCAAGCGGTATATAAGCGGTATATAAGTGGTATATAAACGGTAAATAAGCGGTATATAAGCGGTATCAAGTTTCAGTCAGATATCTCAATTATTCCTGGTTTTATTTAAATACAAAATTGTTATGTCCCTATTGAAAAACCCCTTTACATCTGTGCAACGTATGTTGCAATTGTCATTACTAACACATATTTTGTCTGCGTGAAATTGTTATAGCATCTATTTTATTTCTCAAGCAATCAACTGATTTAGTGATGCAATATCACATTCAAATACAAAAGGGTGCTCTTATTTTTCTTCAAATACGATTTATGAGTAACGACTTTAGGAGAATTGGTGAATTACCTAAATGTGTAAATGTCAGATGAAAGCATGCCAAGTGATTGGAACCACAGCGTACTCTGCCCAATCCATAAGAAAGGTGATTCCACGATCTACGCCAACTACCGTGGGATAAGCCTTCTTAATATTGCATATAAGGTTCTATCGAGCGTACTGTGCGAAAGACTGAAGCCCATCGTCAACAAACTGATTGGAACTTATCAGTGTGGCTTCAGACCTGGTAAATCCACCAACGACCAGATATTCACACTACGCCAAATCCTGGAAAAAACACGAGAAAAACAGATCGACACCCATCATCTATTTGTCGATTATAAAGCCGCTGCCGCCTTCGACAGCACGATTAGGGATCACTTGTACGTCGCAATGTCTGATTTTGGTATCCCTGCAAAGCTCATTCGTCTTTGCAAAATGACACTGACCAACACCACCAGTGCAGTGAAAATTGGGACAGACCTCTCCGCACCATTTGATACCAAAGAGGTTTCAGACAAGGTGACTCCCTATAGTGCGACTTCTTTAACCTTATGCTGGAGAAAATAATTCGAGCTGCTAACATCGACATCTCTGGCACTATCTTCTATAAGAATGTCATGCTGCTAGCATACGCTGATGATATTGACATCATTGGCAAAAACGCTTGAGCAGTCAGTGCAGCATTCTCCAACCTAGAAAGGGAGTCTCGTCGAGTGGGTCTAGTGGTGAACGAGGACAAAACGAAATACCTTGTGTCAACAAACAAAGAGTCACGGCGTCTTGGACAAAATGTCACTATTGACAATTATACTTTTGAAGTCGTCAAGGATTTCGTATATCTAGGATCCAGCATAAACACCAACAGTAATGTCAGCCTTGAGATCAAGCGGAGACTAACTCTTGCCAACAGGTGTTTCTACGGGCTCAGTAGGCAATTGAGAAGTAGAGCCCTCTCTCGACCGACGAAAATAACGCTCTATAAGTCCCTCATCCTTCCCGTCCTAATGTATGGTGCAGAGACGTGGACATTGACCATCAATGATGAGAGGCTGTTGGCTGTTAGGAGCGTTCGAGAGGAAGATACTCCGTAAGATCTACGGTCCAGTATGCATGGACGACGTGTATCGAATAAGATGGAACGATGAGCTGTATGAGCTGTACGCCGACACTGACATAGTCAAGCGTATAAAACTCCAGCGGCTTCGCTCGCTGGGTCATGTTGAGCGAATGGAAGAAAGCGCTCCGGCTAGAAGGGTGTTTTATTCGAACCACGGTGGAGGAACACGCAGAAGGGGACGTCCTAATCTCCGTTGGAAAGACCAGGTGCAGGGCAACCTGACTGCACTTGGGCATATCAACTGGCGCCAGCGCGCGCATTGCAGAGGCGACTGGCGAAGCTTTGTAGAGGCGGCCAAGACCGATCATCGGTTGTAGTGCCAGTCAAGTAAGTGAGTAAGTAAGCAAGTATAAATATTCTACAACCATGAAAATATGTTGGAAGGTCTATGGAACTTTTTTTTTTTAAAAATTTTGCAATAGCTTACATATTATACACAGGAATCTCACAATTAACTAGAGTTAAAAAACCTGATGAGCTTAAAAAATTAGATCAGAACTAAATGAAAACTTGTCTCATTACATGTAAATAAAAAAGACCTAATTACAATACTAAATTGAGTATTGATTTACATTGTAATTTTACACTGTAAATCCATTTATAATCTTCCCTTTGAATATTAATTGGTGGCCTCATAGGACCGGAATTTTGTCAGTAGACAGCAGTGTTGCCAGATGAAGTAAGTCCTCAAATTCCCCAATTTCGAAAAAATTCCTCACAGATAACAATTTAAGCACGTATATTCCAATTTTTTATTTACTTAAATTCTGGTTTTTGATTCTGGTTTATATTTCTGACAGTTCACGCGTAATTCTTGACATGTGTGAAAGTAAAAAATGCTCAGTTTTGTTTGCCATTTTTTATCATGAATAGTCTTACGCCTGAACAACGTTTGCAAATTATTGAAATTTATTATCAAAATTCGTGCTCTGTGAAAAATTAGTTTCGCAAGCTACGTGAATAAGCAGAATTGCCGCATTTGGAGTGAAGACCAGCCAGAGGCAATTCAGCAGCTAGTAATGCATCCAGAAAAATGCACTGTTTGGTGCGGCGGCATGTTATGGGCAGGCGGCATTATTGGGCCGTACTTCTTCAAAGATGATGAAGGTCGCAACGATACGGTCAATTCGATAACAGACTTTTTTTTTCCGAAAATGCAAGTAATGGATTCGGCCGACATGTGGTTCCAACAGGACGAACAGGACGGTGCCACATGCCACATGCTATACTGCACGCGAAACCATGCGTCAATTGAGAGGCGATTTTGGTGAGCAGTTAATTACACGTTTTGGTGCAGTCAATTGGCCACCAAGATCATGTGATTTGATCCCGTTAGACTATTTTTTGTGGGACTATGTTAAGTCTCTTGTTTATAGGGACAAGCGAAACATGATTGCTGCTTTGGAAGTCAACACCAACATTGAACGCCTCATTGGTGAGATTCCGGCCGAAATGTGTGAAAAAGTGTGCCGAAATTGGACATTTAGAATGGACCACTTGAAGCGTAGCCGCGGGCATCATTTAAATAAATGGCAGGAATTAATTTATCGATCCAACTAAAAATTTCATTCACTTTTGTAAATTTTCTGTGTTTTTTTGAATTTACAAAAGTATATCCAGAGTATGCATTTATTAGAGAACAGAGATGATTTTTAAGGGAGGCGGTCCTTTTCTTTAACGGCTACACTTTGTTGCACATTTTAGTGTACAAAATTTTGCCAATAATTCATGAAACGTAGAGAATTCAACATAAATATTAAAAATCTCCCCACACGAGAGAATAAGAGGAATTCATCCCTGGTAAACAAATAGACTTAGCGCAAACGATGTACGAGATCTTGCAGGAGCTACAGTGACTTTTTACTTTGAATAAAAAAAACCGGTTTCAAATTGTGGCATATAAGGCATTGCCATTTCCCGACATTTAAGCCACATTTAATAAATTAAAACTTAACATGTTAGTATTTACTTTAACTTTCTCTCCTGCACATTTCTAAACACAAGCACTGCCTACAAATGTTCATATGTTAAGGTAAACACTAAATTGCAATATAATGCTTGTTTATCTTCCTAACTAAGTAAGTAATACTAACTATTTGCCTGTATGCGTCACTGCTATATATTGTACATTGTATTTTATGATGAATGCAAAAGTAAAACTGAAAAGTTTTTATTTGATTTACTTATTAATATTTTACTACCGTGATGTACTTATACATACTACTGTGGGCAAAAAGTAGTAAGACTTTTTAATTTAAATTTCGCTGAAACCCATTCATCAAAATATATAATCATTAGTGGTTAGTATACGCTTGTCTTTCTGAAGTACAAAAAGTGCATTCGGCGATTTTCACAATGAGTGAAATTATTCAACAAAGAAGTTCCATTAAATTTTGTGTGCGGAATCAAATTTCTGTTGCCGAAACGTTCAGAATGTTGCAAAAGGCCTTCGGTGATAATTATATGTCGCGAGCAAGTGTTTTTGATTGGTAGAAATTGTTCAAAGATGGTCGAGAACGTGTTGACGACGAACCACGACCAGGACGGCCATCAACATCAACTGATGATCAACACGTCAATGAAATCAAGGAATTGGTGCTCGAGAATCAACGATTAACAGTCAGAGACCTTACTGGCATCGTTGGAATATCGGGAGGATCAGTGAAAACCATTTTAAAACATCATTTGGGCCTAAGAAGAGTGAATGCACGATTGGTTCCAAAATCACTGCATTGGTTTTACGAGACCATTTTGCCAAAAATTCGACTGATATCGTTCCACAACCACCCTATTCGCCTGACTTAGCACCGTGTGACTTTTGGCTATTTTCTAAACTCAAAAAACCGCTTCGTGGACACCGTTTTGAGTCAATTGAAGACATTAAACATGAATCGCTAAGCGCATTGAAGGCTTTCCGGAAATTGACTTTAACAACTGTTTCGAGAATTGGAAAAAACGTTGGCACAAGTGTATTGGGGCCGAGGGGGATTACTTTGAAGGGGACGAAATAAATTTGGGAGAATGAATAAAAAAATTTGAAATTATGAACAAAGTCTTACTACTTTTTGCCCACAGTAGTAGAAACATCATAAATTAAAAAAAAATAAATTTAATTTAAAGTTTATTCAAGAGTTTGTTTAAATATTTGTATTACTAGTTAAATATGTAAAAGTATGTAAACTCATTTTAATACAATTTACATCCATAAGTTAGAGCTTAATTTCATAAACATTATGTTTTTTGGTAACACCCAAAAACCCTAACTTATTCTCATAATGTTGCTAGTTCTTGGGCAAAAAAAAAACAATAAAAAAAAAACTAAAAAATAAATAAAAATAGCAAATACAAAATTGTTTACATTGAATTTACAGAATATTCGTAAATAAATATGAAAACAAAAATAAATATAAAAGTAAATAAAATAATTTGAATGAGTACAATTTGCGGACAATGAAAGGTAGCATTTGAGTTTACCTTTGTACGTATGTATGTACGATGTTTCTGTTTGTATGTGTACATATGTATATGTTTGTTTTTGCCTTTGTTAGCATTCTTGTGGTATTAGAAATCCAAATGCATACAAACATACATACAAGTATTTACCCTGCAGTGTAATCAACTAGCTGAAAAACTAGTTAATTCCTCGATCTTATTTACACGCAACATACTTGGTTTTCTTCCCACGCTAGGAAAGTCCTAGGAAAAGACAATTGTCATATCCTCGATAACTTGTGAGCTAGCTAACGAACTACTTACTTAGTATGTTTTGATATAGTGTCAAACTGCAATAGTTTAAAAATAACTAAGTAGTTGCAGACTACATTTTTTCAGAGTCGGAAAAGTACAATAACAAAATTAAATACAAAGAATTATAAATATGTGCCTACAATATACATATGTACCATATGTATGTGCAAAAAATTATACCAAAACTCCAAAAAGCAAATAGCTACTCGGCTGCTTCTTCTATCTTCGTCATAGATACCTTATTTCAAAAATCCATATAAGCGAAAAATATAGTAAAGTAGATATCCAAATTTCAAGACAATTTTTACACCGAATAGTAAATATTGAAAGAATCCCGGTAAGGCAATCAACTGCTTAGTTTAAAGTTTATCGATCAATGCTGAAAATCATAACTAATCTCACATTTGGTGGCTTCCTAATCGTGAACTGATTTCATTAACATTGCATTATCCTAGGCACAAGTCAATTGCCCAGGCTTGCACCAGTTAAGAATAGTTGGTAGATAGAGGTTTTCGGGAATAGTCAGTGATCTTTATGATATTTCAAAATCCATACATTTAGGTGAAAAATATTGTAAGTAGATATAGGAATTACAAGACAATATTTTCACTGAATAGTAATATTGAATGAATCCCGGTAGGGCAAATAGTGTAAAGTTTGTCGATTAACTGGTTTATGGTACTAAACACCACAACTAGTCCCACATATGGTGTTTTCCTAATCGTCAACTGGTTTCTTTAATATTATATTGCCCTTGGCACAAGTCAATTGTCCAGGCTTGCAAATATTTTCAACTAATTGATAGATACATACTTATATGTTTTTGGAATAGCTTGTAAACCAATCGAATTGTTTTAGTTTTCTAACTAGTTGTCTGTCGAAAAATTGATTCACTTAAGTGAACAAATTTGTAAAGTAAGTCGATGAGAACTACAAGACAATATTTTTACTGAATAGTGTTATAAAAGTGTTTGTTTATAACCACTTCAAAAACTAGATGTTGCATAACTATTTGAAAAACTAGTAATTTTTGTGCACTAGATTGGTTCGGCCCTAGAGAAAGTTCTTTGTTGTTGCATATACAATCAGACAACTCTAGGCAATCTTCAAAGTGCTCATCCTGCAACAGTTTTGAGCTTGTAACTACCTTAACTAGCTCGTTTTAGGCTAGGGAATATACTAAGTAATTTATGAGACTAAATCATTTTTGCCCTGCAGGGTATTTACCTTTAGACGTAAATATAAGTGTGTACACGAGTTTTAGTTTTGTATAAAATGTGCGACAATAAAAAAAAAATCAATGTGTGCTTGCCTTTTCATAAAAGATTTGGATGCCGGCCGGCAAATAGACACACACAATAGCCACACTTCCATATAAATGTATGGCTGCAATATTTTTGGCAGAAGTGCAGATGGATCAAAAACTCGATTTTGAAGCATTTTAAGTTAGGGCTTTAGCAAATTAAGGTAGAGATATGTAAAATAGATTCATTATGCACTTGGAGAAATAGTTATCACCTCAATTTAGGAAACTACAGGGTTAGGCGATTGAAGTCTTACCAACTTCACACCGGTATATCTGGCAACACGATCTTGCCAACTGTGTCAAATTCATGCCAATGACAGATGTTTATGTTATTTACAAGCTACCATTTGCGTCTAAGTTTTATAGAACAAAAGTTATTCCGAATGGAATTCAAACGTAATACTCGTAGTGTGATTGCCTTAAAATTGAGTGGAAAATCACAACCAGCTACTGATCGTGAGCTCAGGTATCTCAAAGTTCATAACATTTTTATAAATCGCACCATAAGTCGTGGATAATGATATAGGCAGCATTGCCAAAAGCTATGGTGGTGGACGAAAAAAAACAGCAACTCACCTGAAATGGTTCGGCAAGTGAAGGATCGATTTGAACAAAATCCACGTCGTAGTGGCAATCAAATGGCCAAAGAACTGAAAATATCTCAGCGAGGCATCCGATACATATTCCAAAATGAGCTCAAGGTAAAACCTTACAAGTTCCAAAAGGCACATGATCTTACACCAAAGAAAAAAAAAAGTTAGACTCGAAAGAGCAAAGGAGCTGTTATGCTTGCACAAACGTGGCGAATTTCCGAAAATTGTGTTATATGATGATAAAAATTTCGCTATTGAGCAGTTCATAAACTCTCAGAATATTTCGTGTTTATTTAACTGAACGCATTCACGAAAATTTGAGCCTACGAACGACCACCCGAAGTAATTGTCCATCTCCATTAATGGTATGGGCAGCTGAGACCACCCATGGCCGCTGTCTAATCGTTTTCATCGAGCCTGGTGTCAAAGTCAATGCGACTTATTATCGGGAAAATGTTTTGGAAGGTGCTTTAAAGTCGTGGGCACGCAAACACGAACGTTCCAACAAGACTCGGCACCGTCTCATAAAGCTCGTGTGAACCAAGAAAGGTTAAAAAACCATTTTCCACACATCATTTTGTGCACACAATGGCTTTCGTATTCGCCAGATGCAAATCGGGTGGACTATTCCATCAAAGGCCATTTTGGAGGGCAAGGTGAGGACTAAAAAATATGCCAGTATGGATGCGCTGAAGAAAGCCATTGTTCGTACAGCATGCAACTCATTTTTTAACCGTTTGAAGTCCATAGTCAAGGCAAAAGGTGTCCACATCGAGCTAAAGTGAATGGATTCTAAAATTTTTTCATTTCTACACATTTTAGTAATTAGAATCAATAAAAAAAAATTTCACACAAAAAAATATGGTTGTTTGAATAGGTAACACCTCAATCGCCTAATCCTGTACATAGTTTCATTTTACTAGTTGAGCATATGCAATACGATCAGCGATGCCATCGCTCAAATAAAAAAAAACTTATTACTTCCTAATTTACGACACGTGACAATAAGTTGAAACAATAAGAAATTATGTTTGGTGTATTAAAGAGATTTAATGAACATTAAATTTGCCATAGAGAGAATAACAACAATGTAATATAGAACACGGCACCACCTCTTGGCGGGCAATGGCAAACCTACAAGCGTAAAAATTTCCTATGAAAAGCTTTTCACTTCGCCGTTCGGATTCGGCATTAAACTGTAGGCCCCTTCCATTCATGTACAAATATAACACGCACAACATGACTGGATGTGAAAAAGCTCGGCCTAGGCCCTCCATGAGCTGTAGTGCCATTGAAAGTAAGTAATATAGAACAGGCTAGGCTGATCATGGTGGTTCCTCATCAGTGATTTTAGTTGTAAATCTCTGTGTTTCAATAATCCATAGAAGTTACTCATATTCGAAAAGGTAACCGGGAACTATCATTACAAGAATTCTTCAAATATTTTCACTGAATGGTATTATTGAAACAGACATACCACCCTCTACTATATACTTAGCATATATTTTCTTTTTATTCTCTTTTCACTACTCAACACATAATGGTAAGAATTATTTTCTGAAACTAGCGTTAATGTTGGTAGTCAGATTTTTGTTTTTTGTTTGTTCATGAAATTATGAAAAAATTTCCGATTTTTCCAATGAAGAGCAAAAAAGATACAAACCAAAGTTTTGGTTAGTCCGTATTTTTAGATTTAAAATTTACCGCTTGCACAAAAATCACAGTAACTATACACAAAAACATTCGCCATTTTTCACATGTAGAAATGTGGATGTCAAACTAAAAAACGACAGTTGCAAGCAATAAATGGCAATAGATATTCTTCTTCTTTTTTTTCTTTCTTTTAATGGCATAACAGTCCATGGAGGAAGGCCTGGATTGAGCTTTTCGCAGAAGATATTGCCAGGAATAAATTGCTTGGCCTAGCGGTCTCCACTTAATATTTATTTCTTAACACGGAATTATTTCTCGTGGAGATGGGGTGTTGCATACAGAAATCTTTTGTATATCACTACACTGTTTTCAGAGACTATTTGGGAATTTTTTTTTCAGATGAAAAAAATTAATAATTATAGAAAGTATGTACAAGTAAAAATTGTTTCACATCTTAAATTAAATAAATTTTTCTGCCAACATAATTTTGTTTTAATATTCAATAACGGGTGGAAAAATTATGCCAAAATGACATGAATTCTGTCACTTTGGCAACGACAGGACAACGAATGAACAAGGATAACTCTAGAAGTAAACGATCAATTAGAATGTCTAAAATTTGTCAAGGACATTATTTATTTACAAAATTAATGTAATCGTAAATGAGAATAAGCAGTGTTCTGTATGGCTTGTTATTGCTTATATTTATAGAAAACTTGAGACTCTGGAAAGTGCCCTGTTGTTTTTCTACCAGTTCTGCTTTCAGTTCAGCAAAAAAAAACGACGAACACTGATCACCTCCATTCATTCAATAGCAAACTTTTTCTGCATGTTTGTTTTCTGCATGTGGTTTGCATCTCTCAGCAGTTTTTAGCAATAAGCAACAGTGGATCTAACTGAATAAATCCTTCCTTTTGGTCTACAGTGCTATGCATATTGTTGGTTGTTGGTTTAATTTCAACACGTGTTTTTAGTTTAAGCAATAATTCTTGATCTAAAATGACTAGAAATATAGAAATTGGAAAGGCAGCTGGGAAGGAATTTAATAGAAATTTCGTAAAATATATCCTATGTAGAGATAAGTTATTCTGCCAAAATTGCACAGACATACATATGGTAGACTTGCAGTTATTAATATTTTTTTGTTGCTAAATGAAAATGTATATAATTTTTTTTGGACTAAAAATTATTTTCTAATTAAGTTTTTAAATTAAAAACGTATCGCATTTCTTATGTTTTGTTTTCGAATTATTAATAATAGTAGAATTTGTTGTTAATTTTGATATGTGTTCTAAAGGTGTAACTGTACATACTTACTTTTACTTTACTTTTAATGGTACAACAGCCCATGGAGGGCCTAGACCGAGCTTTTCGCATCCACTCATGTTGTGCGTGTTATATTTGTACATTAATGGAAGGGACCTACAGTTTAATGCCGAATCCGAACGGCGAAGTGAAAAGCTTTTCATAGCAATTTTTACTCTTGTAGGTTTGCCTTTGCCTGCCAAGAAGTGGTACTGTGTAGAAAAATTATTTTTTCTACTTTTTGATTTTGCCTATGCCGAGATTCGAACCCCGGACACTCTGCGTAGCGGTCCAACGCATTACCACTACGCCACAGCGATCATACATGATATATAAATTAAATATTATGTGTAAATAATACTTTACTAAATAATTTCATTGTACATATTATTGTTACGACTTTGTGCGAAACTGTGAGGTGCCTAACACTCAAATTACGATTTATGCCAATTTAATGTAATATAAAATTTGAGCCGAAGTCTGATGTTAGGTTTGAAGCATCGTTTTTTTTATGTTAAAATCTGTTTAATGGTTTTCAATTTGGAAAATTATTTCCGAATTTGGCAAGTTCATCTTGTTAGAGTATGTCTAATGTATTTAAAAAGGCTTAATGAACGTTAGGCTCGCCAGACATAATAACAACAATGTATACTATATAATATAGCATTTACTTAATTATATATAATATAGAACAAGCAGATCAAAAAAATAAAACCCTTTTAGAAAATCTAGTTACTAGAAAACAATCTTGAAACTAATTTTCAATGTGAATTAGAATTAAAGTTAAAAATTCTCATTAGCAAAACTTAGCTATAATATGAGCCAATTTAAAATAGAAAACTTATGGGGTGTACCATTTATAATTTGGAATTTGATTTTGGCGTATGTAATAACGAATAATTTTTTTTAATGTGATTTTTATTTTTCGAAAGTACAATTCTTTCGGTTAATTGTGGAACACTATTTCATTCAAAAGAAATAATCGGCTGGTCTTGCAGTAGCCAATACGATCAACCCAAGTTTTGAGACATTTTCGACTGTGTGTAGCAATACTTGACCGATGGCTGCACCAATTTCGTCTTTACGAGCCTCAATCGTTCCTGGCTGGGTAGCATAATACTTATCTTTAACAGCTCCCTTCCCTTCATGTACAAATATAACACGCAGAACATGAGTGAATGCGAAAAGTTTGGCCTTTGGCGCAACATGCGGTTATATTCAACACTGATAAACTGAAGATCATTGTGGTAAAGGCATAACACTTGCCAGAATGGCTGCCTATGTCTTTATCGGTGTCCTGTGTGATTACAGTCCCTCTCTCATTCTCCCTCCTTCTTTCTCTCACCTATAAATTTTCCTTCCATTCAACACAATGCTCTGCCTTCATAGGGGTAGGTACACCCTGTGTGTTGAATGTATCAATAAAAAAAAAAAAAGCTCCACATAAATAATAGTCCAACGGAGTCAAATCGCAACTGCCTGCGTGGTGGTAAATGCACATCACCAAAACGGCTAATAACGCGATTTTCAAACTTCCCGCGCAACAAAAAAGATCGATTGTTGCACGGCGCCATTATGTTGGAACCAAATGTTGTCGAAGTCCATATCTTCTAAAATATGACAAAAAAATAAATAAAATCAGTTATCATTGTCCTTCCTCTGAGCAACAGCAGAAATTTTTTCGGTAGTAGTACGAGAACGTATTGTTTTATCCAATAAAGATCTAGTTTCACTCACACAAATCACAAATTGATCCACAATTGTCAATCGAATTTTGAACGAAATATTCTTTCACTTTACTTTACTTTTAATGGCACAACAGCCCATGGAGGGCCTAGGCCGAGCTTTTCACATCCACTCATGTTGTGCGTGTTATATTTGTACATGAATGGAAGGGACCTACATTTTAATGCCGAATCCGAACGGCAAAGTGAAAAGGTTTTCATAGCAATTTTTACTCTTGTAGGTTTGCCATTGCCTGCCAAGAGGTGGTGCCGTCTAGAAAAATTATTTATTTTACTTTTTGATTTTGCCTGTGCCGAGATTCGAACCCGCACACTCTCCGCAGCAGTCCAACGCACTACCACTACGCCACAGCGACCAGCTTCTTACACTTTCGGTAGAAAATTCACCATTTTGCAAACAAATTTTTAGTATTTCCCAACGTTGTTATAGTTATAAAATAAATTTCAGAGTTGCCAAAATACTCTCAAAATAACCAGTATTACAATTTCCAAATGAACCACCCTTTATAACAAAGACAACAACAAAGATAAAAGATAAGATCATTAAAATTGTATATAACAAAAAAGTGCTTTTTACTTCCAAATAAATTTACGTATTTTATTTAGTAGAAAATCTTGGAAATACAAGCCGAGATTAAATAAAAGATATTTGCACGTACGCTAAAAATATAATATGAATGTAAATTGTAAACAACACAAAGAAAAAAAAAACAAAACAAAAAAATTGTGAATAAATATTAAACACTTTCATTTTAATTTAAATTTGTTTTTTATTTTTAACAAGGGGGAAAAAACAACAACAGGTAGTGAAACTGTGAAAGCGCACGTTTACCGATAATAACAACGAACAGCGTTCAAAAGCTAATAAAATACCACAAAAGCAACAAAAAACTGCAATAAAGCTATGCCGTAGTACAATGGCCCCACCAATCAACTCGTCAAAATAATAATTAATTTCTTTGTGTTTATTTTTTTTCCAACGTGTAACTGCAACACTTAGTGACAGATATCAGCTGGCGATGGCAACTGTGGTGCTATGACGCGTTGGTTTTAAACTCTCACTTTTTTCTTAGCGAACTACGTATTATTTTGAATGGATTTTTTAGGTATCCCTTGAATTTTAGCATTTTTGCCTGCCAAGCGATATACGTACTCGGACATACGCTAACTTACGTACATATATTTTACGAGCATGAGTACGTATAAAAATACCAGTTAAATGGAGTTTTTAAAGAGCTGACGAAAATTAACACCTATCAGGCAAATTGATTTGAATCAAGTAGGTATTTCTTCATTAATTTTGATGTCTGATATAGTGGTAGAATATTGGATGGCTAAGAGTAGAGTAAAGATTAGTGTGGGACATGACGCAAAATATCTAATATCTGTCGTATGCAAATAGGGGAATTCTATAACGTTTAGAGAAAATTAGAGGCAGTGATATTCATAGATAACACAGGTTTACACGATTTTGGACCGACCCGAGCAGCCAAAATACGTTTTACGATAATTTTAGGCATTGATTACGAATCTGCAGCCCATTTTCGTTATCAGGTCAGATTCTTGAGATATTATTAGCATTTGGTAAATTTTAATCATATTTGAGAATTTTTTTTTAAGTTAGGCATTCTCGTAAATTGCAAGAAATGCAAGTCCTGCTTTTCATAAGTTATTTGACTTGATTTATTGTAAGTTAGATAGCGTATATAGTTTTTGTCTAAAATGTATCAGAACTTTCCTAAATATTTTAAATGCAAGTATCTTAGAATCCTGACCTGATAACGAAAAATTGACTTCACTTTCATTATCAGCCCCTACAATTACTGTAAAAACATCTGTTATCTTTTCGGATCACTAAATTTTCCAATATTTGTAAACCTTTTTTTTTGTTTTTTTCTTCCTGTTTTATTCCACTTGGGAACATAGGGCTTCAACAAAACATTGCCATCTTATTCTATTGTTAGCTATTCTTCTGACAACGATCCACGATTCTTCAGCTGCTCTCAGTTCACTTTCAATGGTCCGCTTCCAGGTGTTGCGCGGGCATCCAGGCCGTCTGTGACCTTAAGGGTTCCAGCCTAACGTAGTTCTGCTGATACTTTCGGACGGCTTTCGCTGTGTGTAACCTATCCACCGCCATTTACGAAATCTTATTTGTTTAGCAATGGGGTCCTGCTCCGTCAATTGCCAGAGTTCTTCGTTCCTGATGATATACGGCCAGAACACCCTGCATATTATCCGAACACATTTGTTTAAAAATACCTGTAGTTTCTGAGTGATGTATAATCACAGCTTATATGGGGCATTGATAGGTGTATCTATGTTAGAGATCAGATTTCAACACATAATTGTCAGATCAAAAGACATATGCGAACGAATAGATCTCGCGGGGCATAGTAGTAGTATATCTCGGCACAAGAAAAATAAAAAATTTGGCGAAAAAAAGCGTATCTAAACAGCAGTAACTCTTGAAAGGCAAGATTAAGGAAACCATGAAGAGTAAAAATTGCCTAAGAAATACTTTTTATTTCAACATTCGGATTCAGATTAAAGAAGAAAAAAATGATAATAATCCTTCGACTGCGACAAGATAGCTAGGTGGTTGTTGTGGCTGATCCGTTTCTATGCCAACCTAATTTTATACCATTTTTAACACTACCAGTTGTGTTAACTACGGACTTTTAAGGTTCCGTTTCAATACTCGTAAGACCCAGCCTTATCTAGAAAAATAGGTAAAATATATATTTTTGAATATTTTTTTTAGAAATTATATTTCATTGTTTGTTTGTTAGTAACAATGTTTCTAAAATGGGTCGGGACCCACAACTGTGATGCGAAACAAATTTATTGGATCGTAAAAGACATTTTTTACTCCTCTTAACCTCATAAATATATTTTTGCTTTGATTTTTTTAATATTGCAGCATTTTTGTACTTTAATAAAATTTTCTGTATTTGATTATTATATTTGATCTTCTGTAAATATTTCCTAATACTTGTTGGTATCTACATATTATTCCGCCTTCTCTTGCATCTGCTTTTTATCCAAAACATAAAAATTAAAAAAATTGGAGCTACGTGACTGAGTTAGAACGCAGTCGCTATCAGTACTTGTCTTTGGGCTAAGTTGAGATGGATAGAAGCTGAATTTGGGTCGGGAAAAAGCCTCAGAAAGAGGATGAGCTAAACTGTAGAACAGCAATGTGGCATGGAGACAAAGGATATGGTTTAATCAGGTTTAATATTCCATAACGTCTGATTACGGATACCGAAAACAAAAGGGTAATTCTCTACGTGTAGCATATGCCATTGCCAGACTTTTAATTAATACTTTTGAGCAAATATTTTTATGTGCTTAGTATTATACGAGTATTACGTACTGTAAGTACAAATGGTTTTGGTCCCTTCTACAAATAAACCTTATGATGATGTTATGATGATTCCCAAAATATGTATTTCGACTCTACAAACGGTTATAGCTAGAGCGGAAATATTTTGGAAATCATCATAAAATTAACCGAGGTCCAAGGGTATTTCTTCTCGCCTGATCTTTCCAGAAATTCACATCAGTGGCGCACCTGATCAAATTGATTATCGGCTGGTGGCAGATAAGTTTCTTTGGCTGTTCACGAAGTGTTGCTGAAGCTAAAGTTGGCTTATCTACTGAATTCCTTCGTTTTCCATTCTTACACAATAACTTCAGCTCAGAAGTGGGATAGACATGATGTTTGTAGCCTATGGAAAGTTTATAGGAATTTACCGGTACAATGGCCAGGTCAAGGATATGGTAAAAAATTCGGTTGGTCCATTTTCTGGTTTTCATTCGTATATGGTAGCGAACGAGAACTTCATCCATTAAGTCATATGCCGATTATATTCCTTTATTATACATAGTAGGGCAGCCAATTTTAATCTTTCGTTTATTTTTTCTCTTTTTTTGAGAACTGTTGCCATTCTTTTGCGATAGAAATTGTTTTATAACAACATAAGTTGATTGTAAACTGGTGCAGCTGCTTGCACTTCTTCTGCATTTATAGCTTCTTTGATGAAGTACATTAAATTTATGTCCAAATAATCACCGATTTCCTGTTCATCATCGAAGCCAGATCAGTTTGGTTAGATCGGTATTATCGTTACTATCTGAATCCTGAACACTCTCACAGCTTGTATCGGCATCGCGGATAATCTTATCGTCAATTGGGACAAATTATTAAATTGTTTACGATGCTTCATTATGCGTTGCATCTTGCCGCGCTGGTCCGACTTTACAATTACGCTTGCAAAAATAACACTAATAATTATTTATATTACACTTGAACATAATTTAAAAAACAACACTTTTTCTTACTTACCAATAATTATTAATAATAATTTTTACAGCTCGATAAAACCACAATTAATATTTTTTTTACATACATATTTACATACATGCAATTTTTTTTTCGCGTTTTCACATAAAATCAACTTTAAGGAAACATAATGGCCAAATAAAAAATTTCAAAACAGCAAGAATAAAAAAGATATGTTTTTTTTAAAACTCACAACTTTTTTAAACCGCTTTATCGGTTTATATGATTGACTTATAACGAAATTTTTATACACCGCCTTTGGCTGAGCTGGGTTAAGAGACTGTTACTTAACAGGGGTTTACTGTAGTTACTTTCCTGTCTGTGTAGTACATTTATTTTTTGTCTATATTGGTGACATCAAAAAAGATTTATTCTTACGCAATTCATTTGTGTGATTTACTTTTGCGATTGCACAGGAAACACACACAATAAATTTGACACATTTCTGAGAAACAAACAAATTCCAGTCGCTTCGTGCTATATTAACTTGCTATTGCTAATACTATATGTTGTTGTATTTCAATAGACAGAGCAACTACTGCTGGGCGATTTAAGTTTTTACTTTTCAGTAGTACCATTATTGTTGTTGTTCGTTTGGTTGTTGATATTGTCTACGAGTAAGTATGTATAAAATTTATTATCAAAATTTAATTTACAAATTCTTACGAAGAAAAAAAAAGCAAAACCAAAACAAAAAATGGAAATAGAAATGGGAAGATATGATATGAAAAGAACAATTATCAAAACCGAAATCTGTAAATATTTGAAGAAGCTTAAAGAATTTTCAATTAAGTTTATCCAAACAAAAAAGAAAACTCAAAAACTAAAGAATTACATACATGAAGACCAACAGAGATTTAAAAATCAGCCTCAAACAATTGAAACATTCAAAGCGGAACAAAAAGCCAACAACTTGTTATGCAAATCAAAAATTTAAATACGAGTACGTACCTACAGCAAAAACCAAAAAAAAAACCAAAAAAGAAATGAAAATAACCAAAAATTGAATTAAAAATTTAAGATATTTAAATCTTAGAAATTAACCAGAAACATTCTCCAAATATTCGAGACGTAATTGTAAATCGCAGATGACGCCAGCTTCTTAGCGTTTGCATTTGAAACAGCTTCTTGATTGTATGAATTTTTTTTTTCTAAGCTTTTTTCGGGTTCTTTATTTTGGTATTCTCAACTTGAACGCTCGTAATACAATTGACCAAATGCGGCTTAAGCAAACATAAATATTTTCTTAACAAACAGAATAAGAATGAAGAATAGAATCAGAAGTGATTATTTTTTATGAAACGCTTATGGTAAAGTTGCAGAAAATGACGACGATGCTTATGAAGATGATGATGACTAAGACAAAGCAGCGTAGTGAAATGTTTGATTATATGGAAAAGCAGGAAGCACATGCCAGCAGCAGCATGCTAGAAATTTATGGGTTTGGGTAAATTTTCAAGTTAACAAAAATACTTCGTACCACTTCTATTTCTAGCTACTAAAATTACACTGAAAGAAGTGAAAAAAAAAAATGGTTATTCAACCCAGAAGATTTATTCTGGAAGCAACTAGGAAATATTGCCACCTTGATATCTCAGGGTGTAGATTACCAGTCCGGAATTATCTCGAACGTTGCTCTCGAAGACCGTGCCTTAAACTTAATCACTATCAATTATATAATAATAATCTGTTAGTAATTATTTGTGGATTAATTTGTGAAACTAGATCTTTATTGGCTGAAACTACATGTTCTCATACTTCTAAAGTGTGCAGAACCGAAAAAATTGCTGCTGTTGCTCAGAATGTGCAAGCAGAACCAACCACATCAACTCGCCATCGTTATCAGGAATTTAATATTTCAGGCAATACTTTGTTTTGAATTTTGCATAAAGACCTCGGTATGAAGATGTACAAAGTTAAATTGGTATAACAGCTGAAGTCACATGATCATCCTCAACGTTTTCGGTTCGCTAATTTGGCTCTAGAACGCTTGGAAGAAGATGAGAATTCTTACCGAAAAATCATATTATCTGACCAAGCGCACTTTGACCTCAGTGGTTACGTTAATAATCAGAATTGTCGCATCTGAGGCTCAGAAAATCCATGCACGATTGTTGAGAAGCACAATGCACCCTCAACGAGTAACTGTTTCGACAAGCGGCATCATTGGGCCATTTATCTTGGAAAATAAGAAAGGAAGATGGATTACAGTGAATGGTGGCGCTACCGTACAATGGATATCTGATTATTTGTGGCCTATTTTAGAAGATATTTGGTTTCAACAGAATGCCGCAGCGTGTCACACAAACTGTGCAACAATCGATCTTTTGCATGGGAAGTTTAAAAATTGCGTTATTAGCCGTTTTGGTGATGTGCATTCAGAGTGTCAGGGGTTCGAACAAGCAAAATAAAAAAAAATACAAAATAAAGCAACAACAACAAAATGAACGGCTCCACCTCTTGGCAGGCAATGGCAAACCTACCAGAGTAAAAATTGCCTACGAAAAGCTTTTCACTTCGCCGTTCGGGTTCGGCATAAAACTGTAGGTCCCTTCCATTCATGTCAAATATTACACGCACAACATGAGTGGATGTGAAAAGCTTGGCCTTTGGCGCTACATGTGGTCATAGTCGACATTGATAAACTGAAGTTCATTGTGGTAAAGGCATAACACTTGCCACAATGGCTGCCTATCTCTTTATCGGTGTCTTGTGTGATCACGTTCACTCTCTCATTCTCCCTCCTTCTTCCTCTCAACTATCAATCTTCCTTCCATTCAACATAATGCTCTGCATTCATAGGGGTACACCCTGTGTGTTAAAATATCATTAAAAAAAAAAAAACAGTTGAGGCGGAGATAAAGGATGAAATTGGTGCAGCCCTTGGCCAAGTACAGCTCAATTGTACTTAAAAATTGGGTTGATCGAATATGCGACTTCAACGCCAACCAAGAAAGCCGTTTGAATAAAAAAATGTTCCACAATTAACCGGAAGGATTATACTTTCGAATAATAAAAATCACACTGAAAAAAAAAAAAATTCCTTTCTTATTTACATCAAAATCAAATGCCAAATTATAATGATCCACCCTGTATAAGTATATCGAAAGATAAATTATATTTTTACTGGAACTAGTAAGTACCATAGTTGTTGCACACTGAACCTCTGTGATCGTTGAGCTACTTACATATACTAGTATATATTTTTTACTTCGGGTTTGAATCAAAATATTGTCTTTGAAATTTGGAATTGCTTAACAATTTTTTACAGTGTATATCCTATATTCTACTGCTGTTTTCAGCTATTCCTCTAATCACGTAAATTTTATATTTAAGTTTAATTTTTTGCCACACTTACTTCATTTGTTATAGAAGAACTGCTTGCGGCGGCCATTGTTCCAAAGTTTAAACAGAACAAAAAAAATGCAAAACACACAAATTGAGATGAAATGCAGCTCTGAAGCTTTTACTTTTTAGCTGAATTATAGATCAGAATTTTTGTTCTTTGTTTGTTTTTTGTTTTTTTTGTTAGAGCTTTGGTAAACTACAAAATCGAATTAGCACATTCGAAGCGTTTCAGTACGAGTAGTTTGTTTATTTTTGCAACGTTGAAAACAAACTAAACACTTCCAACTTATGCAATTTTAATTTATAGCAAAAGAAACACAGAATCTGTATCACATCAAAAAAAAAAAAAAAAAAAAGAAGCAAACCAAAAATACTTTAAGACCTTACGATCGCTCACTGATTATATTTATCTGATATTGGAGCGTTATTTTAGACATTGCTTTGTTTCAAATTTCATATCTCTTTCCAGTTTTGTTGTCGTATTTTAGTAACATTTTTAAAACGACTCCGCGTACAATAGTCACATGCAAATTAACCATAAATATATTATATGTATGTATGTATGTATGCAAGCACACACAAACAGTACGTGTGCATGCGTAACCGGTGAGAGTCAGAGCTAAAGATGCGCGTCGGTCGCAGCGTACGCCGCGTTGAGCTGCAAGTGACACACTGGCGTTTGCAGCATATGCGCATGTGATAGATATATTTAGTTGATGGCTTTTTTAGAGTTCGTGCTGAGGAAGTGAAAATTTCTTACGAGAAACTTTTGTAGTATAGATAAATGTTGCACATATGAGTGAATTAAGTTATTTGTATTCAATATTTTGATTTTTTTTCCTTCACACTTTAGCTCCATCTGAAGAAACCAGTTCTTTTTCATTATTGTTAATGTCAGTATATCTGAACTTAAACCCATTTGCGCTACTTTCAAGAGAAAGAAATTCTCTTCTTTCACATTTTTTATTATATTTTTGTTGTTATGTTTTTGCATAGTTGTGGTGCATTCATTATCAATGCTACAAGAGCAGCCAAGTTGCCATATACTGCAGGGTACAGTAAGGTCGTGGTTATGCTGGTGTCACATCATATTTTTCTCTTGTGCTCGGTGTGATGGTGGTTACATTCGAGTTGGTTACAGAGTTGCTTTTGATCGAATTTCAAGTTTTTTTTTAATACCATTTTGTGCGCAACGGCAACACTAAAATAGTATACCAAAACACTTTAAGCGATTTTAATAATATGGAGCCATCAGTCTGGTCATAAAAAAAGCGATTGAGGTAGTGGAGAATATGTGGCAACTGCAAGGCAACAGTCGTATCAACACCATTTGCATCGCATCGTGAATACAATTAATATGTTGCATAAATACTTTTCATACTTACTTCAATAGTTTTATAAATAATATATTTATTATTCACTTTCAAACAATAAAAATATATGCAACTTAGTTTTTCTGCAAATGAAAATAGCAAATGAAAATAATGATGTACATGTTTGCATGTTTTCGTACTAAGTATTTCACATACATTTTTGTTCCTTTTTTGTAGAATATGTCATTGCCACCCTGAATGCTCGGCGTGAACATAACCACGTCGTAATTAGTGTACCTAGAATAATGTGGTCACTGTGGCGTAGTGGTAGTGCGTTGGACTGCTACGCAGATTGTCCGGGGTTTGAATCTCGGCACAGGCAAAATCAAAAAAGTAGAAAAAATAGTTTTTCTAGACGGCACCACCTCTTGGCAGGCAATGGCAAATCTACAAGTGTAAAAATTGCTATGAAAAGCTTTTCACTTCGCCATTCGGATTCGGCATTAAACTGTAGGTCCCTTCCATTAATGTACAAATATAACACGCACAACATGAGTGAATGCGAAAAGCTCGGCCTAGGCCCTCCATGGGCTGTTGTGCCATTAAAAGTAAAAAGTAAAGAATAATGCTATGCTTGGTAAGGCTTTATATAAAGTGACTAAATCTATGACAATGAATGCATCTCATTCTAAACAACGTGTAATCATTATTTAACTTTAAACATGTTTTTATTTATTAATATTAATATCAGGTATATTTAAGAATCAATTGATAAGCTCAAATTACCTATTAGCAAATCTCAGCTGAGAGACATTGGCGCAAATCATAGTCAAAATTATTGTTATCTTAATCGAACGAATAAAGATCACGAAGAAGATCTAATTCGTTTCGTAAAAATTACTCCACAGTAGATAACATCTACAATTTAACATCTACTATAATGCAGATAAGTTTTACTCAAAAGAATAAAATTTAAAGTCTTCTTTGAAGATTTCAAACAAATTTTTAACGAAATGGCGATAACTATAAAATTTATAAAATTCATTAAAAGTATATACATATATTAAAACAAAAGCAACCGTATGGACTGACCAATAAATTTTAGATCATTTCCAAACGTATACTGGTGTGAAACAAGGCTGCTTAGTTTCGTTACTCTTATTTACATACATTATGTCTAAATGACCTTCATGAACATAAGAAAATATGCCTATAATTTCCTATACTGAGCTCGTAACTATATAGCAAATTAGACTTACATTCACTTGCAAACTGTTGTTTTTTTAGTACGTCCAATATTAGAATATACTTCAATAGTTTGGTGTCCAAATTATAAGTGTCACATAGATGCCTTGGAGTCGGTCCAAAAACAATTTCTTCTTTTCTGCTTACGTGGTTTACCTTGGAGTCCGAACTTAAACCTTCAATCATATGAAAGTCGTTTGAAACTAATTTCATTAACATTCGTTATGCTCACGTAGAATAATATTGATTTCTACATTTATACTTAAACTTTTCCAGGGCAATAGAAACAGAACTTATCTTTTAAGTAGACTCAATATCAGTTTACCTACACATGCTACAAGGAACTATGATTTGATATGCTTGAAAACTTATAATTGTAATTACTTAAAATTTTTAATCTTTCAGTAATACCTGTATAAATTTCAATTAAGTTTGTCATTTAATAGATTTTTCCGGTTCTTCAAAATCAATTAAAGATAAACTTCTTCTAAAAATAAATTATTAACTATCTCCACTATCCAGCCATTTCGTGCTTAGTGGAAGTCTATCCCCTCAAGCTTTTGCTTCCGTTCGCGCTTCTGTAGAGTGATCCGAGTCACTCTACTACGGTAACCTACACGTAGTTGTGAGCGCCCCTCGGTCGGCTGGGCAGGAAGGGGCCAAAGAATTCAACGAAAAAAAAAAAAAAAAAAAAGCTTTAGCTTATTTTCAATAATGCAACTCGATATGTTTTTGGTCTTGGGAAATTTGACCACATTTCGACCTGGTGAAAATAATTACTTGGCTGTGATTTGGTCGATTATTTTATCTGTTTGACAAACTAAAATTGAACTACTTTTTCTCATTAACACCATTAGGCTTTGGAATTCACTGCCTATTAATTTACGCAATATTGATAATACAGGCAATTATAAGCATTTTAATCATTTAATTTTTGAATAATATACCTTGAACCATTAATTACCAATTATCCACTTTAAAATATCTATGTATACTGAGTTTATTTAGCTTGATGCGATTGTTATCACATCTATTGTATGAAAAATATTAAATCTTATGTACATTCCTTGAATAAATAAAAATAGAAATATATGGGCGGTAGACTGCATATCGATGGACTTAACTTTACGCTCCTACTTTATGGAGATGATTCCGAAATACTAGCAGACGATGTATCGACTTTGAAAAGAATGATATCGAGACTTGAAACATGTTGCTACATCTGGGGCATGGAGGTTAACATGATAAAGTCAGAGAGCCTTGAAACATATTGCTACATCTGGGGCATAGAGGTTAATATGATGAAGTCAGAGATAATGGATTTCGGGAAAGGTGTTAGATTCTTCACTATAGAAAATGGTACTTCAAAGGGCAAGAGTACTTAGCATTGTGTTACTTTAACACCCGGTGTTACTTTCAGTGAACACATTAGTTCCAAAGCCAAAGCTGGGCTAAATTTTAAATGGAAAAACTTCATAGCTTCAAAGTTGAGACTATTTCAAGCAGCAAACAGATCAGTGCAAGTATATACGGCTTAAGTTTGAGGTTTCTCATGGTTTGAGGATGTCCACCTAGGGTACTGTTACTGGGTATGTATCCTTTTCATTACATATGAAATTGAAATTTGACGCATATTATAATTTACATATGTATTCTCAATACATTTTAAATATTAAAACATAACTTGTTTTTATTTTAACATAATAAGTAGCAAGTTTATTAAGATTTGGATCGGGGAATTCAAAGGAAAATCAAGGAAATTTTCACTTCAATTCAGTGGAACTCGAAAATTTTAGTTGGCATCCCTGGTTATGATATTACTAACTGGACAACAAATGAGGACTGGTACAATATCAGTGTTTCTTTTGTCGCATATATCGGCTTCAACAAAGTTTTGTTCTGGAAATTAATCCTATGTATGCTTATATCGCGGCAATATCTATCGCTGCGAAGAATTACAACCGGGTGGAAAAAAGTGTAGCCAAGTTATGTATAGTTTGTAATTTTGACAATCAGCCGCGTATTTGTTTGTACTAAATAGAACCATTTATTATATTGTGATCAAGGCGAATTTAGCAAAATAATCATAGTCATAGGGCAACAACAACAGAGCTTTGTTGTTGCGGCCATAATAGCGTTATAATTATAATGTCAAAATTAGATTATCACCGTAAAGGAATAAGAGGAGCGTGTTGCTAGTGACACCACCAAATTAAATTCGTCTTGATTGTGATTGTGGAAAAAGGCAAATAAGAAAAAGAGCAACAGTAAAAAGTTAAAGAAAAGTTTGTTTTTGATTTTTTCTAATTTAAACCTTTTATTTCAACGAATATAATTATTTGGAAAGGTTTTATTTTGATTACAGGAAAACAAGAACATGTTTCAAAAAGAAACAAGGCTGACTTTCAAATTTTGGGCAGTTTTATGGGTCAAAATTGCATTTAAGTATTTATGTTATAAATAAAATTTATACTTAGCACTGCAAAGTTTTGTTCACAAAAAAATAATTAAGCCAGGATGCGCGTATCTTTTGTCACTGCGATAGTAGCTCAGCTAATATGTGTGTCGGTCGATCTACTCGATAGATTAAAAGTATAAGCAATGTGTGATCATACAGACGATGCAAGGCATCACTCAGATGCTAATATACCGAAATTTGGACTAAGTATTCAAAAGAGCCGACATATTATAGAGATGAATTCTCACAAGCTAACATAACATGGATTATTAATGTTGGTAGTGACCTCCTCTGGTTAAATGGAAGGTCATACTAGAAAATTAGCAAACGACTCTGCAAGCTTTGCGATTTTGTATAGAAAATGTTTGATCAATGAATATAAGTGAATCACAAGGTATCGTATTCAATGTTGTCTCTTCTTAAATGTCGTAAATTTTCAAAATTTTTATATAAAATTTTACAATATTATGAAAATAAGACATGGTACAAACAACACCTTGTGAGTTGCCTAAATATTAAATCAAAATGTTATTAAAGTGTATTATGTATTAGTTTAAATTTAAAAACATTTGGAATTGATTTCTGGTTTAAAATGAAAATGTAAATCAGGAAAGCCAAGCTGTATTGAGTTATTTATAAAACGTATGTATGTACGCACATTAGCGAACGAAAACATTGTGCTGCCGATAGTGGCAACCAATGTTTTAAAATGAAATAAAAAGAACCTAATCTAATTTAATCTAAATCTAATACATCAATCTTTCGAATATGCAAGCAAGGAGAGGAGAGAAACAACCAAGCACATGCTTAGCTGTTATCCAGGTCTCTAATTCTCATTCCTAGGAAATTCTTTCCTGCAATCACACGTTGCATCTCCTCATTAGTCAACAGGGCTGTTCAGAATCTTGTGCATTTGACATTGCAAATTTGTGCAATTGCAAATATTTCCTATCAATTTTGAACGACCTTTTTGGTTTACTGTGCAACACTTGTTGCAAACCACTCAAATCACAAATTTTTTTGCGAATAAGATATTCATGCGAATTAAAAAAAAACATGCCTAAAAAAAGTTGTAAGGAAAAATTAATCGATTCTTTAATAGGCGAAGCTTCTGCAGAAATTGTGTTTAATGAAGGTATGAAATATTTTATGCATAATTTCAGTCAATAACACTTTTCTTGTAGAAATGGAAAGTGATGATGATGAAGCGGATGTAGTTGGTGCCTATTAAAATTATAAAAATAAACAACAACAAAAAATAAATAAATACAAATAAACAACAGATGGAATAAGATCTCTAACAGCGACCACCAAGTGCTTTGGAAGAGCACTCCCAATTAAGCCGACCGGATGTCAGCAGCACGCATGTCTTTTGCTAATTAGTGGTCACTTTAATAAATGTGATATTTTCACTTACCTCTACCTCCGCAGCTTCCTGAAGATAATTCAGTATTTTCTTTACCTCCTCCTCCGTCCATTTTTTGTTTGGTTTTTCTCTTTTTAATAAGTTTTTCATTTTTGACTTTTGTTTTTCGTCAACAGCTGACATTTTGCAATTCAGTGTTGCGCACAATCCTACGGGCTTTTGGGGTTGCGTCTTTGCAAAAGTGTAGTAAGTGCATGACTGTATATTTTGTTAGTGTAAAGCAAAAATATGCTTCACCATTTTGCAATTGCATGGATGCAAGTCCATTTGCGCAAGATTCTGAACAGCCCTATTAAATTTCTTCTTAACTTACATATTTCCTCGGAGGACAGACATTACAATAGGCGCTAGATGATCTTAGGTCTTTTGGGATCGTCATGGTAACCTCTTTCATCTATGTATGTACTATATGTTATGTATGTATTTAAACAGTCGGCACTAGCTCTTTTAGAACTATGCACAGAATGCAATCAAGTTATTATTATTGAACATTGTTTGTATGGTAACTATGTATGTCACATAATGTAATAAAAAATTGTCAATAATATTGCAACAAAAAAAATACGCCAAAAAAAAATACAAACTGTTTAGCCGCAATATGATTTTTAAGCTTCGGATTAATTGATATTGCTCATCGCTTCAAAATACATAAACAGTTTCAAAACTCAAGTACAATTAATTCTAGTATGTATTTTAATCTGACATCAAATAATTTTGTTTTTTTTTCTTTGCCAATGTCAAAAAACAAATCATATTCATAAATGAAACACAGGCAATAATATTATACCTGAATAAATAAATATATTTGCATGCTAAATTAAAATAATAATAAAAAGGCCGGTGTTTTAACAGTTCGGCAACTGTGGTTGTTAGTTTGACCATGTCGTGATAAGAAACAAATTTAATAGCCAAAAAAAACGGTGCTCAATGTTGAGAAAGATGTTGTAGATGAATGAATGATTACAAGTCAAGGTTAATACTAACAAAATAGCCGAAATAAAATTGCATATTATTAAATTATTAAAATTTACATAAACTTTTCATATGTCAAAAATTTAAATTAATGTACTGTGCAATTTTACACTTGTAGTTTTTGCGTACATTGAAGCACGAAGAGTGACATTGTATGCAGGAACATATGTATGTACTTAGGTTGATCTATGAGTAAAATACCTCCATAGTTACAATTTTAGGCTAACTAGTAGCTAACTAAGTACTACATACATACGTATTTACAAGGTCAAATTTTAATTCCAAATGCTGAGCCATGCTATAAAATGCTCTTTTAATTTATTCAAACTAGATAGTTGACTACGAGTTGCTTACTTCCAACTACTTAAAATACAGTTATCTTCATATACTATTATCGTCTCATACTAAAGTATGCATATACTATACATAGGTACATATGTAAATATGTAAATATTTATGTTTAGTTTGTATTCATGTACCTAATATGGTTTGTGTATTCGTATTTGTGTTTACTATAATCGTTGTAAACCAGATTGTGAATTTCCTTTTAACTTTTCATTTTGTTTTTTTGATAATGGATGTGGCGATTTACTTTTCGAGTTCAAGGTGGTTCCGGTGGCGTTAATGAATGTGGCTGGCCGCTCGATGTTTGTATTTATGTATAAACTCAGTTCAACATTAATTGCAGCGTGTGAATTTAGGTTTGTATTTTATAGGTCTGCGTGTGCTTGGTTATATACATAGGTAAATATGTATGTGTGATTGTATGAGTAAAACTGCTGGGCTGAAAATCATTTTGGAACGAACAACACTGGCATAACACAGCTAGCCTTTCAATGCGATTCATGTCTAGAGGTAGAACTTCAACCTTTTGTAAAATGTTGTCTGTCAAAATCTCGGTCATTTTTGTTTATTTTTTTTTATAATACATATGTATTTATGAAGTTGGAAGGCAATCTAGTATTTAAAATAACTTGTAATTTAGTATTACAATGTTTCTTAGTGTTTTTGTTGTGTGCATTTTACTTATTGCTTTCTGATTTCTTTCGTGTTAAAATAAATACAAGTTCACTGAACTGCAGAGAATGAATTCATTTATGTATGTTCATTTTTGCAAAATTGCTAAATAAGTACATGCTCTTGACTGTTCTTTGTTCTTGTGAAATTTAGGTAAAAATTTTATTACATAGGGTTTTTCAATAGGGACATAACAATTTTGTATTTGAATAAAACACAGAATTATAGAGATATCGGGCTGAAATAAATAAACCTCGTGGTCGCTGTGGTGAAGTTAGCATTGACCTGCTAAGCAGAGTGTTCGGGGTTCAAATCTCGGTACAGGCAAAATCAAAAAGTAGAAAAAATAATTTTTCTACACGGCACCACCTCTTGGCAGGCGCAATGGCAAACCTACAAGAGTAAAAATTGCCTATGAAAAGCTCTTCACTTCGCCGTTCTGATTCGGCATAAAACTGTAGGTACCTTCCATTCATGTACAAATGTAACAAGGACAAGATGATTGCATGTGAAAGGACCTCCATGGGCTGTTGTGCCATTAAATGAGACAAAGAAGAAGTAGTACACATGATACATTTAAGTATGGAATTCGATACCACGGCGAGCACGTTTGCAGCGATCGATTCTTTGTGGTCAATTTTCCTCCACCCTTTCACACATATCGGCCGGAACGTTGGCAATTTTACGATCGATATTTTTCCTGAGCTCCTCTAACGTCAACAAGCCAACAGTTGGCATAAACTAATGATTTTAACGTAATCCCATAAATATAAATTTAACGTCGGAAAATCGCATGAGGCATTCGAGCGGACCATTTCTCGAGATTATACGATTGCCGTACTTTCCCTTTACTAGTGCAATTGTTTGACCAGCTGTGTGGCATTTAGCACCATTTTGTTGGAACCACATATCACTGATTGCAAAGTCCATCCAATTCTGATCAAAAATAGTCGTCCAACATGGTACGAAAGCGAACTGCATTGACCGTAACAAGGCGATCATTTTCATCGACGAAAAAATACACCACCACATGGTCACATTTTGTGGATGCAGTGGGGTCTCTTGAAGCACATGCACATGTGGGTTTTGTGGCTGTCCAACAGCGTATATTTTGTCTAAGCCAAAAATGTCGGCAGAGATGAAGATGATTTTTCTATGAAATTCAGGATTTTCTTCAAACTTTTGCAGAGCCCAATCGGAGAAGTTTCGGAACTTCAAATGATCACGAGGCTTCAATTTTCGTGTTAACTTCATCTTGTTAGGGTGAAAGCCTACGGAAAATTCGCCACAATGTGGATTAAGAGATTCGCAATTCCTGTGAATGGCGTGGAATCGACTGATTTGGCTCATATTGAACTGAAGCATTTACGGCTGTGATATTTTTGGTACTTCGACCGGTGTTTCGACCTCACTCGAACGGAAACTAATGTTCTATGTTGACTCTAATTCATCCACATTCAGCACGCATAGCCTGTGTGGTGGGATGATTATTACGACAGAAAATTGGAGTAAGAGCTCGTAAAGTTACGACCATCGACTCAGAATTTCGTTAGTAAGTTTTAATAATTTCCAAATGCTGCTCAGTCGTGAACTTCACCAAAAAAACCCTTTACCATTAATGTATGTATGTATATAATTTTTGTTATTCTCTGTATTTGTAATTTACCGAATTTTTAGAGTATAGGTTTAAAGTAATTTGACTAACGATATTATATTAATTATTTTATTTTAGTTTTAGTTTTATGAGCTAGCCTCTTCCAGTCATTGCTAATTTAAGTGCTACAAGCATAACTGTTACATTAAAAGTTTAGCTTCAGATTCAAATCTGATTAGAAGAGATCAGTTGTCGTTATACTTTCACTCATCCGGAAAAAGCACCAGAAGCGGTAAATCAATTTTGGAAATTTGAGATGACTCGTTTGCGGCAAGACTGTCATAACTTAAAAAACATATAATTCGAGAAAAACGCAATTACATTTTTCAATTGATCTATCACTCCATACAAATGATAATGACAAATACTCTTTTCAAGTGAAGAGTTCATAAGATGCAGTAGTGACTTTTCTTTAACCCAATATGTATAAAGAACTAAATAAAAGTTATTTCTACATATATATATACTTAACTCGAAAATTTGTTTTTTTTTTTATTTATGACAGTTTTGCAGCAAACGAGTAATATGATCTCCAATGTTAAAATGTATTTTCTTTTTCTCAGCCCAGACATTTAAATTCTGCAATGCTGCATTAAAATCATGTTGGATACAGCAAATCAAATGGTAGCCGATTTAAGCAGGAGATACACCCTACTACAATCACCTAATTAAATAGCCTTACCCAACATAATTTGTATCCCTTATCTTACTGGATCTATTAAATCAAGGATTAGAAGCGAAACTGAGGTTGTGGCTAATTTAATCCATTAGTGCTGATATTTATCTGTGACATTTTCGCGCGAACTGAGCTAATGCTTTTTTAAATAAAAATGTGTTATAACACCAAAGGACTAATATAAACTTTTAACAGCATACCTACATAACAAAGTGGTCGTGGGTGCCAATACTGCGGGGGAGAGGGTAGCAGGGTGTTCAAATCAAAGTTATTTGATTTATATTTGTAATTACATAAGTACCTACATATAATATTTCTCGATATCAAAAGCCATTTTGTATGGCACTTTAAATCGAACTCATCATTAATTTATGACATTCATTTCATTGAAATGAAAATATTAGATACAATTAAATTCCTATTAAATATTCTTAACAATTTCTATTTCGAGGAAAGAAAACAATGCAAAGCTCAAAGTGATTTTTTCTTTGAGTATAAAATATTATAAATTTATAAGTATATCAGCATCAGCATTATACATATTGTTACCTTAATGTTGAAAGACATTAACTAAAATTTTGTTCATACTGAGTTTTTGGCATTTTCTGGTGCGGTTGAGTACGGTCTATTCAAATTTGCAAAAGAAAATTGTTGAAAAATATTGTTAGTTACATCCATTCTGCATTAAGGTAACGGATACATATGTATGTATGTATGTAGTATACTTGTATAAAAATTTTTTAGTAAAAAAAACAACAAATGAAAAGTTCAATGAACTTTCACATCGTAACAAACAAAATAATAATAATAAAATGATATATATAGGTACAACGAATACTATTGAGTAACATTACGGAACACCCTAGGGTATATGAACTATGGTGGATTCCTCTGAACACACATGGTGCATTATTATGGAAAATTCATGGAGCAGACGTAAAATGGAGGGACCGAAAAACTTAAGGAATATTTTTTTAAGTTAACCGTTAAATTTTATGAGCATGTTTAAAAAATAAAAATTTCTCTTAACTTTTATTTCACAACTGGTTTTTTTCTGTTGCCTGATATGAGTTATGAGCAAATTATTTTGATATTTTTTTGTTGCCCATAACTTTTATTCTACAACTGGTATTTTTTAAGTATTTTAAATTTTAAGTATTTTAAATGAAATTTTTTTAATTTGCCCATAACTTTTATTCCACAACTTACAATATATTTTTTAAGTTGCTTGATAAAAGTTAAAAACTTATAAACTTACCGGTGTAAAAGTATGAAACCGATAATTAATTTGCTCATAACTTTTATTCCACAACTTACAATATATTTTTTAAGTTGCTTGATAAAAGTTTAAAACTTATGAACTTACCGGTGTACAAGTATGAAACCGATAAACATTTTTCACGTTTATTAAAGAAAAATGGTTATACATTCAATCTTCAAAGTAATGGCCATTGCTAGCTATATATTTTTCCCATATTTCTGGCACAAAAACTGTTCGTTTTTTGAGTCATCCAGTCATTGAGCCATTTTTATACATTTTCGTACGTATCGAAGTGCTGCTCAGCAATTGCGTGCCCCATGGATGAAAATAAGTGGTAGTCAGATGGAGCCAAGTCTGGTGAATACGCCGCATGGGGGAGGGCCTCGCAGCTGTACGAATCTACCGATTCCCGAGTCTGTTTTGTTCGATCTTATGGTGCATTGTCTTCAAGAAAAAACACTTTGTGTTGCCTAGCTTGATACACTGGACGTTTTTGGTGCAAAGCACGTTTCAAATCGTGCTTTGTTGTTGGTAACGTTGACCAGTAACTGTTTCACCTGGTTTCAGAAGGTTAAACCAGATAACACCTCGCTGATCCCAGGAAACACAGGGCACTGTCTTCTTTCCGAAGCGATTTGAATTTGCTGTCAATTTGGCCGGTGTACCGGTCTTTATACTATAAATGATCATTTACGTTTGGGATTCTCGAAATAGATCCAGTTTTCATCGCCAGTAAGAATTCGATGAAGATATGACTTTCTTTTGTTCCTGGCGAGCAACATTTCTCACGTGGTTTTTCAATTTTCTTGCTGTCTTTCAGTCAATTCATGCGGCACCCATCTTCCCATCTTCCCATTTTCAAAATCAATCCCATGGCTTTTAAACGTTGAGAAATGCATTGTTGGGTCACATTTAATTGTTCTGCAAGTTGTTCTTGCGTTTGACCATCATCCTCATCGAGTAAAGCTTGCAATTCGGCATTCGGCATCTTCAAACTTTTTCGGTGGTCTTCCACGTTTTTCGTGAGAAACACATCAAAATAACCACTTTTAAACTTATTGAAACACTCGATGCACTGTGTTTTGCCTTAGAGCGCGCTGGCCGTAAGCTTCCACAAGCATTCGGTTAGATTCCAAAGGAGATTTCTTCAATTGGAAACAGAAAGTCAATGGTGCCCGCATATCGTAGTTTGTAGGTTGTAAAATTATACATTTTGACGAGCGAAAAAAATATGTTGTTGTATGAAACTTGATTGTGTATGAACTGAATATTGTTGACAGAACTAAATGCGAAGAATTGGCGTCATTGATTTGGTTTGAGAGAGCGTATAGTTTTACTTAGTTGCACAGAGATGTCAGTATCGGTTTCAAACTTGTACACCGGTATATTTTTTTGAATTAACTCTTAACTTTTTATATCTTCAAAAATAAAAGTTGCTCATAACTCTTATCGGGTAACTTTAAAATATAAATTGTGAAATAAAAGTTAGGGGTAATTAAAAAAAAATTTAATTTGGTAACAACTCTTAAAGGGCAACATAAAAAATATCAGTTATGGAACAAAAGTTATGGGCATCCTTAAATAAATTCCATTCTCATAACTGTCAACGGGTAACTTAAAAAAATATCAGTTATGGAGTAAAAATTATGGGCAACTTAAAAAAATATATAAAGTACCTACAATTCATCAAAAAAGTTCTAACAGTTAAGTCCCTGGCAAAATGTTATGTAGAATTTTAATTTAAATTTCAAAAAATATATCAAGGTAAGTATCACTTGCGTATAAGTTTGTGCGTACACATGTACGAGTAAGTATGGATACTTATATCAAAAAGAAAAATAGGCAAAAAAGCATATTGAACATTGTTACCATCTTTCACATTTTACAAGAAATTCAGCATAAATTACAATGCCAAAAAAAACCGGTTGGCTCATTTGTGGCAAGCGCGTGCCATATTTGTCTCCACTTTTTCTTTTGCTTGGATTTTCATGTGACAGCGTCTTTTTCTAAATGCGTGTGGATATGTACTATATTTTTTATTTACATTGAAGACCACGAGTGAGTGTGTGCCCCCACCACGCTAACGTCATTTCGTTGTTGGCTAGTTTGATTTTAGTTACCTTCAAGTGCGGCAGCTTGTGTTTACTTTTTGCTGTTGTTCGCTATTCGTCGTCGTTCATTTCTTTGGCTGGCATATTCCCTCATAATGTTTACCTATGAGATTCATACATACATATACATTTACGTGCATAGATGCTTTTGTTGTTTATATATTAAGCAGCAACAAAAACCACTATTCGTTTATAACTAAAATACAGTTAAAAGTATAAGAAAATACACATGCACATACATAGTATGTATGTATATATGTACCAAACGTATGTAGCTAAGTAGGTATGTTCGAAATAAATTGACCATGAGCAATGTCAGGGCTACAGTTATGTCGCTACCGCTCAGTGGTTAGCTGGTTTTAGTATAATTTCAGTAAAACAGACAGCGAAATAATCACAACATTTAAAATTTATTTCAAAGCCAGTTACCGTAGTCGTACACACATGCATAAATTTGTTTTTTTTTCTTGTTGGTATTTTCGTCGTTCGATTTTCGAAACGGATTTATTTCTAGTTCAAGTTTAGGGTCAATAACTTGCCAATGTGTATAGAAACAGGCAAAATGTAAAGAGGAGATGTATAGAAAGTGGTTATAAAGAAAGAAATGGAATATTTGATTACATTAAAAATGCCGACAATAAAAATGGTATACGAGTACATAAATAGTGATTTATATAACTACTTAAATACATATACAAGTACTTAATCATTGTTATAGTTAAGGTTAATTGAAAAAAATTAATAAAAATCTGTATGTGCTTTCACTTAGAAATACATAATTCAATTCATATGCACTTCATTTCCTCTAAGGTAGAGCGTTCACTGAGTATAAAATTAACTCAAATTAATTTTCTTCGTGAACAATATTTTCATACATTCGAGGGTAGTGTGTGAAGACAGGTGGCGTTACTGAGGGAAATTGGCATTACCGTCGTGTACTGCCATCTGCCACACGACATCACACTTAATATCAAACTGATTCATAGGTTAGCTTTTAGTTGGCAGCCATTAGTATCACACGTGTTTGGTGTTTCGCATAAAATGGAAAAAGAACAATATCGATCCGTAATTCCCTTTTTATTTTTAGATGGAAAAACATGCGAAGAAATGCAAGCGAAGTTGGATGCTATCTATGGGGACCCTTCACCATCTATGACAACCGTAAGATATTGGTTTAAACGTGGTCTTACATCTGTTTTTGATGAGGAGCGCCCAGGCCGCCCGACAGACGAGGTGACGAGAAAATCGTTGAAAAGGTCCGCGACATGATTCTCGCTGATCGCCGAACGAAAGTGCGCGAAGTAGAACAGGCCGTAGGAGTGTCGTACGGAACGGTAATTAATATTTTACATGATAAGTAGGTTAAGCATGAGAAAGGTGTCGGCACGATGGGTGCCGCGATTGCTTACGGTAGACAACAAGCGGATACGGAATTGTCGCGGCCAAATTGCATGAATTGAACTACGAATTGCTGCTGCACCCACCGTACTCGCCCGGCGTGGCTCCCTGCGACTTCTATCTGTTCCCCAACTGGAAAAAAATCAGCTGAAACGAGGAGCTTTTCGTCGAGACAGAAGCGTATTTTGAAGAGTTTGACAAATCGTATTTTTTGGAGGGGTTAAAGAAATGGCAGAAACGTTGAGAAACGTGTATTGTACTAAAAGGAGATTACGTTGAATAATAGAAAAAAAAATTGTGAAAAACTTGCCTCTTCATTCCTAACACGGGCACTTATTAATCTACCCTCGTATGACGTAGTATTTTTTTCATACAATATTAATTCATTTAGCAATTACTTTTTTTTACGACTCATCGTAAATGCTTCCAATTAAATTGCAATAAATTGGTACAAATATTTTTAGTGATTTTTGTTTTTGTCAAAAAAGCAGAAATCTGACGTATTTTTTATTTTTTAATTAAACTCATATCACTTGTTTGCTGCAACATTGTCATAACTCAAAAAACATAAATGTTGAGAAAAGTGCATCTAAACTTGGGAATTTACCTGTTATTCCGGACAAATACTTTTCAGTTCATAAAATAAAGATATGGCTTTTATGGCTACAGGACAAAGCAGAAAATAACGATTATTTCTGTATACTTAACTCGATTTCTTTTCGATTTATGACAGTCTTGCTGCATACGAGCAATATGTAAATAAGTTACTCAGAATAAATAAGAACGCAAATAATTGGAGAAAAGACTTTAAAATAATCACAATGAGAATGCCGATTGACTCAAACAACAATGAAATACTCCCACGCACACACACACACACACACACACATACACACACATTAAATAATGAGTCATATATGTACAGTATCATAGACAGAACAAAATATCGGATATTCTGGCTTTTAAAATCAAAACTACTATATAAAAAAGAGATCAAAACTCTGACCAAAATTCAGGTAATCTGTTTTTTGAAATCAAAACTTAAAAAAAAAATAAATCAAAACTCCGAACAAAATTTAGACAAAAAAATCAAATCAGCACGCGATATTTGAACCAAAAATAACTCTAAAATCAGACCACCTTTAAGTTTCAGATTTAGGGTTTTCAGTCCAACTGTAAATAATAAATTCCTGCGCTATAAAATGATTTTAAAAGATTATCGGATTTTTACACATTTACTTTTTTTTTGCCTCAAGCTAAAGATGGGTCATCAAGACCACAAAATCGATCCAAAAGTCGGTACAACACCTTCAATAATATAAATTAGATAATGAATAATTTTGCTTTTCTTTAGATTTCATTAAAACAAAAGTGTTTCAGAAAATTTTCCTGCCGACTTAAATATGATACAAATGAAACGAATGTTTATACTTCAATTAACTCTGTGGCTACAGTGTGAGACGTTTACAGATATAGAAATACTTAGTTACAAGTAGGTACTTGAATATGACATTCATTCATACTTGACAATCTTAAGTAAAATTTATTTATTAATAATTAAGTAAAATCATTGTAATAAAATTTGTTTTATTTTTGAATTTTTTCTTAGTTTTATGTCATATTTGAATATTTATAGGTCATTTAAATCACAGCATTCATATAATATTAGAGAAAAATGTATAAATTGACCAAAATTGTTGTGAAATAAATAGAGAAATTTTTGTATGTAGAATTAAACAATTTTTTTTTTTATTTAAAATAAATTATTTAGGTTTTTGTATAGAAACAATATTATTAGAACGGAAGGGACTACTTCCCTACAAATTTTTATCAACAGATCCGCCGCTATGCTATCTGAATATTGGATGAATTACGTAATCCTCTTTTTGAAATATGAGTTCGAAGGGACGTGGGAAGGCCTTCCTGCCTACGACCCTGCTTCTGCAATTGACAAAAACAAACCAGTTTTCGGTAAGTTTTCTTAATACAGTTTGTACTAACAAAAACGCTTTAATATGCATATCTAAATATATGCAAGTAAGTATGTACACATGATAAATAATAGATTCACAAAACTTAATGAAACATCATCAATTATGTAATAAGATTACGAGGCACAAATTTGAAATGACTTAATTTTTTATTGAAACATTTACTTAATATTCAATATTCGTATTTGATGTATGCACATACATATAAAGGGTGATTTTTTACTCCTTGGTTTTTGACGTTTATACGTGACGTTTCTGACAGTTCATGCATGATTCTTGACATGTGTCAAAGTAGGAAATACTTAGTTTAGTTTGCCATTTCATCATGAATACGCCTGAACAAGGTTTGCAAATTATTGAAATTTATTATCAAAATTCGTGCTCTGTGAAAAATGTGTTTAGCAGCAGGCTATTGAGCTCATTGTGACCAAATTTCGCACCAGTTTCACTTTGTTGGACATCAGTTTACCAAATCGTATTCATAGAGTGCGTACCGAAGCGTACTTCAACACTGGCTGTATCCGCCCGTGTTGAAGAAGATTACCATATGTCCATCCGGCGTCGATAGCACTAAGTGGGTTTGTGTTATTCGACCTTACTTTACTTTTAATGGCACAACAGCCCATGGAGGGCCTAGGCCGAGCTTTTCGCATCCACTCATGTTGTGCGTGATATATTTGTACATGAATGGAAGGGACCTACAGTTTAGTGCCGAATCCGAACGGCGAAGTGAAAAGCTTTTTATAGTAATTTTTACTCTTGTAGGTTTGCCATTCCCTGCCAAGAGGTGGTGCCGTGTAGAAAAATTATTTTTTCTACTTTTTGATTTTGCCTGTGCCGAGATTCGAACCCCGGACACTCTGCGTAGCAGTCCAACACACTACCACTACACCACAGCGACCACCTGCAAGATTTTACACAAAGATCTCAGATTAATGCCATATAAAATACAGCTTTCGCAAGAACTGAAGCCATACGACCTACCACAACGTCGAATTTTCGGTGAATGACCCTTAGAAAAGGGCTGGATGAGGATCCGTTTTTTTTTATCGCAAAATTGTCTTCAGCGACGAGGCTCATTTTTGGCTCAATGGATACAAGGAGTGACTGCACTGTTTGGTGCGGTTTATGGGGAGGTGGCATCATTGGCTCATACTTCTTCAAAGACGATGAAGGTCGCAACGTTACGGTCAATGGGGAAAGGTACCGTTCGATGATAACAGACTTTGTTTTTTGTCGAAAATGCAAGAATTGTACTCGGCCGACATGTGGTTCTAACAAGACGGTGCCACATGCCACACTGCAAGCGAAACCATGCATCAATTGAGAGGCGAATTTGGTGAGCAGTTGGCCAATGGCAATATCGTGTGAATTGACCCCGTTGGACTATTTTTTGTGTTATGTTAAGTCTCTTGTCTATAGGGACAAGCGAAACACGATTGCTGCTTTGAAAGCCAACATTGAACGAAATTTGGGTAAAAGTGTGCCAAAATCGGACCTTAAGAATACACCACTTGAAGCGTAGCCGCGGGCCATATTTAAGTGAAATTATCTTTAAAAAGTAAATGGCAGGAATTGATTTATCGATGCAATAAAAAGTTTCATTCACTTCTGTAAAATTTCTGTGTTTTTGCAAAAACTAAGCTCTTAATAAATCACCTTATCTCTTTGGATTTTTAAATCACAGTTTGTTTGGTATTATTATTTTCCTTTGGTAAATTTGCCTATTCAAGTTATAGTCCTACTTTTAGGTTCCTCATTGCCAAATTGCTGGTTTCTTTAATACTTACTACTACATACACTCCATTTTCCAATAGTGGTCCTCACTAAAATTCGCAATCTTGCATATTTGTCAGCTCACTCCAAAGGTTTTGAGAGTGTAAATCATCTGTTGCACAAAAGTGTTGGAAATTAAATGTCAAACAAAGAGAGAGAGAGAACAGAGTTGACTATATACGAGGTTTAGATGGAATACGAGATGTTTGCGAACTGATCATAAGGAGCACTAATGTTTTTAAATTTATTTGTAGACTTATAATATGTTTAAATTTGCCTTCAAATTTGAAATTTTTTCACCAAACAATCTAAATGTAAAATAGTTCGTTGAATTCAACTGATTTTAGTATATAGTTTCTAAGATAATTTTAAAAGAATTTTATGGTATTGGCCCACGTTTAAAAAAAAAAACAGTAAACAAAATAAATTTATTAAAATTTTCCATCCTACATTTTTTTTTTGTTTTTTTTTTTTTATTAATACATTCAATACATAGGGTGTACACTTATGAAGGCAGGGCATTGTGTTGAATGGAAGGAAGAACGAGGGAGAATGAAAGAGGGAATGCAATCATATTAAAGCATTGTAATTACTTATTTAAACAAAATCTTCTTAAATCAAAGGAGGTACATAAAAATTGATTTACTCTTCCTCTGCTATGAGGTTTCCTATAATAAACTTAAAGAAACAAATTTTTTATTAAGAAGTCTGAACGGCGATTAACTATTCTCCGAAGATTATTATAATGATCTTCAATCAATAGATTACATTTCTATTATTTTAGATATTTCAAACAAAATCAAATAAAGCATTCTTGTAGAAATTGAGAATAGATAATTTGCGTTAAATGCATTCATGTAAATTTCAATACTGCTCGGTGGTTAATAGCTTTAGTTGATTTCATTACAATACATTTCAATTAATTGAAGTTAATTAGACAAATTACTTAGTTATGTATAAAATAAATATGCATTTTTGCATACACAGTGGTTGGCCAAATAATTATTATATTATTCTTGAATCAAAAAATTACACAAAATTGTAGCTGTAGAGTTAACTCAATAAGTGCCTTGTTAGACAGTCACGCTCATATCATGGGCACTAGTTGTTGTTGCTTCAATATAAAACGAAAAATTGAGAGAGAGAGTGCGAGAGAGCAAAATTTTGCCGCCACGGTCACCAAATGATTGGCTTTCGATATAAAATCACGCGATCAAAACAGGGTTACGTTGTTAAATTATTTGCAATATTTCACTTTTAGGGGCTAAATAGTAAACATTTGGTGAAAATGTATGCAAAAAATTAAACTGCTTAACAGCAACACTTACATTTGTTTACATTAATAATTGCTTGGTTTTTCGGGGGGGAAAAAAAAATTACATAAATACTCGAGTAGTTAAAAAAAGTACTAAAAGTATGCAAAAACGTACTAGTGACCAGCGATCAAATGACCGCCTGCATAACTATTCCCTAACTCACAAATGTTTCTTTTTCTTTTTGACATTTATTGCTTATGGCGTTTTCTATTCTAAAGCAAAAATGTTGCGCTCAGAGTGAAAAATTTTTTAATTTTTAAATTCATCCCGCCAGTTTGTTGCCTTTTTATGCGATGAGAAAAAGAACATAACAAAAGATAACCCTGCAATATTAAGTAATCTGCTGTTTTATGATACACGCTAAATAGAGAAGTACAAAATAAAAGCTGGTCAATTACAAAAAGCACGTACATTTTTGTCGTTCACCGATAAGAAAGAGGTGAATGCAGCAAATTGTAAAAACAAGTGCAGAAATAATTAATTTATTTTACGCAATTTTCTGGCGCTCTTTAAAATAAAATGTCGTAAAATAATGTGTAATACATCTATCCTTGTCTGGCATACGTATTTCCGAGTAACTTCGTTTGCAACTAACAGCTAATTTACAAAGCAACATTCTCAACACGTAGGTGAGTGTAAAAATGTTTCACTTTTCCCCGCTCAGATGGCAACATTATTTAGAAAAGGATACCTACTTACTGACTGTTTTCCAGAAGAGAACAAAACAATTTTACAACCAACGCACGAAGCAGAAAAAACGCAACATTTTATTAAGAAAAGAAAACGCTGTTGCTTAAGTAGATTAAAAAAAAAGAGTAATTTTTGACACACAAAGCCGTTATTTAAAGTGTTGGCCGCAAAGGTAATATTAAAAATGTGTGTTGAAATTTTTGCTAAGAAAGTAATTTACTTAAAGTTATTTAAAGTTATATTTATCGAAAGAGAATTTGTAAATTTTCCTAGGGTATACTACTGTGGGCAAAAAGTAGTAAGACTTTGTTCATAATTTCAAATTTTTTTATTCATTCTTCCAAATCTATTTCGTCCCCTTCAAAGTAATCCCCCCCGGCCCCAATACACTTGTGCCAACGTTTTTTCCAATTCTCGAAACAGTTGTTAAAGTCAATTTCCGGAATAGCCTTGAATGCGCTTAGCGATTCATGTTTAATGTCTTCAATTGACTCAAAACGGTGTCCACGAAGCGTTTTTTTGAGTTTAGAAAATAACCAAAAGTCACACGGTGCTAAGTCAGGCGAATAGGGTGGTTGCGGAACGATATCAGTCGAATTTTTGGCAAAATGGTCTCGTAAAACCAATGCAGTGATTTTGGAACCAATCGTGCATTCACTCTTCTTAGGCCCAAATGATGTTTTAAAATGGTTTTCACTGATCCTTCCGATATTCCAACGATGCCAGTAAGGTCTCTGGCTCTGACTGTTAATCGTCGATTCTCGAGCACCAATTCCTTGATTTTATTGACGTGTTGATCATTAGTTGATGTTGATGGCCGTCCTGGACGTGGTTCGTCGTCAACGCGTTCTCAACGCGACCATCTTTGAACAATTTGTACCAATCAAAAACACTTGCTCGCGACATACAATTATCACCGAAGGCCTTTTGCAACATTCTGAACGTTTCGGCACCAGAAATTTGATTCCGCACACAATATTTAATGGAACTTCTTTGTTGAATAATTTCACTCATTGTGAAAATCGCCGAATGCACTTTTTGTACTTCAGAAAGACAAGCGTATACTAAACACTAATGATTATTTTGATGTGACATTTGGCACAGATGTCACCGACAGTCATACCAACCTTAAAAAAATAATATTTTGATGAATGGGTTTCCGCGCGAAATTTAAATTAAAAAGTCTTACTAATTTTTTCCTACGGTAGTACTCATAAAATCAACGATCCCGATGACTCCAACTACAGAATTAAAAACACACTATCTTAAAAATGTGAAAATATCTTTAATTTTACATTTTGATGCATATTTTGTAATATAATATTAATACTACATTTAATAAGACTATTATATTTTATCACTTAGGAAATCATAATATTTGTGTAAGTATAATATTTAATAAGCCTCTGTATATAAGTAGAAATATCAAATTAATTGGGGTGTTCACAAGGTATCTTGTTCAGTGTCGTATCCTCTCCATTGATGTAAATTCTTTCTATAACAATACGACAAAATAAGACACGTTGTGAACATCCCAAATATAATAACAAAAAAACAATAGTTATTTATTTATTTGTGATAATTGAAAATAAAAATTAATATTTTTAACAATAAGAAAACATATCAAGTTATTATGGGTATTTAATTAAAGACGTAAATTTACATCTAATAACCATATTATATGCAAAAAAAAAAAATTTTATTGATTTTTTTTTTATATTCTTATGAAAGTGAATATTAAAAGAATGAATACAGCAGCACTGTGGCTAATATAAGGCTTGGGATTAAGTTAAAAATGATTTTAATTCGTTGGGAAGTGAAGTCTACATGATCTCTGTTGGGGGGAGAGACCACGAATTTTAAGTTACTTTTCCTCTATTACGTTTATTTCTCACACAATCTGCTCTTAATTTCGGAAAATTGGAGTCTTCAAGGATTTAAGAAATAATACTTATATTAACGGAAGCAAAGTGGTTTAACTCAGTGAGAAGAAATTAATTTTTGGCTACGACATATTCCCTCTATCATTGAATCCTCTCCTCAAAAATTGTGGATTATATTGCCATTTGCAAAACATACCCGGTAGGCAAAAAATCGTTCAAAAAACGATAATACTGTGTTCGGAGAAAATGTTCCTAGTTAAAAATTGGGGTGGGTACTGGAACATCAACAGCACCTCCGAAGCAGATTGTCCACCAAAATACAAAAAAAAAAAGTTTTAAAAAAGTTTTCACTTAAGTATTTATTGTAAGTGGGTAGATTGAAATGCATTGTGGTGGGAAATGCTTACTTCGGAGGTGGTTAAAAATTACCCTAAAACCGTTGGAAATTTAGGGTCCTAAATATGTTTCTAAACTGGGTAATGCTGCGTTTAGACCGCTCGAACGAACGAAATAATCCTTATTCGTTCGGCCGGTGTAAACGGCCGATGTGTTCATTATAAAATATTCAGGGACAATGTTCAATCCTTATTCGTTCGGCCGGTGTAAACGGCCGATGTGTTAATTATAAAATATTCAGGGACAATGTTCAGGCGGTGTGAACGGTTACAGACTCCGAACGAATGAACAAATCTTCGCTCGGGATTTTCGGACTCAATTCGATCTTTATTGGCGAATTCAATATAGCTGTTATTGTTTAATTGTGAAAATGAAGTAAAAAATAAAAAAAAAAACAACAAAAATTGGAAAAGAAGTAGTCAACGTAGTTGACGTATAGAGCAATGCGATACTGACAACATACTATATGCTTATTTTCTGTGCATTTTACTAGAAAATTTAAATTGATGTTTGGGAACAATATAATTTGTCAACCACACCGGGCGAGCGAACAAGATGGCTTCTGATGTTTGTTCGGAACCTATGTTCGGCTGGTTTAAACGTTTGCGCGTATTAAAATTTATTAGCTACAATTTCTACGCGAAAGAATCTTCATTCGTTCGGACAGTCTAAAGGCAATGTAAATTAATCCAAACTACTCGTATTCACTCGTATTTCACTATTCAGATTGGCCTCAACGAGCTTTGACTTACTATACAGAAGTCTTTTTTTTTTAAATACAACTGTGCAACACGATTGCCGATCCAGCGTAACGACTATGATAAATAAAGAGTGTTTGGCCTAACTATAAAAACGATAATTAAGATTATGATGATAGTTCTTGTTGGTCGTTCAATAGAGTCCGTTGAAGTTGATCGGTTTCAAGGGCTCATGTATTAGTGTTTTCCTATCTAAAGAGTCTTTGTGGCCAAATTATTCAAATAAATTACGATCTCGGAACATGATAAAGTCATAAAATCATTGTTTTTTAAAATGAAAATCTATTAAAATAGAGCATTGTGTTGATTGGAAGGAAGATTGATAGGTGGGAGGAAGAAGGAGGGAGAAGTAGTTATGAGCGTTTGCTTTAAATTTACCAGGATCACAATAATCGGGGAAAATATTTGTAGGGAAATACCGGAACGCGTAGTATGGTGGAACACCGTGTCTACGTGGAATGAGTGAGTTCCGCTTGCTGTTTGTGTAGTTTCATATTCATAACGATGAGAGAATGAGCGAGTATAGACTGAAAAAAAAAAATCCATAAAGTAGCATAAGAATAATTATGTGTACATATACACATATTCATTCACTATGCGCCCTGTATCAATTGATTGATAGAGGGAGCTGATTCGTATATGATTCAAACTTGATTGATAGAGGGCGTTGAGTATGAATCATACTCGATTGATAGAGGGCGCTGCCCTTCAGTTTCGAGTGAAATTTGACATTTCAAACAAAAATTTTACATTTCAAACAAAAATCGGTAGAAATTTCTAGAGCTGAAAGAATGAGCGAGTATAGACTGGAAAAAAAACGCGATGCACAAACCAATGGCGGTTGTGTTATGATAAAATCTCCAGCAAAAACTGCGGCTGAGAGACTGTGTGTACATAGACTTCGTCAAAAAATGGAGACCCAACCAAAATTCAGCTTCTGCTATCGTGAAAAAAACCCAAAAACCAGGACCGAGAGATCGCGAGAGTGTAGACCTGAGCAAGCAACCTGAGGTACAATAGAACCCGAATTTCATTGAAAAAAAACTCGCAAAGACAAATGCGGAGGCAAGATGAGTTCATTAGAGCCAATAATAATAAAATAATAATTGCATCAATACTCATCGCATTAAGTCCCCACGAAGGTCCTCAGACTATACAGCCCCAGGCAGTCATTGAGGTGGCCGAATTCCAAGTTTCTCAACAAAAGAGAAGGGCAGAAGATTTACTTTACCATAAAAGTTGCCTGAAAATCTTTTCTCCATGGAAAGAAAACAACTCACATCAGCACAGAAAAACATAGACAAAATTTAGCAAATTTCTAGTCAACTTCATAACATTGGCGAGTTCTCAGACCGGCAAGTGTTAAATTTTTCACCTGCTGAGATCATACAACCTTAATACCATATTTTGATGATGATGAAATGATTATTATAATGTTGATAATAATGAAGATGATGGGAAGATTACCATATAATTATAATGATGTAGCAAATAAATTCGCATGCTTTGAGTATGATGTTTTTACCGAGTGCGTTGCATGCATTGGAAATGCAAACGTTCAAAATTAAGTTAATCCAGATGTAGAACACCTGGGATCAGAGAAACATCAAACTGAACAATACATGGCTTATCGTTTGCTTAAATCACCAGATAAACAATTTCAAAACATGTTTCCGTGATGCCTGCGATAGAGTCTGATTTTTACAAGATTACTAAACCTAACCTGAAAACCCAAAACGCAAACGTTCCGAAGAAGTAAACTTCTGTATGGCGTTTCACTAAAGCATGCAATTTTCCTTATTCTCTTTTCGCTACTCAGCACATAACGGTCAGAAATAGAATTATTTTCTGAAAATAGCGTTAATGTTTGTAGTGAGTTTTTCGTTTTATAAGGAATATGGTAGATTGAAAAATGTTTTTTGTATACAAGTTATATAAATTATTGTTTACGATTTCTGTAATATAATAAGAAGAGATTTGTTGTTGCCCATGAACTACATACACACACACACACACACACATTTACCCGTTTATATACGATATGTGTGTAAGAGTATGTACGAGTGTGTGTGTACCTACATACTTACTTTATGCACTTGAGCTTCTATTTGAAATTGATATTAACTGTTGTTACAACTGCTGTTGTTGCTGCTGTTCTTAAAATATTCAGTTTTTACTTTTAATTTGTTTTTTTTTTTTTTACATATAATTTAGAATATTTATGCATTACTTATCTGAAATGAATGTTGTTGTACTTGACATACACTCACTCCTAAAGAGATACCATATTTTTTATAAAATTTAGCAGAAGTTTGTCAAATGTTTAATGTGCTGAAATTCAGTTCTTTCAACTTTTAGCAAATGATATGAGAAACAACTTGATTGATGAAGATTGCAGGTTGTTAGTATGTAAAATTTATACAATATCACAGAAGGCAGGAAGACGGAAAGAAGCATACTGTAGTTAGTATGTATAAGTTTTGTTATGAGCCTAGTCACGCGGAAAAATATCGATGAGTTAAGGCTTCACTCACGCACATCAATTATAAATATGTAATTGATCTAAACCCAAAGGTTACTGCTATTGAGAACAACTTAAGCAAATGAAACTTCGATCTCAATGATAAGCCAATAGTTAGTAGTATAGCTATTTTGAGAACATCAAAGAATCAAATAAAGTTCTTTATTAATGTGCCCGGTAAAGATATTTTCTGAGCTTCAACAACAATCGAAAGGCATTACGTTTTATTAATAAAAATTGTATTTAAAATTGAGAATTAAATGAAAGCTGATATTCTATTTATGGCCTACGTGACTAAGGCCACATTCGCGACAGCAAATGCTCCATGCACCATACTCCACAAAATTGCAACAATCACAAAAATATTTTAAACTACATCCAATTAATTTAGCAGCTGTCAATTGTTTTATTTATTTGTTTGTTGTTTTTATATTTAACTATATTGTTTCATGTGAATGAATGAAGTAGAAAAAATCAATCGCTTTCAGTACTCGTACTTGGTTGGATATGCGAGTTTGGTATCAAAAACTTTTTACTGGCGGCGCATGCGCAACATTTACGTATATTTCTTCACACGAACGTTGGCTGGGGCGCCTGCTACAGTCGGCATTATTCATGAGAGTACTCGTATTTATGTAAACATTGTACCTATGCAAAGAGAAAAAGAGTTACACAATTTAAGTACTTACACATATTTACATACACACGAGTATGAAGAATAATGTTAATTACTTGTTTTTGATGGATTGATAAATTGCATGAATGAGGAGTTTATAAAGCATATACATAAGTATATGAGTCAAGTTGTTGCTGTTGCGTTTTCCTCAACTATAGAATTGCACGAAAAACACATGTGCAAATCAAATTAATTATCAGTAATTGTTAATATGCCATTTATATTGGCTTGTTTTTTATTTGCAATAACAATCTGCTGTATGCAAAGGAAGTTGCTTCATGCATGCATTTCACAACTTATGACTATTCATTCGTGGCTTTTCACATGCATACATTGTAATGCGCTTTTCTGTGTATAATGGTGAGAGTTATAGGTGCGAGTCAACATCTTTTAAAAGCTTGTACCCCTCAAAGGGGACGGTTGCACTGGCTGGTTTGCTTGCTAGATAGTTCGGGAGATATGGGGGCATCTTGTACCCTGCACAATTCCACACATTACCAAAATAAATTCAGGTGATTGGTAAACAAACAAAAATAATGAAGGTATACATAAAAAGAACATCAAGAAAATATAGGAGGTATCTGGCAGGTCTGGCAGAAATAGATATGTTGGAGCAAGCTGATCTAAATGCTAAGGAGTGAGATCGAAAAAATCGGATAACTTTAAATTATTCTAGCATTGAAATCTCTTATTCAAATAAACGAAATGTAAACAGTTTTGAAAAGAAAATTTAATTTCTGATAAAATTACCAATACAACTAATTTTTTTGTGTTTTTTTTTACAGAATTCGGACAGCTTTTCCGGTATGCCTGCCATTAGCGCCTTTACTGTCATTTCTGAGACTCTCTTGGTGACAGCATGCCACTTATTTCAAAAATCTTCCATGGATTTAGCTTCTTTGTTTATTGCCTTTAATAGGCCGAAGTTCTGGGCAATTTGGTGGGTTGGCGATTTTTGCTACCAATTTGATGTTTTGGTCTTCGAACCATTTAAGGGTTACTTTACTGTAGTGGCAGGAGGCTAGATCAGGCCAAAAGAAAGTAGATACATTGTGCTTTCTAATGAAGGCACAATCTCTTATCATAATCTCTTCTGGAGGCACTTACTTTACTTTTAGTGGCTCAACAGCCCATGGAGGGCCTAGGCCGAGCTTTTTCGCATCCACTCATGTTGTGCGTTTTATATTTGTACATGAATGGAAGGGACCTACAGTAGGCACTCCTTCACATAAATTTCGGCGTTAACAGTGCCACTTGTTACGAAACTTTTACTCCTTAGCCCACAACTACAAATCGCTTGCCATACCAGAAACTTCTTCGGGAACTTGGACTTTTATTTTGTCCTAAATCTTTCCTCAACTCCTCCTCGTTCCTTTGTGGTGTAAAACTGTTGACCAGGCAATTGACACAACAATTTAGACAACACGTATCGTCCATACACAGCAATCGAATTTTTGGAAAAAATTTGTCTTCAACTTTTTAGCTCGGCTCTGGGCTACCAAATTCTTAGTAGCGTTCCTGTCGGGTACTGACTGCACTTTGTATGTTTTAAGGCCCGCATCTTTTTTAATTTTACGAACTAAAAACTCACTGCAACTCGTTTTTTCCGCCAATTTTCGATTAGACAACGCTGGATTCTTCTCTAAGAGAGCAACGACTTTCTTCGCCTTTTGTGGAGACACGAAACCGCAATTCCTTCCAGAACCATATTTTCAACCAACTGTTAAGTCTGTATTAAATTTTTTAAGAATCATCGAGACAGCGTTTTGTGCTTCTTTCGCCTTATTTGCAATGGTTTTCTGGCTGCACTGTGGATTAGCTCGAAATAATTCAACAACTAAATCGCGTCTTTCCACTTCCGATGCCATGACTCATCGGAAAGTTCACAAGTCAAAAAAAATGTAATTGTATTTCATCAGAATTTCTCCAACGCAAAGCCTACTGTTTGATTTTTTTCATTCAGATGAAGCTGTGGTCTTTCAAAGTTATCCGATTTTTTCGATCTCACTCCTTATAAGTATACAGTGTTCCCTTGGTTCCAGCATAAACACCAACAATAATGTCAGCCTTGAGATCAAGCGGAGATTAACTCTTGCCAACAGGTGTTACTACGGGCTTAATAGGCAATTGAGAAGTAGAGCCCTCTCTCGACCGATGAAAATAACGCTCTATAAGTCCCTCATACTTCCCGTCCTAATGTATGGTGCAGAGACGTGGACATTGACCATCAATGATTAGAGGCTGTTAGGAACTTCCGAGAGGAAGATACTTCGTAAGATCTACGTTCCAGTATGCGTGGACGACGTGTATCGAATAAGATGGAATGATGAGCTGTATGCCGACACCGACATAGTCGAGCGTATATAAATCCAGCGGATTTGCTGGCTGGGTCATGTTGAGCGAATGGAAGAAAGCGCTCCGGCTAGAAGGGTGTTTTATTCGAACCACGGTGGAAGGGGACACGCAGAAGGGGACGTCCTAATCTCCGTTGGAAAGACCAGGTGCAGGGCAACCTGACTGCACTTGGCCTTATCAACTGGCGCCAGCGCGCGCATCGCAGAGGCGACTGGCGAAGCTTTGTAGAGGCGGCCACGACCGATCATCGGTTGTAGTGCCAGCTAAGCAAGTAAGTTTATTTTAGACTACTGTCTTACATGTTGATTTATATGTTGATTTGGTAAGGGTTGCTCAACCCCCAACTTGCCAAAGAGTGATCGTTTGGCTCCCTATGATTTCTCTGAGACTTATTTGGTATCCTGCCTGTAAGTAATTCACTCAATCCTTGGTATAACAAAATCGATTTTTCTCCTTCAGTTCTGGAAACTTTCTCCTCGAAATTTTCTTTTCACACTCCATCAAGTTAGAAGGTCTCCAATGAACTCGAAAACGGTAAAATTACACAAAAACTAGTTTGTATGCAAAAATTTTACAATGGAATTATGCGGCAAAGTTTCAATTAACTGTGAATCTCCACTAACGCAATAGTTTAGGACACCCCTAACATTTAAAATTAACCAAAGGTTAAATAGTTTATGTGTATACAGGTTTTGAAACATTATTAATACTTTATGGAAATACAACCATTACAGCATAAGTAGTTAGATATACATACTTGTATGAACGAGAGAGGGTATAAAATGCTGCACGTGAAAGTGTTTTATTTTATAATATTTTTAAACTCCATCCATAGTCTTGCCTTTTCAACTTTTTGTGCAATTTTCCATTTGCATTGCAAAAATGTTTTCAATTTTATTTGACAAACAAAAATCAGATAATCTAGTTGAATTTTTCTAACATTTAAATGATCAGTATTCATTGAATTAAGTATATAATTATTAATTAGCAAGTTTATGACTTTTGCAATGACTTTAACCCCTATAATTTATTATTATGAAAAACATATAGTATATCTACTTTATTTCAATAAAATTACTATAATAATAAGATTATATATTGGTTTTCTTGATCTTTAAATAAATACAATAAACAATTTATTAATAAGTGTTCGGATTTTATTAAAAGTACTAAATTATTAATTATGCTAATGTTTTGAAGTCTCCGTTGGAATATACAAGTAAATACCTACTGTAATTGGAGAATTGTGGGTAAAGAAACCAATGACCGATGAAGCGTGAAGCAGCACGTGATTGCAGGAGGCGCACTTCAATAATCAGTGCTCGTTTCAACATTATGAAAATAAAAAATCAAACATGCCGGAAGAGACTAGGTGAGTGGGATATGCAGATGTTAGCATCGCTAATCATCAGGGCTTACTAACAGGCGAAATCGAATGATGGAGTTGCGCGAATTAGTATCGAAAAATCGGAAGTAATGCATTTGGTAATAGGAAATACCGCGAAACATTGGCTAACATAGTTGGTGCTCATCTGAAATACTTAGGGGCTTTTGTCGACTCAAAGATGTCAGTGCTAAAGCAGCCATGATATATGCCGCTCTAATGAGCATTATACAGATTGATGTAGGCCCCCTAGAGTGTTTAGATGTCAGCTGCTTTTAACGGTGATCAGCTTAGTAGTAATCCTGTACATGCCATCCATCTGGATGGATATCAATAAGATATATCTGAAAAGAATTCATCGGCTTATAGGCTCGGGGCCTTGAAAGTAGCCAGCGCCAATAGGATCAGTGTCAGAAATGTACCATAGATACCATATACATATTTGAAGTCGAGATGAAACGCATATTAAATGGCAGCGACCCCTTTTCGGTGGGAGGTGGCTGTTACTTTAACTTAATACCTTATATCGTAATATCGATACTTCTTGCATCACCCAATAATTTAGGCAAAGAGGTTTTAAGCAGTATCAATACAGATTCAAATGAAAATTAGAGCATATCTGCCCGAGATAAATCCTGTGGATTATACAAATATCGACTTTCACTGCTCACGATTAAGCTTTAATATAAAAGAGAAACGTTAAAAAGTTTCATGAAAATGCTTGTCTATCCCCCCGATGTTTCGCTAATCTTCCCTAGATTTGTCCGAGTTTCGTGAGACTAATCTTATTGTGCTTAGTTAATGATTATACCGCGGGGAAATTGCAAAAATATGAAGTTCTAGTCGATACGAATCCGACATAACTGCAGAACTGAAGTTTTGCGATACTTATTAAGTTTTCCTCCTGTCAACGTATAAAAAAGAAAACCGAGCGATATCTCATCTATCTGAGAATCATAAACATTCGAGAAAGTGGTGCATATTTGACCAGTAACTCCGGTACCAAATTCAGCATTAATCACATATGTACATATGTATGTACTATATCGGTTTGATGTTGAAAAAAAACTCATTTAAGATATTATAAAACATTTAAAAAGGAATACGAGGAAAAGGCATTACATCTTCAATTCCTTGTAATGAAAAAATACAATTAAAATAAAATTCATAAATAAATCCAAAATTCCAATTACTTTGAGGTGTCATACTTAAAAGGTAATGGAATTGAAAAAATTGTAAATTACATTACAGGGGAATTGAAAATTTAAATTACAAAATACGGTTCCTTGTAATGTAATTGTGAAAAGAAAAAAAAATACAATTTCAATTACTAAATGGAATTCGAAAAGTAATCAATTCCTTTAACAAGGTTTCTTCTAATTTGTAATTAAGAGTAATTTAATTCCGAAAGTAATGATTACTAATAGTGCTCTTAATACCCGGGTAACAAATACCTAGGTACCCAATAATGCGGGTATTACCCGATCTCATGGGTTCCCGGTCATTTCGGTCAACGCCGGTAATAAGTAAGTGAACTTATAATTGATGCTGATGATGATGACTTTATGATTAGCATTAGAATTTAGCAGGTATGGTAACCGTCACAGAGAGCGAAACTACTTTTTTTACTACTATTTCTGCTACTAATTCTATTACTACTTGTACTACTTTTTTACTGTTTCTATTACTATTATTTTTGTCGCCGGATGTAGTTGGTAGTGCATTGGCCTTCTATGTAGTGTCCGGGGTTCAAATCTCGGCACGGGCAAAATCAAAAAGTAGAAAAAACAAGCTTTTCATAAAACTGTAGGTCCGACCTTCCATTCATGTACAAATATAACACGCACAACATGCGTGGATGTGAAAAGTTTAGTCTAGTCTTTAGTCCATCAGTTAATTTGCCTTTAAAAGAAGAAGAAGAATTCTGAAAATTATCTTAAAAATCTGCTACGTGTAACAGCAAAACACGTGCCACATAAAAGAGAAAATCGGAAATTAGTAAACATTTGATTTTATAAATAGGCATGGCGCTTATATAGAATCAAAGAATAAAACTAAAGGGTGTTTTTTCTAGAAGTGTGGTTTTCAATCTGGCAATATTTTTTTCAGAGTTGGTCTTTTTGACAGCAGTTGGACTTTTTGACAGCAGTTGGTCTTTTCGATTTATGCTCAGTTTGGTTTGCTATTTCATAATGAATAGGCTTACTCCTGCAAATTTATTACCAAAATAATGGTTCGGTTCGCGTGATTTTCACAAGAAAATGTTGTTCGGCGATGAAGCTCAGTTTTGGTTGAATGGGTACGGTACGTTAATAAGAAAAATTGTCGCATTTGGAGTGATCATAATCCACAAGCCATTGTTAAGACGCCGTTACATCCTCAAAAAGTCACTGTTTGGTGTGCTCTATGGGCAGAAGGAATCATTGATCCATATTTCTTCAAAGATGAAGCCGGTCATAATGTTACAGTCAATGGGGAACGCTTTAGAGCCATGATTAATGACTTTTTCGTGCCTCAATTGGAGGATGTTGATGTGGACGACCTTTGGTTCCAACAAGACTGCGCTACATGCCATACAGCCATACAGCCAATGAAACAATCAATTTATTGAAGGAAACTTTTGATTAGCGCATTATCTCGCTTCGTGGGCCTGTAGCATGGCCTCCAAGATCGTGCTATTTAATACCGCTGGACTATTTTTTGTGGGGTTATGTGAAGTCGCTTGTCTACGCAGATAAGCCCGAGACGATTGACGCCTTGGAAGAGAATATTCGGCGCGTTATTACTGGCATACGGCCTCAATTGCTGCAAAAAGTGGTCGAAAATAGGGCCTTTCGACTGGAATTTATTCGAAACAGCCGCGGCGGCCACTTGCCCGAAATGGCTTTTAAAACATAATGGCAAATCCTTATCTTTATAATAAAGCTACATTCTTTTCCATAACATTAAATTATTTGCGTTTTATTTTTTCTTGAAAACCACACTTCTAAAAAAACACCCGTTATAACTCGTTTTTTAGTAAAGTTTATTTGTTAACAGTAGACAAAAAAAAATTTACTTACAATCAAAAGTTATTCACTTTAATTACTTAGTACCTAAAAAAATATTCAAATATGTAAATATTTATATAAACAGTAAGCCCTGGCTAATTCCAATGACAAATATGTAAAGTGTCCGGGTATATACTCTTATATTATCAGTGAAATGCAATTTAACGGGAGAAGTTTTGAAAACTTTAGAAGTTATACGAGAATATACATACATTGGCCATAAACTACTACATAGTTTGAGTTTTACTTTACACTTAGACTTATATCGTTTTCAAATAAGTACGTAGTTGAGGATTGCGTCTTTTTATGTTTGGATGTTTATTATAAATTGGGTATTGTAGCACGTTTTCACTTTTGGGCCGAATACTTGAATACTTGAAGACGCAATTGACTAATGAAGGCGGAAATTTAGTGGAATTTAAAAGAAAATAAAATAAATTTGTTTACAAACAATTCAGTTATTTTTTTTTAGGAATAGAACATTTATTAATAATACCCAACAAAATAATATTAATAAAAAATGATGGAACGTAACTGTGCGCTAAAATGAAAATTAAACCAACGCATTTTATGTGACAAAAAAACAAAACAAGTGAATTGAGATAATAAATTTTCTTTCCAAAAAATTCTTAAAAATTTAAATAAATTCTTACTAAGAAAATAAGAAAATGGATTTCTTGTAGGTGCTTCAATATTTTATTAGCTTTCGCTTGCACATTTGACATGTCTCCGACACTTAAACTGGGTGTCAGGTTAAGCAGTCTGCCATTTGTCTACCCACATCAGCTTACATGCGTGCGGCACTAAATTTGTTTTCGGGTAAACTTTTATACACAAATTTTATATAATAATTTTATACGTCTTTTTTTATTACGTATTGACGTTTGTAATTAACATAATTTTGTTACTTGATAATTACAACAACAACCACAACAACGACAACAGCAAACGCCCCTCATTTATGATATACTTAAAAACATTTGTGAAGTTGCCCAAATCAATTTGTGGCTAAAAACAAAACGCAACAGCAAATCTTTCAAAACAACTTTCGAACCAAATAAATTGTTCCCCAACTCATGAAATTTGGAAACACTCATAATGAAAGAAATCAGGCAGAAAAAGTTAATCATCGTTTGCACTAGTTATCGGATTATCGGAAAAAGCGAGCAATTAAACTTAAACAACAACAACTCTACATATGTACATACCTTTTCGATCTGATTTCGCGTGCTGAACATTTTCGGAAATGTTACACTGAATTTAAGTTGGAGATTTTAAATTTATGTTGGTATTGTGACAAAATGACACACAAAAATTATTGCATGTAAATGTGTTTTGATTAATTAACAACTTTCGATTTTAGTTTCGCGATTTTTTCAAATTTATTTTGTTGCTTCGTTGTTATTAATCCGTTGTTTGTTTGCAGTTGAGTGATTTTCGGCTACTTCTTTCTTTCGAAGTGTTACACAATCGCTCGCATGAAAGCTGGTAGCGGCATAAAATCAATTTGTTTTTTCTTTCGTTGTATTATATAAATTTTTAAGATTTTCACTTTGTTTTTAAACTTTTAGCTAGTAGTAAAAATCGAACTCGTAAAAGTATTCAAGAAAAAAAAATAAAAAATTTAAATAAATAAATATAAAATCACGTAACTAGCACGTAAAAGTGAAAAATTTTAAAAATCTACTTAAAAAATTAAACAAGAAAGCGACCGTTTCGTTTTGAATTAAATTCGCAACTGAATACTCTAGAGCATTTTACTAAAATATAAGTTAATAATAAACAACAACAACTGACCAGTTCCCAGACATGATCATCTGCTTTGAGTCTTAAATTGGAAATAAAAAATATAAAGAGTTTCTTCTTTCTTTCTTTCTTTACTTTACTTTATTTTACTTTATTTACGAGAATTTATTATGTAGTAAGTATGTGCTATTTTCAAGTTTTCAATTTCGCCGTTTATATCCACTGGATTCGCGTCGTATGCCGTACCTTCATCCCATACAAATATCATACAAACATAAATAAATAAATACGTCATCGAACATTCAAAACAAATGTGGTTCATACATATGCTTAAATGTTGTTAGTGCTTCTCCCTAGCTTACGTTAGATCTTTAACCTTCTGATTAAGCTAAACTTGCGCTCTGTCGTACAGAGTGTGTGTACAGATAATGAAAGAGAGAGAGAGCGAGAACGAGAGAACCTAACGATCGTCGAGTTGTGCTTTAAGTATAAACGAGCAAGTACATAACCAGTGAGCTGTCCACGCTGATCGCTATTCGTGTTTATCGGTGTGCGAGTATTCATGCACTTGCCTGTTACACATTTGTGTCTGTACACACAGGGAGAAAACGTTAAAAATCAGTGGTGCCCACCCACGCACACATGTACAGCTAATTATCTGAACTCTGTTTCTATGGGAAATGAGCCTGGTTGGTGTAAAGTCTATTCTCGGTAATCGGTAATTTTCTCTTTCATAGTACTAAGCAGAGACGTCGACGTTAGCTGAGCAGAGACGTCAATTCTCCATGTCTGCTCATGTGCTCTGCGCTTGCCATTAACATTAAAGTCACTGTAACATCGTTAATATCATCGGTACTTACCGATGTGCATGAACTATCGAAAGTTGTCGATGTTCTTCCCAGTATTAAAGAAAAGCGGCAGTAAATCAAGCCCATTCATTGATGAAAGTCTGTTAAGCTAGCAAATTCTTAAAACAAGAACGAAATTCTTATTTTAATAAATAAATTCAGTTCAGTATTTAATAATTTAATAGTTCAACATCAATAAAGGTTTTATTTTAAGATTGTGTCGTTCTTAGAATCAAGACCGGACTTACTTTCAGACAGTTTTCTTATTAATTTGTCAATTCGTTTTCGGGTTGCTTCCGGTTTAATTAGAAGATATTAAATTTTATTTACAACAGAAAAGTTTTTAGATACTTTTTATTTTTTTGGGAAATCAAGAATATTGTACTTCTGTTTTGATGTTACACAGTCGTTATTTAAGATTTTTCGATTTTAAACGAATTAAGAAAAGAGCGTGCTAAAAAAAATTAGAATGACCGGGTTTGATTTTATACCGTAATTATTTTTCTCAGTGTATATGTGCATGTAGGTACGTTTTACGCTTAATTAAACGAAAGTAGAAGTGAAAAAACGATTCATTGATGCTCGTTGCTGGCGTGTCAGACAGACAGGTAGCTTGCATACCAAAGGTCTCATTACACAACAGATACAACGAAAATTGTTAATTAGGTTGGGTAAACATACGACGAATATTCAATATACCAAAGAATTCTAATATATGAAAACGAGTTTTCAATGTCAATATAAGAATTTAAAGTAGGTTTTTTTGGTCGCTGTAGCGTAGTGCTAGTGCATTGGACTGTTACGCAGAGTGTCCGGGATTCGAATTTCGGTACAGGCGAAATCAAAAAGTCTACAAGAGTAAAAATTGCCTTTCCACTTTGCCGTTCGGATTCGGCATAAAACTATAGGAAACAGCCCTCCATGGGCTTTTTTGTGCCATTAAAAGAAGTATATTTTTGTTAAATGGAGTTTATTTTTGGAAGGCTGATTAGACTGTGCAACAATTTCAGGTGTCATCTCGTGGAAAAGGATAGTATATAGTATAGTCAAAGCCCCCTGTTGGGTTTGTTCAGATTAGCTCGAGAATTAAAATTATGGACGTTTGCATTTTTTCGCTGGGCTATAATCCTAAAAGATGAAAAAAATTAAATGCGTTTTTTTATATATTTGAAATTTTCTTTACCGTGTTTTATCACGTTGCTGATCATGAATTTACAATTTTCAAAAACATACCCGTTCATTACAAAATTGCGTATTTAAAAGTTTGTCATGTTGGTAACCACGAATCTGTTATTAAAATCTTCAAAAACAAAATGGCACCTGATTTGTCGAAAACACTTACGCGGTCGTAAGTAATGCGTATCTAAAAGTTTTTCAGGTTGCTAATCACGAATCTGTCATTAGAGTTTTCAAAAAGAAAATGGCGGATCCGATATGGCTTCTGTATTGTCGAAAAACTCATTCGATCACCACAAAATTACAATTAAAAAGATTCACTCAATCCATTCAATTACTTCCCCTCGTATCCAATAAATTTTTTTTTATTTTCGTAATAATTTTCGGCAAGTGTAAGTTTAATAATCACCGAAGCATGCAACTTAACTTAAAGCAAACTTTCTTTTCCGCATTCGTTTTGAAATACATACAAACATACAAATGTACTCATTTATAAGCAACAACAAATACCGACTGTAATGCTAAAAATACATAAACAAAAACCAAATGTTTTTGCCGAATGAAAAAGAAATTGAAATTATTGAAATTCAACAGCTGATTTGCTGATAAACTTTAAAGTTGTAAATACTCATGCATACACACAAACACACACAAGCTACATTGATAAAACTCGCTTCAAACCACAGCACTAGCAAATTCCAGTATGAAGCGAATTCAGCTGGGCATAGTGAATAGCAACAGATCAGTTGTGGGCAACTTTGTCCGCATACATCAAGGGCCAAAAAGATTTACTGTCTTTGATTCACTTTGAAACTTTCGTTTTTTCGCTCTCTCACTTAATTTATTGAAAATACAAATACAGATGTTACAACAACAACAAGAAAAATACCCGCCACACCAGTTACAAAAAAATAGGTTACAAAACAAACAAAAAATATATAAAAATCTGACATCTTCTTTTTGTGTGGGTTTTGCCAGTTTATTTATCCTTTTTAAATGTTTAAAATGTTTTGCTAATTTTATCATCAATATTTAATTAAATTAGTGTGTAAACATTTGTTTTTAAGTAAGCGTATGAGTGGTCAAGTTGTGCATTGACTTACATTGACTCACTCTAAACAAATGCATGAATATTCAAGGTTCAAATTGCTTTAATTCTGAGGCTTGGCTCCATTCACAACAGAAGGTACACAGACACTCATATGTAAATGTTGTAATATATGTAAAATGCAAATTTATTCATACAGTGTCGGACAATAAATAAGAACACCTTGTTCTGAAACCAAAAACATTAAACAAATATTTCTCTAAGCTTATGATAAATTTAAAAGGTATTTACTTTTATTCATTTTTTTCATAAGTTTAATTTTTTCTTAAAACAGAAACAAAATCAATTCAATGTAAAAAAAGAAATTTAAAAGTTATACATAAAATCAGATTTCAAAAGGACAAAAACATAAGAACACTTCCATTAAAAACAAAATATTTCTAAAATATAGACTCAAATTGTTCACTAATGCTAATATTTTGTGGAATACTTACTTACTTTTAATGGCACAACAGCCCATGGAGGGCCTAGGCCGAGCTTTTCGCATCCACTCATGTTGTGCGTTTTATATTTGTACATGAATGGAAGGGACCTACAGTTTAATGCCGAATCCGAACGGCAAAGTGAAAAGCTTTTCATAGCAATTTTTACTCTTGTAGGTTTGCCATTGCCTGTCAAGAGGTGGTGCCGTGTAGAAAAATTATTTTTTTTACTTTTTTTTTGTTTTTTTAGTTTTGCCTGTGCTGAGATTCGAACCCCGGACACTCTGCGCATCAGTCCAACGCACTACCACTACGTCACAGCGACAAATCATTGTGGAATAGCCTTTGTTAATTAAAACCGCCTTCCACCTTCTAGGCATTGATTCCACCAGAGACGCGCAAGTAACCTGGGGTATGGAATACCACATTTTGAATGCTTTGCCGCAATTCGTCTTTGTTTTTAGCTTTGGTACTGTCAATCTTCTCTTTGACAATACTTATTCCACAAGTTCTCGATTGGCCTTCACAATCAGGAGATTGTGAAGGCCAGGTCATAAAGGGAATTCCATTATGGGAACACCAATCTCGCGCAAGGATTGAGGTGTGCTTTGGGTCGTTATCCTATTGCATTTGCCATTTCAGGGGCACTTCCCATTCAGCATAAGGAAGCATCACCTCCTGAAGGATGTTAACGTAAAGAAATCTGTCCATCGTTTCTTTTATCCAATACAGAGGGCCCACACCATACCAAGAGAAGCATCCCCATACCATAAAGCTTCCACCTCCGTGCTTAAATGTCTTCCTAGTACATTTTGGGCTCAATTCTGAATTTTTCGGGCGTCTAACCTAACGTTTGCCATCACTTCCAATAAAATTCCCCTTGCTTTCGTCTATCCATAATACGTTAGGCCATTTTTTTGCATTAATTGAACCACCCCACTCAATGTGAGCTTCAATGAACTCTATGGGACACTTTCGATGTCCTTGTGTCAACATTGGTACTTTTCGTGCTGTTCTCCCATACATTTTTTTTCACCAAACGTCTCCTTACCGATCGAGGACAAATTTAAACCCCTGTCTCCTCTCTAATTGCGGCAGCTGCCTTAAATGCATCGCATGCCGCCAAAATTTTTATGCGATTGTCATCTGCACTTGTAGTTTTGCGGGGTCTACCTCTCTTGTAATGAAATTTGTGAGGTAATAAAGATTGGTAGACAAATGTCGAGGATCAGCTAATAGTTTTAGCTATTTGGCGGATGCTTTGTCCCTCATTTTGCAGTTTTTTCACCAAATCACGCTCCTCCTTGCTACAGTGCCTTGCTCGACCCATTTTGTTGTGACATTACGGAATAGTTTACATTTAATTTGTTGAATTACCATCAATGCTACCATTCAAATGCTTACCAGTACAAATTATAAACAAATTTAAGTTTTCTTTTTAAAATATAAATTTTTTCGTCTGCCGTTCTTATTTTTAATTGTCCGCCTTCGAATGCTTCGCTTCAACTTTTTTGTTTGGGAATCCTTAAAAAATATTTAAATGTAGTGTTGCCACCTAGAAATTTATAGAGTATATACCATACCCTTTTCTTCTCTATAAAAATTGTTTGACATAACCAGTCCGATAAAAAAAAAATCAATGGAAGTTTTATAGTGCAAGGTGTTCTTATTGATTGTCCGCCACTGTATATACGAGTAGGTCCAATATATTGAATTTATTGACACTGACGCGTACTTGTTACTTACACGTGTATCTAAATGTGCTTCTGCATGCTTTGTGTGTCTGTGTCTACCCTTTTGAAATGCATCTGGAACAAGTAATTCAAGAAATTCGCGTGACTAATATACTTTGAAATTTCATTAAATTAAAAAACTTTTACTGAGTAATTTTAATTGGAGAAGAGATCAATATTTTATAAGGAAATATTTTTAAATATTGTATCAATTCGAAGGTGATTTCATTCACAAATACATACAAACATTTAAGAACTGTAAATAAATGTCAAGTATGTAGTTGACATTGTTATGGAAATCATGCAATGCATCAAAGATGCTAAAGCAATTGCAAAGTACAGAATAATAAATTAGTTATTAATTTTTTGACTGATCGCTTTGACATTGTTTTGGGGAAGCTACCAGATCACGTTCCAGTTCTCTGAGAAAAGACAAGAATAAGAAAACAAGACATCGTTGTCAGAAGTTTTATAAATTTCAGAAGCATTATAGGGAAATATGAATGCCAATATTAGACTAACACAAGGTGTTTCTCACATCAGTGATGCTGTTTTTTGTTGAGTAAGTAAAGTACGGCCTCTGTTCCCAGTGATTTCAGACCTATCAGCATTCTTTCGTCACTGTCGAAAGTTTGCGTAAACCTTATGTCGGCACAAATGTCCGCATATTTCCTGGACATATGAAGTTGTTCTTCATCTATGGTAAAAACCATGGATGACATAAGAATATCTTACGATAATGACCACGTTACTTTGCAGTGCTTACTTGACTTTTCCAAAGCATTTGATTGATTTTAAAAATTTAAAACCTTTTATGGATTTTATAACAGCGCTGTAACACTTATGGTATAAGTTGCCAGTAAGTTGTCTAGCTACACATCTACCAAATCTGGTGTTCCGCAGGGTTCAATTCTAGGACCGCTTCTTTATAGTATATGAATGCTGACTTGAAAGCTCGTAATAAATGGAGTAACTGTAAAACCTAACTTTAAACCCGAGCAAATCTTATATTTTACCAATCTCTAGAAGAAATTTACTTAGTGTTGTTTTCCCCACCTTTATATGTTGATGTGTCTGCATTAGTAAGATTATTAATCTTGGTTTCAATCTCGTCTTTAAGTTGTGTTGATCATGTGAAGGTGTAGGTCCCTTCCATTCATGTACAAATAGAACACGCACAACAAAAGCTCGGCTTAGGCCCTCCATGGGCCTAAATAAATAAATAAAACACTTAAAATATTTCTCAAAACGGTCAAAAAATGGTTAAATTTCTTCGAAAGTTGCAAAAACTTTTACAATATTTAAAAAATAAATATTTATTCAAAAATCAAATTATTCTTATTCTTTAATGGTACAACATCCCATGGAGGGGCTGAGCTTAACTTTTTGCATCCATTCATGTTTTGTGTTTTATATTTGTTCATATTTTATGCCGCATCCGAATGGCGAAGTGAAAAGCTTTTCTTAGGCAATTTTTACTCTTTGAGAGATGTTTGCCATTGCCTTGATTAGAAAATTTTTTGTTTTGAACCCGGACACCTAGCGTAGCAGTCCAGCACATATTTTTATAAGTTTGAAAAAAAAATCGCTAATAACCAAGACATTAATGAAAACCAGTGTTGTGGATCAATAAAATTGTGCAGTATGGCCGGGTTCATTGGTTTACATCTCTCCGAGCCACTGGTTCACAATCTCTTTGAACTACTGGTTCGGTTCAAAACCCGGTTCTTCCATACCTTCTGATAAAAAATTTGAAAAATTATTATTTTCTTAAGATTTCTTTTTCGGTAAACTCTTTTTTTTTTAAATCAAGATTTTTAATGAATTTTACATTTGAATCTCACGGGTTTTTTTAAAGCTACGCTACGGTGGGAAAAGTAAGAAAAACTTAAATTTTTTTTAAGGAATCACGCCTAAAGCCAAAAAATGTTTGGTGGTAAAAAAATCCGGCAGATAAATGTTCTTTGAAAATAAATATGTGGGGTCACTGAACAACAAAATAATCGTATCTCCTTGTTTTTAGGGGGAAAAGCTCTTTAAAAATATCCATCACGATGTGAAATAGTATTTGCTATATATTTTTCTTGAGTATGGTATGCAGTCGCTACATACTAGAGAAGTGAAATTTTTGTTCAGAGTTATTTTTTCCTAGAAACAAGGAGATACGGATGCTTTGTTGTTCAGTGACCCCATCTATTTCTTTCGAAGGAATATTTATATGTCATACTGTTTTTACCTCTGAACTTTTGTTTAGGATGTAGGAGTGGTTTATCGAAAAATATTTTTTAACTTTTCTCTTCAAAAATACTTATTTTTTTTTTATTTTTGTCAACAAAAGAGCATACTTTCGGACTATGTACCGAAAAATTCTCAATGAGGTATCTAACACATAAAATATGTATGTTTAATTTGTTCTTCTGTTATACCAATTTTTGTTATGTAAGTAAGTAAGTAAGTAAGTAAGTAAGTAAGTAAAGTAAAGTAAAAATATCATTCTCTAACTTTTTAGATTAGATTTTATTTTTATTTTTCATTCGATTTTAAAAACCAAAAAATGCCACACAGTTTAATTAATATACTTATAAGTAATACAATGGAAATGAATTAAAGTACCGAATGCACCCAAATATCAACCGTAGTTTTGACGCTCAGTAAAGACTAGCGCATTGGCAAACATTACCATCATTACCATCAAGTTTTCCCAATTCAGAATAAATTAAACACAATAGTAAATAATTTGATTATTTGACAAATGAAGAGAACATTTTTGATGTTATTTTATTTTAACATTGAGCACAGTATAGAACATAAACTCTGAAATACCTCCTTACTCACCCATGTTTTCTCTCTTTGAGCGCTCCCTTTTATTGTATGCAGATGATTGGCGTTTTCACGTTATTTCACATTAAATAAATTAACTACTCTATCCGGAAAATGCATACACTAAAATTGCATTTAAAAATTAACATGTTTTATTGGAAACTAAAATACATAGAAACTCAAAAGGTTGTTCAGCGGGAGAGAGTTCGTACGAGGACTTATCTACTGTCTCTGCTGCGTGCACTGTGTGGCATTTGACATAACCGTGAGTGTATTCAAATTTAAATGCTGCACAGTGTTTCACTTTTGGCGCCAAAAGTGGTAAAAGCTGAATTTAGAAATCGAATAAAAATTTCTAGGCCATGTGAAAGATAATACCTAAAAAAAAAATAAGCACCCTAAACTTTGTTTTAAGATTCAGTTATGTAAACCTCTTTCACTAGACCACCGAAGTGGCCTTAAGTTTTTCGAGTTTTTTTTCTTGTTCACATCTCTCGAATTTTTTCAAAATTTGGCGTGTGAGAAAATTTAGAACTTCTCATAGGACAAAACTTGCCGAATTCGGCAGCACAGATTATACAAGATACTGGTTCTCTGTATCAAGAAGAACCAGAACTAGAACTAGAAATTTTGAGTATTCATTATAGGCAATTGTCAAGAGTTAGGACCCTGTTATCTCCAAGTGAAAGTATCTATAAAGCGAGTTAAGCGACGGTTTATAACTTCATAAACAACTAATACGCAGGAAACTTCATCTGCAGAACCGAAGGGTCAGGCAGAGGAGAAAGGGTCCAAATAACCCAGAAGTGCTAATAAAGGTTGTTAGTAATATAACACGCACAACATGAGTGGATGGGAAAAGCTCGGCCTAGGCCCTCAATGGGCTGTTGTGCCATTAAAAGTAAAGTAAATTAAAGTAAGTACATATCGGGCTAATCCCACGAGGTTGACGCGAAATATTGCAGTTACAGCTGGTTCATCGCAATCAACTGTAATGCGATATAAGCGAAGTCTAGGATTAAGGACCTACAAACAGCAGAAAGTACATGCAATTATTACATTATTACTAATTGGTCAAATTGCTCTTTCAATTCTAGAATCAGCAGTTGCAATTATTCAATCTTATGTATTTGCTTTTTTAAGAACTTTATACTCTAGAGAAGTTAATTAATGTCAACACATTCAAATCACTCTTTTCACTTAGTAGAATATAGCCCATGACGGTCGGAAGCAAAGGAAAAAATAGCGTGATTCTCGATGATGAGACCTACTGTAAGGCGGACTTTAACCAGTTGCCTGGGAATGCCTATTTCACGACAAAGACGAGGGATGCAAACCCCAGAAAATACTCTGAAGTAAAATATACCAAATTTCCAAAACGCTTCATGGTTTGGCAAGCTCCTTGCACCTGCGGTCTACGGAGTAAGACGTTCATTACGACAGGAACAATTAACTCCAGAATCTATATCTAAGTAGAAGAATGCCTGCGTAAATTCCTTGTACCATTTATTGGACAGCACAAAGAACCGTTTTGTTTTGGCTAGACCTAGCCACAAGTTAATACTTCAGGTCAACTATGGAATGGTATAAGGAAAATAATGTCGCAGTGGTCCCAAAAGAAGCAAATCCTCCCAACTGCCCGGAATTTCAGCCTATTGAAAGATATGGGGCTATAAAGAAGCAAACCCTAAGAAAAACAAAGAAAGTTTGTAAAAATTATGTAGAATTCCCAAATCGATGGAGTCAAGCCTATGCAATCGTCACCGAACGTACTGTCCAGTCTCTAACTAAGAACGTTAAGAAAAATGTTAAACAATTTTGCAAACGCTAATAATATTTGATAATATTTTTTTTTGAACTATGGTTTAAGAAATACTTTATTTGAGTAAAGTTTGACTGTTGGTTGGTATTTAATGTCTCCGTAAAAGTTCTAAAATTTTAAGGGGTTCACCCCTTATTTACAAAGGCCGATCAATTACATTATCTGTATGTGAGTGCCTTTTGAGCGATTTTATTTTTTTTTTTTTTCATTTCAAAATTGCATAATACAATTTTGCTGATAAAAAATAATAATACTGAAGTTCAGCCTGATGCGACCAGTCTTAATATTTTTGAACACTTTTGTATGAAAGTGTATCACTGTGCACTGCGGCCAATATACCTACACCGAACGCTTTGTGTATAAATAATTCTGTACTTAACGTCCTTGTACTTTATTTGTGCATTAAACTAAACTACCCGAATTATGAGGGAGAAATATTGGTTAAAGTGGAATTTCAACGCTTTTGTGAAAAACCAATTCAATTTGTATGGTAAACTAATTATCTATAATACATACTTAGTACATATGTATGTATGTATTTGGTACATGGAAAACTTTCCCTTTGAGTGCAAAGTATGTACATATTTGTATAATTAATTTACTCATTGGCGCTTGATGTGAGTAAAGTGAATCTACATACGTAGAAATTAATTTAATCATTTTACTTTAATTACATATGTACGAGTATATATATTTATTGAAGTGAACTTTATCTAAATACTTACAACGTTGTTATATGTTCATATGGGGTGTTCAGAAGGTGTCTTATTTTGTCGTATTGCTATAAAGTCGTAAACGTTTGTGTGAGAAATGAGAGAATTTACGATAATTGAGAGGACACGACACTGAATAACCCTGCGTCTACACCTGCGATTGCTGGCATGCCAAAGAAGAATACTTATTAGCTATTAAAAATCTGAAAAATACTTTCTTATACAAGTTTGAAATGTTTGCGCTTTTCTTTTCTCCTTCTCTTTGTTTTTTCTTCACATTTGGCAGAAACGTCAAACATTGGGCTCTAATGTTTAATCGCTGGTGGCTTAATTAACCATGTTATCATTAGCCTGAGAGAGTCGACTCATTTTGACAAGAGACGGCACTCTCATGTTCATCTTGTCTGAACCCTTTAGCATCATTTTGACGTTTGCCAGTTGTCAGAATATTTTTATTTTGTTTTTAACAAAGGAAAATTAATAATTTATTTAAAAAATTAGTGTAAAGGTAATTTTCATCTACTCGTACTTCAATCAGGAGCTACGGTTAGAGGATGCCCAATCTTAGAGGCGATATTTGTGAATCAGCGAGGAGTTTTTTTCTAAGCTAATAAAGTTGATGGAATCTGGCATTCACCGACAAGACACAACGTTATGATCTCCATTGTTTGTATTCGGTTCCAAATCATTCGTTTTGTTGAGATAATTTTCTTGTATCTTTGTTTATTTGAAAGTAAATTTACATTAGTAAATGTCACACATCAGCAAATGTCTAAATGAGGCGACAAATTTTTAACGAAACAAAAGAAATCCCTCCTCACATAACTTTTCCCCTCGCCACATTCCCCTTTGCCTGTAAACGTAAACATATAAGTGATTAGTGTAAAAGTGTGAGTGTATCAGTGTTGGCATGCCAGCATTATTTTTAATTAATTATATGAATTTCCTCTTTATTTAATTATAGGAATATGCAGTATGGTAATATAATATAATAATATGGTACAACACACATCTAAAACACACGGAAAGGGCACGGAAAAGCGAGTTAGAAATTAGTAATAAAGAACGTGTATTACCTGGAGAAAGTCACTCAGAACTAGACTATGGCTCTTTACTGTTGACAGTTTTTCGGTAATAACTTTAACAGCGGCGACAGCTCAGTTTAGTATGTATTAAAATTTAATTAGACATTTAAGAATATATTTAAAAATATCACTGCTTGAGTATTATCTTCTACTACTGGCTGATTATACCCTTGCTCAAGAAGAGGAAGCGGAAACGTCTATTTAAAAATTATTATTTATTTTAAGTACTTACAGAATATGTAAACTATAAATTTTCGTAACAATTCGTTCACAAAGTTTATATAATTTTTAACACTTTGCATTAATTTTTAGCCTGCATCAATTGTTAAAATTGTATTCTTTGTATTTTAAACTGTAGCTGTTTCACAATAAAAAAACAATGGGACACTACAGTTCAACACAAAAAACGTAGCCATTTATATAAGAATTTTAACATTTAGTAAAATTGTATGCATTTTTTTTTTACATATTTATTTTCCAAATCAAAATATATTTAATATACGAGTATGTAGTTTTTAATTGCTTTCAAATATACAACAAAAAAAAATACAAACAAAAAACACATAAAAAATGAGCTTGATATTTATCAGAGCATAAATTTCATAAATATAAAATGTAAATTCATATTGGAATACATACATATAAACATATTAATTGCATATTTAAATATTTATGCGTAAACATGTAAGATGATTTTCTGAATTGAAATTCTAAACTGTTAAAATTGCGAGTATAGATATCTCTTCTTCTTCTTTTAATGGCCCAAACAGCCCATGAAAAATATTTTCAGCTGTCGTCACATTACATCCAATCATGATAACGTTTTTCTTCGATGGCTTAAATAATATTCAAAAAACCCTTTCAACCCAAAAATTCAATATTCACATCAACAAATCAGATTCATCGATAAATTCCTGCAAAACATACTCGTATTAATAACATTTTCAGCTCTGGCTCAAATATTAATTTTCTCGTTCTTTCTTGCCTCTTAGTTCTGGTCTCTTCATCTCTAAGCCGCATGTATTTCACTTCTTTATATATATTTTTTTCAGATTCCCTCTTTTCGTGAAACAACCGTCAGGTATTACTTCGCGGAGGAGGAGCGGCTAATTGCCTATTCAAGAAAATCTGCGCTTTGTTTTGAAATAATTCTAGTTGCCATGCTACATACAGCGGACCAATTATCACTTGTATCAAGCATTACCATATATACACCAGGTTATCAACCCTTATTGGCTTCCCCACCTCAATGCTCAACTCCTGTCACTTCCCTGTCAAGTTTCAAAGAGCGGACATACAAATAAAACATGCTCTGGGTCTGGTGCACAATAATTGCAGTACGGGTCTACTTCATGCTTAAATCTATACAAACAGGATTTGAAGCAGTCGTGTCCAGTCATTTACCCATTTTATAATGTTGGGAATCAGTCGGTATGTCCATCGTCCCTTGAGTGAGGAACTCCACTTTTGCTGCCACACCTGCATGCTGCGCTCCCTTGCTTCCTTGCGGATCGTCAGCCTTTCTGGGCTGATTCTGCGTGAGTATATATCGGTAACTTCGTTTGTCAACAGCTTGATTGGTAGCATTCCCGTAACGACTGTGATACAGTGCGAAATGCGCAGCACACTCTGAATGCCTAAAGTCGGTACACCGTCTTCAAACCTTTCAGGTATGTGTTGTATTGGGTAGCTTACACCCAGGCGGGTGCTGCGTATAGCAATATTGAAGTTACTACATTGCTTAGTAGTTTATTGCGATTTTGCTTAGGGCATCTGGTGTTCATCATAATTTTGGTTAACGCCATTACCGCCTCTGCTGTCTTACTGGTGGCGCATTCAAGATGTTGTATGAAGTTCAACTTCCTGTCGATTTTTACGCCTAGGTATTTAATGAAGGGCTTAGACTCTTAGACTCGCCTAATGTTACTGTTATTCTGGCCGTTTCTACTTTTTTCCTGCTGCTAATGAGCGCCGTTTCCATTCTATGTCTTGTAAGAGTGAGACCACTGTTGTGCAGTCAATCTTTCGTTGTGCCGACGGCTTGGTTGCATGCTTCTACAGCTTTACTAAGATATTTTTCAAAAATCACTATTGCAATTCCAATTATTTTAGCACCGGCGGCCAAACTGAGGCGAAGCACTCCATCATACATATTAATTCCATAGGAGCGGGGCAAGAACCGAGCCCTGTGGTACTCCACCAGTTATTTTATATTCTTTGGTGCCATTATCTGTTTTATAAGTATAGCGCAGAACCCTGCCGCTAAAATAATTCATTATAATTTTGCGAATATTTGGGGGCACCTCGAACCGCTCCAATGCGCTTAAAATTTTGCTCCAACTCGCAGAGTTGAATGCGTTCTTCACGTCTAATGTGGTAAATTGGCAATACTCTTTGCTGCCGCATTCTTTATGTATGTGTTACTAATATCAGCTAAATAACTGGCAATGGCTTTCAAAACGCCGATAATTGGTTCACGTGCACGTGACTTTATTTTCAAATAAATTTTTAGGCTCAAAATTCTCTTTACATATACAGAAATGTATGTATGTCCGAGTATGAGTCCATGCGTGTCCTCGTAAATATATATAAGTAATTGTTTGAAGGTGGGTGAAATAGATTGATTCGAAAGCGTTTAACCTAAATGTATTTGTTTTTAACATATATAGATAGGTACATGATTATATACTGATGTACATTTGTATGCACGTCATACAAATGTGTATATAAGTACGCATATAGATAAGTATGTATGTGACAAGGATGCTGCAACCCAACTATGCATGACTAATGATGTTTCCGAAATGGATTTCAACTCAATTATCAACACTTGTGCTCTTCGGCATAAGAAGTTTTCATCCATTATTGAAATTGTATGTTTGCGGCAGTGGGAAACACACACACACACACACACACACACACACACACACACACATACACACACACACACACACATACACACTACATAGGGGAGAGATTTGTAAGTTGCCACAGAGTGGTTTCACTAGGTTGTACAGGTGGCAGCACTGTACCACCGACATTAAACGCCAAGAAAAGAATCGCCGTTAACTTTAATAAAGTCGTTTGGCGGAAAAACGTGACGCATCATAGTCGTTCGAACGCGTGATATTCCTAACAAGTGAAAAATTAATAGTGAATGTTTTAAGTATTTGGTCGTGGAAATTAGTGGAAGGTAAGTGCATGATATTCTTCGATTTAAATTAAATTTACCGAATTTAATGGCGATTGGGCAAATATCAATATCACTTTTCAATACAACTTCACAAGAAATGGCGGAGTAATTGTAAGTTACTTAACCATTTTTTGTACCAAAATTATAACTGTTTGGAATGATTTTTTCTTTTTTTTTGTGATTGTTTATTTAACTTTTCGTTACTGTAGTAAGTATCTAGCAAGAGAAGCGAGATACTGCAAAAGCTCAGAAATAACTCGCCGCAGGAAAAACCCAAACAACATGCCTCTATAAGCAAACGCAAATCAACAGCAAAAGCAAAAGCGTCGCTACAACTACTAAAGAAGAAGCGGCAATAATCAAGTGAGGACAGTGATGAGTTTTGGCCTCGTTTGCTGTGACCAAGTGCTACCCAAAATTAGAGCCAAGAACTCAAATAAAATTGACGTTTGAGATTTTTATTAAGTATTTCAGTGTTTTTTCGTTGTGCAGCAACTAACAAGTAAAAATTGCGAAAATTGCTATTTTGGGATATTTCGGTAAATGAGCTGTAACTATTTTCTCATGAGTCGAATCTATTTGGTATTTTCGGAAAAATTGTTGCCGATTTTCCATTTCTCTTTCAAGGGGTATGAAAAAGGAAATGGGCGGCAATTTACAAATCTCTCCCCTACGTAAGTATATATGTATGTATGGTATATAGATTTATAGAATTACATCCGGTGTTCGAAACTCATTTACGAGCAACATACATGGTTTGCTTTTGAGATCGTGCAGGAAAATAATTCACGTAGAAACTTTACACACCACACATACACATATGTACTTGCGCACAAAAATACATATACATATATATGTTCATATGTATGTATGTATATTTACAGCATACTAAACGATTTTTAGTTGTATCTATAAGTTTCTGTTCACTTTATATTAATTAAAGCACATACATACATACATACATATGTACGTTAAGGTGGGCGGAGATGAATGGGCGAAAATAAAGTTAATGGTTTTGTCGCCGCGATTAATACTTACTTATTACTTTATATGGAAGTCTATCGTCATAAACATTTTTCCGATTGCAAAACTCCTCGTGTGCTGAATAGTCTCCAAGAAAAAAATTTATATGGAAGTATATCGTCATAAACCCATTTAGGATTGCAAAACTCCTCGTGTGCTGAATAGTCTCCAAAAAAAAATTTATTTGGAAGTCTATCGTCATAAACCTTTTTCCGATTGCAAAACTCCTCGTGTGCTCAATAGTCTCCAAAAAATTTACATTTGTTCTGGTTTAGCGGCAATGAAAGGCTTAATTTTTTCAAATATGAAAAACATTTGTGATATTAATCAATAGATTTCACTGAAAACTTTCAAAAGAGCTCTTATTTAATAAAATCAAATGAAAAGAATGTCTGATATTCGAACAAAATAGATTTAATTTTACCCAAAAATTACTTATTCAATTTTATTGTGAATCCGTTTTTGAAAATCTAATGATGCATTTTCCAATATTATTGCTACTCTTCGAAAAACAAGTTTATGCCTACTAAAATCCTATACTTTTTGTTCGACAAGTACCATTTTTCTCACCATCCAGCTCGCTAGGAGTGTTTGCAATCGAAAATAGGTTTGTGGCGTTGAACTCCCAATGACCCAACCCAGCAAACAAAAACTTTTGGCTTTATGTTTATAATACTAAGTATGGACATAAATACTGTTACACACATTTGATGTTATAAAATTAGAAATAATAAATTTTATTGGACCAATTGCTTAAAATATATTTATTGATTTATATTGCATACAAAAAGCAATGCATACGCATGCCTTAAGTCCCACTGGCCAATCATCGATAGCTGCACGCACCTCGTACATTGGAAAACTGCTGACAGCACGAATCAAAACAGTCTTCAGAGAATCAATGTTTTGTGGCAAACAATGCCCTCTAAAACTGCCCATAATTTGCAATCCAGTGAGCTCAGATCAGGGCTGTCAGACGGCCATTCTTCAGAGTAAATTAAAGCTGGCAAATTGTTTTGAAGGCAGGTCTGGGTCGTCTTAGCCTTATGGGCTGGCGCAGAATCCTGCTGGAAAGTCCATGGCTGGTTTTGGAACAGGGAATGGTTAAGTGGCTTCACAACAGCTTCCGAAACGGTTTCTTGGTAAATTTTGGCCGAAGTTTTGACACCTTTTTCTCAAAAATGCAAGTGACCCCATCGTAAGGAACACCACGACCAAACTATGACGGAAGCTGGGTGATGACCCTTTTCGACCCGTGGGATCAGTTCAGATACTTCTTTAGATGACCATACATGCACCCTAACATTTAGCTTGTTAAATTTTACCTGCACGGTAAAAACTTTTTCATCCGTAAACAAGATTTTTCTGTGCAAGTTATCAGTGTTCTTCACAAAAAGACGGTTGGATAGTTCTACCCTATTTTATTTCAAAGCTGCCGTCAACAAATGTCCGCTGAGATGTTTGAAGGTACCAAGTCCCAAGTCCTTTTTAATAATTCGTCTCATGGACTTTTGCGATCACGGGCCATGATTTTCTGTTTTCGCAACGGATTTCGCTGAATTCTTGATTTGACGGCTTTGATGACTTGCGGCGTGCGAACTGTACGTGGGCGGCTCGACCGGTGGCGGTCTTTGATATCTCCAGTCTACTCAAACAGTTTTATACACCGGTAGACGAACATACGACAAATCCCGAGTGTGCGGAGCGTTTTGAATATATCACCTTTTTTCAAATCACACTTAAAAAGTGCTATAACAGCGATACGGTTCTCATTATCTGACCACTCCATGGTGAAAGCTGATACAATTTTGAATTCCCATTACAGACTAACGCTATAGAGGTTAGCTTTCATAAACCATGTGGTAATAACAGGGTATGTTCAATTCTATTATTGGAATGGGTGTGTTCAATGTTGTAACAGTATTTATGTCCGTACTAAGTAAACTTACTTTATCAATGTTTCGTTTGAAATGAGCTTGCCAAAACGTTTGAAATATCTTGAATGTAAGTTATCGGAAAATCGAAAACAAACTTTGAAAGTAAACTTTCGTAAATGTTTGTAAAAACATTAATATTCAACATAAATTTTAAGTGAAATTAATTAATGTTTTTTAAACAAAAAAGCTCTCTCTCTCTCTCTCTTTTGCGCATTAGCATTTTTATATATTGATATCCATATAATTAACTTTTACTCAAAATATTGCTTAATTAATGTCCAGTTCACTTTTAAAACTCTTGTGTATAAAAGAAAACTAACTGTCAATATACGAGTAAGTATGTAACTTTCGGAGAACAAACCTTGAATAAATGCTTCCAAATGTAATGCTTTATTAAATACATACTCGTAACAGTGTAAACATTTGTGAAATGGTTGCAAAAGTAAACGCTTCTGAAACCGTAATAAAATGTTTACGTTTTCTTTTGGAAGTAAGTTTTTTTCCAAATGTGCAAATTCAAGAATATATCAATCGCGGAGGTAAAAACATGAATTTCTTTTCCGCCCACTTTAACGTATGAACACATGTGCATATGCCATATGTGTAGTTATGGTACTTACGACTGGGCACCATATTTTATATTCTACAAGTCTAATGTCTAATCTTGCTAAAGTGTTTTAAGTGTAGATTATTGTAAAATATTGGTTTTAAATAGTTTAGTCAATTAGTTTTTCGTTTAAGCAGGCAATACCAAAAGTGAGCATTCAAATTGATTGTTACATTCACTCAATCACAAACCCATCTAGAGATATCGAAAGAAGAGTTTTCAGTTTTTTCACTCATCAACAATTTCTTTGTATACAGGAACAATGATATGGGAATGTGGCATATGGGATATTTGTCGGCAAGAGAGTGGAAGGCAGGGGGTTAAACCACGTTCCCTCTGGGATTCGCTATTGCACTAACACAATCTGATACTCCTTTGGGTTTACGGTGTGTAGGTGCCTTTCAATTTTCGAATGATGTGGTTCTGATGTACATTTTTCGATATACCACAGAAACCACCTTTGTGTTATATCGAAAAATAAACAGTATACTCCGGTTAATTGAAGGGACAAAAAAATGTATAACTATTGGCTGAAGTAACTGTGAAGCAAATATGGAGAAACAATAAACAGGTAAGGTAAGAGATTGCCTAAAAAATTTTGCATTTAAATCAGTGTTGGCCAGCCATACATGCACAGCTGATTAGCTGAACCATATTTATCTCTTTTATTTTTATTTATTTATTTTTTATTTTATTTTTTTGATACAGTCAACACATATGAATGCAGAGCATTGTTTTGATTGGAAGGAAGATTTATAAGTGGGAGGAAGAAGGTGGCAGAAGTAGTTATGAGCGTTTGCTTTAAATTTGCATCGGGGAAAACATTTGTACGGAGCTTATTCCAAATATGTGCGGTACGACAGATAAAAGAACTTTATCTGTAATGCGTAGTGGGGTGGAACACCGTGTCTACGTGGAAGGTGTGAGTTCCGCTTGCTGTTCGTGTAGTTCTGGGGAACACACGAACTGGCGGCATCAGCTTGCTCATCTCAGCAAAACATCTACCGTGAATGTAACAGTAAAACAGAGAGACGCAAGCCGTTTCGAGACGTTTCGACGATGTTCCAAGGAGTCAATAGAGCTGGAAACTTTACTGCCTCCTATTAGCTTTATCGCTCGATGTTGGATACGGTCCATGAGCTCCAGTTGCGTTCGTGAAGCTCCAGGCCATAGGCGCGAATTAAACTACAATTTAGGACGTAGGTGGTGTAGATCATGTGGAGATCGGTCGGAGTGAAATCTAAGAGGTTAAAGGGGGACAGGGAAACTCGTTTGTGAGATAACAGGCAACATAGAGTCTTATGCCCATTGAACTCAACTCTATTCGTGAGACCCCACTCGGAGGTTGACAGGAGATCTTTATTGAGTGAGTCATTCATAACATGTCTTTTCCTCTCAATCTCCAAAGAGTTAACTCATTTTGAACAGGTATATGAATGAGAAATGGGATTCTTCGTTAAGGACAGACCCTGAGGAACTTCTGCATTAATGGCACGATCTTTCTAAACAATACCGTCTATCACAATACGGATAGAGCGGACGCTCTAAAAAGTTCGTGATCCATCGTGCGAAGTTACTCCCAACCCCATACCCACTCAGTTTTGAAACCAGTGCTTTACGCCACATTCTGTCGAACGCCTTTGAAATATCCAGAACATACACCTTGCTCTTAGGCCATGGACACTATGGTACCAGTGCTCGGTGAGGATCGCCAGAAGATCAACAGAAGATCGCCCGTAGAGCGATTTCGATGGAAACCGTATTGGCGGCCATTAAGCAATTCATTTTGCTCAGTATGTTTGACCAAGTGAAAGTTAACTACACTTTCCATGAATTTGGATAGCGTAGAACAGATTGCGATGGGACGATAATTCGCAGGGTCTGTAGTCTTGCTTTTTTTAGGAACTGGTTGGACATTGGCAATGTTGAAAAAATTGCGCAACGATTGTCAAGTCTAAAATGATCACCAATAATTTAAATCAATGATACATATTCTCTTTTTCTATAGAAATGAATTTGGTACATGTGAAGTTTAAAATTCTCTTTCTCTCTATTAGTGACGTTATTCTGTATATTGAAGGGATATTCACAAGGTTTCATATTTTGTCTTATTGTTATAAAATCTTAAAATTTTCTATGAGAAATGATAGAATTTACGACAATTGAGAGGATACGACACTGAATAAGATACCCAATTATATTTTTGACTTTTTTTATTCTAATGTTCTGTGCTTGAAAAATTTTTTTTTTTTTTGAGAAATACAATATTTAATCTACTCTCATACGAATCGAACCTGAAATCTACAGATGAGGGAGATCGACACTCTACCAACAACAACCTGTGTTTATATGATAAAAAGAGATACATACTTATATCAATATTTAGTTGAAGTGAGATAAATATGAACTCATTGTGAGATCATATAAATACATATTAACTGGCGAGGTAAGTATGAGGTAAATATGAGGTCGCTGTGAGAATTTTTTTTGTAAATTTTTTGGTTCTTTTTTTATTATCACAATTATCTGGTAATATCGAAACATGGTAAGCTTATTTTGAGCACCAAGTTCCCAATCCACTTTATCTCGGTATGATCTCAATATTGGCTTTCAATCTTTCTGTTTTCTCTTTGCATATAGCATCTCAAAATTACCTCCTATTTACCTCGTTATAAGTTACACTGAAAATTTTTAATACATAATTTGATAATGCCATGGTAAAGAATGCTTGCTACAAAATGCGTTTTGTGAAATTGGAAAAGTAGAGCTCGGTCGCTGTGGTGTAGTGGTTGTGCGTTGGACTGCTACGCAGAGTGTCCGGGGTTCGAATCTCGGCACAGGCAAAATCAAAAAGTAGAAAAAATAATATTTCTACACGGCACCACCGCTTGGCAGGCAATGGCAAACCTACAAGAGTAAATTGCTATGAAAAGCTTTGCACTTCGCCGTTCGGATTCGGCATTAAACTGTAGGTCCTTTCCATTCATGTACAAATATAATACGCACAACATGAGTGGATGCGAAAAGTTCGGCCTAGGCCCTCCATGGGCTGTTGTGCCATTAAAAGTAAGTAAAAGTAAGGGCTCGGCACTTACCATAGAATCTAAATATTCATTGTATAGTACTTAGATAGATATTTCAGAAAACTTTTGTTGGACGGTACTAAGATTTGCTATAGAAGTATTACTTGTAAAGAGAATCAGTTAAGAAAAAGAGCTTGTGGCTGGAGCTTCTAAATTTTTTTTATATCAGAAGTTGCCAGGATCATTGGTCATGTTTATTTCTTTTGCTTATGTTTTCTGCTGTAATTTCTGTATTGTCTTAATTTTGCCGGTGCCAAGTAACGCGGACCAAGTTCAGATGATATTAGTAGTATTATTTGAAATAGGCCATGGAAAAGACTTTTATTCATGAAAATTGTAAAATTGCAACCAGGTTTTCGATTCTTTCGGACTATATAGGTATATATGCTCATATATTATATTGTAGGTATTTCTTCGCAGAAAGTGTTTTATTAAAATTCCAATTATAAGCTCATATTCTTAGATTCTTAGGATTACGAAGAATAACAACTGGTACATATACTTAATACATAAAATCAGGGGCAATGTTAGGGGGTTTCACTTGAATATGAAGTATAACAGTAAATATTTAAGATTTTGTTGGCTGTAAAACCACGACAATATGCACTTTTACCGAGTCTGGCTACTTTTTCCATACAACGTTTCGAAAAAAGCTTGTTTATCATCTGTCCCGTATCAATAAAATAATGCAAATAATGAAAATGATGAAAAAGAGTAAAAACAAAACATATTAAATATTTTGTTGTAAGTTCACACACAACAACGGCGGAAATTTAAAAACAATTTAGATATGATTGTGATTAAATATAACAAATGCCAGTGGAGTTTATTCAGATTCAAACTTCAACAACGTTGAGTAGGTGTGCATGCAGTGTGTGTAAAACGTGCTCGTGCACATAAACTTTAGAATATTTTTGAATATGTAACATCAGCTTTCTACATTAACTGCAGGGCGCTTGGTTAATAGCGATTATCGTATGACATAAATCTAAACTTGATTGTGATAAGAGTAAAATATAAAATGACATAACAATTATGATGTTTGAGGTTGAAGTCAGCGTGACAGTGACAGTGACACAAATAATCAACATCATGATTCAAAACATACACTGTATGTAAAGTGTATAAGGCATAATTAACTTCAAATTGCAAAGATGATGATGATGATAATGACGTAGTTGATGATGTGTAAAAGGAATATATTTACATGCATACTGGTACTTAACTTATTTATAATGAGGGAGAGGAAATTGCAAAATAGATAGACTTTGATGATAAACTCATCAAAAAGCGTTTTACATTTTTATATTCTTTATAGATTTGCAGTGCTCGATTATTAATTATTCTCTTTTTGTGCTCATATCATAACTGATACTGATCAGAAAGTTTAATTAAACTTTTACCATTTACCTGAATGCAAGTTAAATTCACTTTGCGTGCAGAGTGTTTTTTTTTATTGATATGCTTCCACTTTATAGCACTTATCTTTCCTCAAATATGCTCTAAAAGCAGGGGCATGTTAACTTAAGGTTTAGAGTTCCCACCACTCGTCCACACATATCGGCCGGAACGTTGGCAATTTCGCGTTCAATCTCGTTTCTGACCTCCTCTAAAGTTGGTTTAGAGTTGCCTCCCTCTATCGTTTTGAAAGTAAAGGGGTTTTCAATAGGAATATAACCATTTTCTATTTAAATAAAATACAGAAAAATTGAGTTATCGGGCTGAAATTTTTTCTGGGTGTAGTAAGTATGGAATTCGATATCGCTCGTATGACCACTGCGAGTACGTTTGCAGCGATCGATTCTTTGGAGTCATTTTCCCACCACTCTTCTACACATATCGGCCGGAACGTTGGCAATTTCGCGTTCCATGTTGTTTCTGACCTCCTCTAACATTGTTGGCTTGTTGACATATACCAACAACTTAACGTAATCCCATAAAGAGAAATCCAACGGAGTTAAATCGCATGGGTAAAGTGGCCATTCGACCGGACCATTTATCGAGATTACACGATTATCGAACTTCCTCTTCAATAGATCAATTGTTTGACCAGCATGTACCACCGTCTTGTTGGAACTACATATCACTGAAGCCAAGTACATCAAATGCATGCCAAGAATAATCTTCCAGCATAGAACGATAGCGGACTCCATTGACCGTAACTTAGCGATAATATAAAAAAAAAACCAAAAAAAATCGGTCCAATCACACAGACTTACTTTACTTTTAATGGCACAACAGCCCATGGAGGGCCTAGGCCGAGCTTTTCGCATCCACTCATGTTGTGCGTGTTATATTTGTACATGAATGGAAGGGACCTACAGTTTAATGCCGAATCTTGCTTTTCATAGCAATTTTTACTCTTGTAGGTTTACCGTTGCCTGTCAAGAGGTGGCGCCGTGTAGAAAAATTATTTTTTCACCTTTTTTTTTTTGATTTAGCCTTTGACGAGATTCGAACCCCGGACACTCTGCGTAGCAGTCCAACGCACTAACACTACACCACAGCGACCACCAATCACACAGACCTCCAGCACGAAATCCATACTACACGGTCACATTTTGTGGATGCAATGGAGTCTCTTGAAGCAAAAATAATTGCTGTCCAATAACGCATATTTTGCTTAAGCCAAAAACAAGCTTCATCGCTGAAGATGATTTTTTATGAAATTTACCGATAATATTAATTCAAGAACCCATAGTCATCGTTGCTCCCTCTATATCGTCACTATTATCATAGGTTCCTTTTTACCTCTTTTCTAATATTTAACTACTTTTAAGGTGTCACATAGTGGAGGAAATACATATAGAGTTATTTGAATGTGGAACCGAAAGGTCGGTTGCTTGGAAGGCAGCACTCACATTGTTCCGATCCCGAGAAGATATGAAAGAATCTAATGAATAAAGCCTACCTCGTTAAACTAAGACAGTCGTTCCTTTGAATGAAAAAGAGCCGTCTCAAGCTAAAGAAAACCAGCTCAGAACTATCACTGGATTCCTTTCATGATGCAATCTGCAAACTGGGGGAACATATGAAAAACCATGGCATTTATATGGTGTATAGGTCCGACAGTGTATTCTGAACAATTTTCTTAAAATAGTTTTTAAGTCTTAACTTAGCTCCAATGACGTAAATATCCAATCAGTTTTCAAACCTCCTTTTAAAAACCTAGAGGAAGTGTGAATACGGCGATTGGTTTCCCTTTTTGAAAATCCAAAGTCGAACCTCATGCCAAATTTTGTTGCTTATGGTAATCAATTGGCAAAATGTCCAAGAAGAAGTATTCTAAAAAAAATTTATATTTAATAGAATTTGTTGCGAATTTATATGCCTCGTTATCACTATTACATAAATATCTGCATAACATGTGTCTCATTAGTTTTGAGACGACATTCAGTTGTTAATCGCATTGCATGAACAAGTTCAAAAATTTCATCCAATGCACTCTGTGTGTATAACGGTACCTTGAGACTACTGTCAAACACAGCATTCTGAAATACATACATCGAATGAGAAAGTCATGCAAATTAGATTTGCGAAAAAGTGTTTCGCATCTTTTTGGCGATCTGGCAAGTACAAAGGATATTCTTCAAGCGTTCAAATACAAACTAATCTCACGCGAAACTATTTATCGTGTTCTCAAAGATTGTCGTTAAGGTAAAGTGTCGGAACATAAAAAGAAATCAGGTCGACAACCAAAATTTAGTGACAGAACAAAAAGTCTGTTGGCAAGTGCTAAAAACAAAATTGGTCAGACAACAAGGCGATTGTCGCGAAAACTTGGTGTTTCAAAAGCCACAATCAGTCGAACTTTGACCCAAAACGACGTGATCTATGGAAAACGTAAGCCAGCATCAAAATATACAGCCAGACAACTCGAAATTTCTAATATCAAAATGTTGCCGTGCATTTCGTGATAAACACTTTGCAGGTGGAAAATTCATGATCACGGATGACAAATCTTTTTTCAATTTTTCACACCATTAGCAACACCCAGGTAAAGCAAAATACAAATTGGTTTGGTGTGCAATTTCGTTAAAGGATATTTCAACACCAGTTATTCGTACAAACAAAGCAAAAGCGATTGATTCTGACATTTATATCGGCCAATGATTGCCAAAATTGAATCAGTTCATCGAAAAATATCACTGCCATGCTGAACACTTGTTTTGGCAGTACCTTTCCAAGCAGTCATTATTCGAAAAAAAAAACATGGATTAGCTCAATGAACAAAATATTCTATGAGTACCGTAAAAGGATAATCCTTGAAACCTCCCACAGGGACGTCCAATAGAAGAGTTTTGAAGCATAAGTACTTACTCAAACGAAAAGTATACGGCTGGGAAGCTAAGAACGATCAACAGCTGATGGGTCGCATCAAGCGAAAGTTGACGGAAGTTCATATATCTGTCTGCTAGAGCATGATTGTGAAAGTTTGAAGCATACTACGAAAACTCGAAGACAATAGTCCCTGAAGTGTATTGTAAATATACTATTCGATAGTTATTGAATAAAGATTTCTAAAGATGAGAACGAATTTGATATTTTTTGTTTGTTTTTCAAATGGCAAAGGTTTGAATTTTGTCTCAACACTTATGAGACACGAGTTAACTGTTTCATAAGGACAGATTTCATTGCTTCATTTACATTTATACTTTTTTTTTTATATTTTTCATTCATGCATAGAATATATTATATGTATACGAGTATATGTAGAATCTGGTATTAGATCAATTGGTTTTTTCCTTTTGAGTCTTCGTTTCCATCTAGTTGAGTTGATGAGTACTGAAGCTTCTTCATTGATGTGGTTCCATAACATAGGTTCGGCATGCTTCGTAACTATTTTATTTATCGCGGTTGCTACGGATTCGACTGCAAGACTGTGATTGCATTCCCCCTCTCAATCTTCCTCCCACCTACTATCAATCTACCTTCCATTCAGCTCAATGCTCTGCATTCATAGGGGTAAACCCTGTGTGTTGAATGAATCAATAAAAAAAATAAAGATCGTGTTCTAGGTTCGAGCTACGTACGAACCATGATACATTAAGAGAATGCGGCAACGCTTTGTTTTGAAATCGTTTCAGCTTTTTGCAGCTGCATCGTAGATTCGCTTTCTGTCTTGGCAACAGCTAAGACAGCTGTGTCATCGGCATAGGTGGCTGTAACGCAGCTATGTATGTGCTTTGTGAATGCCACTTGTAAATAACAATTACAACATTGGTCCCAGTACGCTACCCTCGGAAACCCCGGCTTCTATTTCTTTAGTATTAGAATATGCATCTTCTTGTTTGACGCGGCAGTAACGGTCGGATAGGTAAGATTTCAAGATTTGATAGTTTTACTTTGGTAGGAGAGCTTTTATTTTGTTCAGTAGGCTAGCGTGACACACTTTGCCGAAAGCTTTCGGGGAAGACAGCTGAGCATACCTTTTCCTCTTCAAAGAAGTGTTCAATAATGCGAACTATTCTATCGGCTTGGTCAATGGTGGAGTGTTGTGGCCTAAAGCCAAACTGGTGTGTTGGTATTAGTTTGCGTTGTGCAACAATGTAGTTGAGTCGTTTAATTAGCAATTTTTCGAAAAGTTTTGAAAGCACGAGTAAAGCGATATTGGGTGTTAAGACGTTACGTCATGCACTGGTTTCCTTGGCTTGTTGAACATCATTACCTCTCCGAATTTCCAGTATATAGAAATATATTTTAATTTCATGCTGGCATTTATTACTTATATCATTAATTTTCATTATAATGTTTGTCGGAAGTTGTTTAAGTAGTTTATACTTAACAAACATAGGTATTCACTCAGCTGCCACGAATATCTTGTTGCCACACTGACAATTTATGTTCAATTTTATATGTACTATTATTAGATAAACTCTCATCAAAAAAAAAAAAAAAAAAAAAAAAGATTAAACAAAATAATTCAATAAATCCATAAAAAATTAAAAAAATTTTAATGACAGCAAATCGAAATGCAGCACAATCTCACTTGTTGCAAATTGAATTGTAGTTGCGGCTTTGCTTGTGGTTATAAAATATTTTATTTTCAACAGTTATTGCTAAAGATGAAGAGGGTAACTTTTTTTTTTTCCAAATTTGTGGTTTTCAAGAAGAAATAAAACGCATATAATTTAATGTTATGGCCAAGAATTTAACTTTATTATAAAGATAAGGATTTGCCATTATGTTTTAAAGACGATTTCGGGCAAGTGGCCGCCGCGGCTGGTAGAATAAATTCCAGCCGAGAGGCCCACTTTCTGACTGGGCAACTGGGGCCGTATGTCAGCAATAACACGCCGAATATTCTCTTCCAAGGCGTCAATCGTCTCGGGCTTATCTGCGTAGACAAGCGACTTCACATAACCCCACAAAAAATAGTCCAGCGGTGTTAAATCGCACGACGCGAGATAATGCGCTCACCAAAAGTTTCCTTCAATAAATTGATTGTTTCGTTGGGTGTATGGCTGTACGGCATGTAGTGCAGTCTTGTTGGAACCAAAGGTCGTCCACATCAACATCCTCCCCATTGACTGTAACATTATGACCGGTTTCATCTTTGAAGAAATATGGACCAATGATTCCCTCTGCCCATAAAGTACACCAAACTGTAACTTTTTGAGGATGTAACGGCATCTCAACAATGGCTTGTCGATTATGATCACTCCAAATGCGACTTTACTTACTTTACTTTTAATGGCACTACAGCAAATGGAGGGCCTAGGCTTAGCTTTTCGCATACACTGATGTTGTGCGTGTTTTGTGTTTGGCCATCTCGTTTTGGGCCCATTCACCGAACGTGCGACGCGCTTGATGGTCGTTCGGCTTCAATTCTTGCACGAGCTGGATTTTGTAAGATCGAAAACCAAGATCCTTCCGCAAAATCTTCCATAAAGTGGATGGGGCACAGCTCCAATTTTTGCGCGCGATGGCGGGTGGACTCATTCGGGTCTTCTTCGATACTCTGTTCCACAGCAGCAATACCCTCTTCGGTGCGCACTGTACGGCGTCTCTGAGGATGCGGATTATCCACTAGAGGAAACGTGTTGCGAAACCGATCCATGGTTGCGCGAATTACCGACGCTGCTGTGCGATTATGTCGACCGAATAATGGACGCAGCGCGCGATGCGAACCGAACCATTATTTTTGTAATAATTTTGCACGATTGGCAAACATTGTTCAGGAGTAAGTCTATTCATTATGAAATAGTAAATTAAACTGACATAAATCATAGTGACAGCTGTCAAAAAGACCAACTCCGAAAAAAGTATTGCCAGATTGAAAACCACACTTCTAAAAAACACCCTTTATTTTTTAATTTCCATTTTTATACGACTATTTCTTATATATTACATATTGATAAAATATTTATTTTTAAGACAATATATGTACGTAAATAATATCAATATATTATTTTTATTTTAAGTTATATTTTTGTTAAAACAGATAGCAGTGAAAACACTGTATTATATGAGGGGTTGATGGCAAAAATGGCCCAAGCCACAAGATTTTCTAAATCGAGTTTAATGGTATACCAACCTTAATTTTTCTCAGGCAATGTCGATCCACGATCAATTCGGTCTCACTGTCATAAGTTTTTTTTTGCTCATATACATTTTCGGAGTTACATATGTAGAGCTAAAGCCGAATAAATTGATTAAGTGGCTTGGGCCACTTTTGCGCTCAACGCCTCATATATTTCAAGAATTTTATATAATTTTAAAACATTAAAGCTCAAATGCTGTAAACGAAAATGTTTAAGGCATAATGAAGATAAATTATACCTACATTAGACAAAGTACACATCCATTTACATATGTATATATGGAATTCTTAATAAAAACCAACATCTAAGCCTACTATAAAAAGGAGATGGAAATGAAAATCAATAACACAAAACATGTGAGTGAATGAATGTTTTCAAGACCGGCATATAACATATGAGCAAATTTTATTATCATCAATCATATGATTAAGCTTCAAGTTAATTTGATCATATGTAAAGTAGATGCAAAACGGAACGGGAAAATCTTTCATATGATTAAATGTAGTGGAAAAATTTCAAATAAAGTTAACTCGCCTATGTAGAGGTAGAAGTAAGTGGAAATATGTGGAAAAGCAAGACGGCGGACAGGCGGACAGGCGGTTGTTAGGTAGGCAGGCAGTAATCGCTACACCTTAAGAACACATCGATAGAAGCCGTTTTAGTATTAAAAAGGAGCATAAAGAAAACTTAGTAAAGTGGAAATTGTTCGGTAGTATCGAACTTCAAATGCCCTGCAGTGTGACTAGTTCAATGGTTTTCAACTTGAGGAAGCAAACGATTTCCCTTTGAAAATAAAACATTTTGTTTGATTGGAAGGAAAATTTGACTGAGAAATGCTTGAAAAAAGCTGACCTACATATACTCACTTACGTATTTGTATGAAAAAAGCTCATGAATTTCATCTAAGACGAGCATGAGTTGAGCATTGCGCACGTTGATGATGATGGATTTACAAATCTTTTCTCTATTGCATATATTATTTTGTTTTCTTGCCGCTGGTAAAATTACATTGTAGGTATTTTCGCAAATATTTTCTCTGTGAAAAAATTTATTAGACTTTTGAAAACTTTAGGGATGGATTAACTTATACTTATTTAAAATAATCACCCCCATCATCGCTGTCGAGCGCCGACTTGAATGATTGTCTACTTAAAACAGCTATCATCGAAGTAGGCCGAGTCGACACTTTCTGTAAAAGATTTATGTGCTGGCAGAGAAACTTTTGTACCAGATTGTTATGAACAAAAATGATATTGAAAAAAACAAATTTTTAAGTGAAATTTGGTAACAATTTGCGAAAGATTTCAAATTTTATACAAATTGATTGAATATTTAACGGCTTTTGGATTTATAATAGATGAATTTTTAATGAGCTCTAGGCCAAGAATTTAAAGTTTTTAAATAAACGTTTTCATAAACACTTTTTAATTATTTTTTTTTTTTTATATACTCGTATATTATAATTAAAAGTTTTTATGAAAACGTTTATTTAAAAACTTCAGATTCCTGGCCTAGAGCTCATTAAAAATACAACTTTTATTTTATACATATAATAAAATAATGTATAGCATTGGTATATTTTTTGATGAAGCAGAACAAAGTGCAGCTTCTCGAGTTAGGCAACGCATAAGAAACCGTTCAAATGCTTGGCATTGGGAGATACTGAGTAAATCGATGTGCAACCACCATATATAAAAAAAAATTTTAATTCTTTTCTTTTCCATTTTTTATACTTAAGTATACAATTCTAGATTTATTCACAACTTTCTTTTGACAAACGATGCCTTTTGTATACTATACGTATTAAAAATAAGTTTAAAATGCGCTTCGGACCAACGCTGTATTAGCAGTATTAAAATTAGCTGCAACTTTCAGATTTTTGGCGGAGGGAAACTATCAGGATGGTGCTGGAAATGACTTTAAATTAGGTCTTGCGCAATCTAACATCTAACATGGAGTCTTGGATCAGGATCAGATTCAGTGCCTGGGAAGAACAGGCAGACGCAAAGCATGAATATTACGAAAAATGTCATTGGATGTGTGGATGTACTCACATCAAAATTATTATGTACACCTTTGTAAAAACAAACGGCTTCTTCATTACAATAGAAACTGTTTCTCTACTCTTAACGTAATGATTGTTAGTATTTTAAATCCGGATCCGCTTTATAGCCGCAAGATACCCTGGAGCCAGCTATGATGCCCTTATATGGAATACCAGCGCGCTAAGAAATTTTATGGAAGGAAATTTTGTAAGTGGGTCAGTAATAATAATAATTTTTTCTTTGTTTAAAAATATCAACATAGGAGATGCAGAGTATCCGTTATAACCTTTTTCAATGATACATTTGCGAGCAGCTGTGGAAAATAGCCCAGAAAGCAAAGCTCGGAATATAATGGAGACGACTATTGATGTTCTGGAAAACAGATTTCGGTGTCTGCTATGCGCTCGTCAACTACGTTATACTCCAGCAAAAACAAGAAAAATTATGAACTTATGTGCAGCCTTGCACAACGCCGAAGAAGTTCAACTTGAGGAGAGTGAACCAACGGGTTCCACTTCTGACGAATGAGACCAAAAATGCAATTCTTCCTTTCTCTTAATGGCACAACAGTCCATGGAGGGCCTAGGCCGAGCTTTTCGCATCCACTCATGCCGTGCGTGTTATATTTGTACATGAATGGAAGGGACCTGCACTGGTTGCTGTAGCGTAGTAATATTGCGTTGGACTGTTACTCAGAATGTCCGTGGGTCGAATCTCGGCACAAGCTAAATCAAAAAGTAGAAAAGACAATTTACGTAAATTTAAATTCACTCTTTTTTTTATCTTGTTGTATCTTTTTCTACTCAAATTTTTCCCTGGCCAACTTAAATTTGTCTTCTTCTAGCTTATAACGCTTTCGATTATAACTTTCAGATATGTTTGAGGCTCTGTCGGGCTTCAACATATTGATTTAAATTCCGATTTCCTCTACTAAAAGTTTAGCCTGTTTCTTCGCCCCTCTTTTCTGTGGATTTCCATTCGTAGCACAAGTACTCTCAATATTTTCTGAAACTTCATTTGTATTTTCTTTACTATGCGCTTGTGAGGATGTGGATGGAGCTGGTTCAAGATCGCGTGATTGTAATGATGCTGTTGTTACTGCTGCGGCAATGGAAGAAGTGCCTAAAATTACGCTGACTGGGTTTATTATTCATTTCATTGTCGCACATGATATGAGATACGATGTCTTTCAACGATGAAAAGCTTTTTTGGATTAAAAAGTCCTCCTCCAATGGCTTGCGATTACTTTCCTTTTAAACCGATTTTTTTTTTTACTTTTTGCCAGGCAATTTAGCTTCACAGAAAGTGAGTTCCACTCTGGCTTTCTTTAAATAAACTTTTGTTAAGCCTTTATTAATGCTTCTCGCAAAGGACACACTTCTTTCCCTGTGCCCAACTAAAGCTTCAAATTGAATTAAATCTGTAGTTTTGATTTTTTTTTTTATCATATTATTTTGTTTTTTTTTATTTTTTCTTTGTCTTTCTTTTACTGTCGACTACAAAAATTAGATTGACAAAAAATGCTTCTTTCTGTTGACGCTCGACTGTCGTCCCATCGACATCTGGGAAGCGGAAATTGTAGTAAAAATGCTCGACTTGGGTCACTGCTCGACACTTTGATGCGACTTTGCTGCTTCTGTTTGGAGTCGATTTCAACAACGATGATAGGGATGAATAACTGAAATGATATGTCCATTCCCACTTAAAAACAGCAAAAATTTAATACATTAAGTGATTCTATTCAAAATTGGAAACCCACCGCAGAAGATGCGGATAGCAAACTTAAAGCAAAAGTCCTTAAGTTACACACAAATTAGTCAATGAAATAATATTTGGGTCAAGATCGACTTTTAGGATTTTGATTTCTCATAGCAGTTGTTTTCGAGAAACTTTGAAAATTTTTTTTTTAGTATAAAATATGCATCTAGGAGCTTATATGGGAGGTATACCTGTATCAGCTATATTAGCTCCTCGACGCAGATTGTTCAACTTTTAATTGAGTTATCCGAGCACCCACAATAATTATCCTTTCACTAATATATAAGAAGACTGAAAACGCTGTGATCGCTGTGGCGTAGTGGTAGTGCGTTGGACTGCTACGCAAAGTGCTACAGGCAAAATAAAAAACTAGAAAAAAAAATTTTTTTCCTACACGGCACCACCTCTTGGCAGACAATGGCAAACCTACAAGAGTAAGAATTGCCTATGAAAAAGCTTTTCACTTCGCCGTTCGGATTCGGCATTAAACTGTAGGTCCCTTCCATTCATGTACAAATATAACACGCACAACATGAGTGGATGCGAAAAGCTCGGCCTAGGCCCTCCATGGGCTTGTGTGCCATTAAAAGTAAAGTAAATGCAAACGAGGAATAGAACTTTCAAACTCCAACAACGATTTTAGAAATTTTAGTCCTATATGTATATAAATATTGTAATATATAAGATAGTATCGTAGAATTTCTTTCTAAATGCCGAATGCTTTAAATGTTTTAAACAGACATCCAAACTTAATGAAATTCTATGGAACTAGATAAAAATATTAGACCTTTGCATCGAAAAGCTTGTAATCGAAACAAATTTGCAAATTCCTTATCCCACAGTTTTCTCCATTTCCCTCCCATCTTTCTAACCGTAAAATTTTTGTTTGTTTTTGGCGATATTCAAAGTTGACGTGAATTAATTCTTAAATCTTGTTAGAAAACTTTTGCAGTGTATATAATTGTTTTGAGTAAATTAAGAAGAACATGCACCTGAAAAACATTTTACGATATTTTTGTGTGCTTGTTTCAGTATATGCAAACAAAGTTTTCAAGGCTCATATTTCTACTTAATAGTTCAAAAACTAATATTTATTAGCATTTTCTGAGCATCCTCACGCACTTACTTACAATGTGATTTTATAATTAAGTATTTCTGCTCTTTTGCAGAAGCCGAAGCCGTTTCGTAGAGTTAACAGCAACAATATATGTATATACAAATTTGTAAATTATCATATTATGGAAAAGTTGTTAATATGAAAATAATTGCAATAATAATTAAAAATTGTTTACCTACAATTAATTATAAATTATAAAATTTTCATTTTCTATTTTTATGGTATGATGTTTAGAACTTCCCTGCAAAGTTGTCTATTACCTGAGAATGGAGTGAGTAATCGAGAAATCAGTATTCATCGCTTGCCTTTTCCTTGGGGGCATATGTATATGTATATGTATATGTATATGTATATGTATATGTATATGTATATGTATATGTATATGTATATGTATATGTATATGTATATAGAACATCGTACAACTGACAGAATATTTCAATAGAACGAAAATTAATTTCTTGTTTTTCTCTTTGCCTTCACTTCTTTGACAATGTGTTGTAGAAAGGAATGGTAGACTTTGTTAGCACTGTCTCTCTCGCACAATTACAGAATTAAAAACTGTAGGTCCTTTCCATTCATGTACAAATATAACACGCACAACATGAGTGTATGCAAAAAGCTAAGCCGAGGCCCTCCATGGGCTGCTGTGCCATTAAAAGTAAGTAAAGTAAGATAAATGCTTGGAGCTGAAAACATAAGGAGACTTGAGAAATTTAACTTTTATTAAAATGACAAAATAAAATTATAATTTAATTAAACAATAGTTTTCATAAAAAGTCGACACTTTGAAATTTGTTCGTCATTCCAGGATAAGTTGCAGCCATCCGATCGTGAAAAAACGTAATAATTTTTGTTTTTATGCCATGTTTCTAACCACTGGCATCTTTAAAAATCTAAATTTTCATGCCTAATATAAAGGGTGTTTTTTAGAAGTGTGGTTTTTAATCTGGCAATACCTTTTTCGAAGTTGGTCTTTTTGACAGCTGTCATTTGATTTATGCTCAGTTTGGTTTTCCATTTCGCAATGAATAGACTTACTCCTGAACAACGTTTGCAAATCGTGCAAATTTATTACTAAAATAATGGTTCGGTTCACGCGACTTTCACAAGAAAATTTTGTTCAGCGATGAAGCTCAGTTTTGGTTGAATGGGTACGGTACGTTAATAAGAAAAATTGTCGCATTTGGAGTGATCATAACCCACAAGCCATTGTTGAGACGCCGTTGTATCCTCAAAAAGTCACTGTTTGGTGTGCTCTGTGGGCAGAAGGAATCATTGATTCATATTTCTTCAAAGATGAAGCCGGTCATAATGTTACAGTCAATGGGGAACTCTATAGAGCCATGATTAATGACTTTTTCGTGCCTCAATTGGAGGATGTTGATGGGGACGACCTTTGGTTCCAACAAGACTGCGCTACATGCCATACAGCCAATGAAACAATCAATTTATTGAAGGAAACTTTTGATTAGCGCATTATCTCGCGTCGTGGGCCTGTAGCATGGCCTCCAAGATCGTGCTATTTAACACCGCTGGACTATTTTTTGTGGTGTTATGTGAAGTCGCTTGTCTACGCAGATAAGCCCGAGACGATTGACGCCTTGGTAGAGAATATTCGCTGCGTTATTACTGACATACGGCCCCAATTGCTGCAAAAAGTGGTCGAAAATTGGGCCTCTCGGCTGAAATTTATTCGAATCAGCCGCGGCGGCCACTTGCCCGAAATGGCTTTTAAAACGTAATGGCAAATCCTTATCTTTATAATAAAGCTAAATTCTTGGCCATAACATTAAATTATATGCGTTTTATTTCTTTTTGAAAACCACACTTCTAAAAAAAAACACCTTGTACAATTTATATACATATGTATGTATTCATTATATGTACTATGTATGTATGTAAAGTAAAGTGTTTTTTTCCAATAATTATGCTGATGGTAAAGTCATCATTATTTATGCATCATTTAATATGGAATCTCTTAAAACCCATTAAATTACATCATTTAACATGAAACCACATGTTATCAATTTCGCTGGATCTTTCACGTTGCTCCCCATGCCGATTAATTTTTTCTACTTGACTTTTATTAACATGTTCGAGTAATTTATGTACGTATGTATGCAGTACAACAAATGTTTGTTTGTGAGCATGTTCTCGTTTTTATGTGGCCCGCATGTAAAACAGCGATGCAAGGAAAAAGAAGAAAAAAGATGCGACAATTTTGCTAGTGTCTTTACAGCAGAAATACACTGTAGTAATACACTGCAGCAATACAGCGAACAAACAGCCATTAAATTACTTTATTTTGCCAAACAATGTAAAATCCAATGTAAGCTACACCCACCAATTTCACGTGCCCATTTAGATTTCATTTGATGGAGGCGATGATTGTAATGAAAATTATTGTAAATCCAAGTTTATTGAAGCAGTGTGTATGGAAAATATTTGTATATGTATAAACAAAAGCAAGTGAGAGAAGATGTGTGTGTATGTGTGTGTGTGTGTGTGTGTGTGCACATGTGCGATTATGTAAAAGGCAGGAAAATATTTAAGGCGCACGCAAAGAAACTGTAATTGATGTAATGGTATTGAAGCTGTGATTTTCTTATAGATTATATTACGGATTTCCATTACTTTCCAGGCATAATGGCAAATGTGAATAGTACACACATGCACACAGGCACACTCACATAGGAACTCTCACATACACAGATTGCGTATGTGTTACCTTGGTTTTCTTGATGAGCTCAGGGGTTTTCTCTTCTCCTTTAATAGTATTCTCGTATTGGCTTTCTTTTTCTTGAATCTAAGTATTTCTCAGCGTATACATATACATACACTCAGCGAAATCAATTAAAGGCAGTATATTTTTACAAAAATATTTGTGAAATTAAAATAAATGGAATAAAGCTATTGGCACTGTGATTTGTTTACTTTTATTGCTTAATATTATTCATAGCTTAAAATTAATGGTCACCGTGGCGTAGTTGGTGGTGCGTTGGACTGCTGCGTAGAGTGTCTGGAGCTCTAATCTCGGCACAGGCAAAATCAACAAGTAAAAAAAAGTATTTTTCTACACGGCACCACCTCTGGGCAGGCAATGGCAAACCTACAAGAGTAAAAATTGCCTAAGGAATAGCTTTTCACTTCGTCGTTCGGATGCGGCATAAAACTGTATCCCTTCCATTCATGTACAAAAGTATAACAAGCACAACATGAGTGGGCCTAGGCCCTCCATTGGCTGTTGTGCCGTTGAAAGAGGACAATTAAATCATTAATAAAATTATAAAATTGTAATGCGAATAAACACTTCTTGAAATTAAGATGAAAAAGTAGAAAAAAATATTTCTGAATAACTTTAAAGTTACGACATGGTATTGTATCAATTAGGTTTTGTAGCTCCGCAACCGTTATCTCTTCCATAATCATTCTGAGCTCTTCTACTCAATTGAACTGACTCGTATTTGCATACACCCTCCGAGCCTAATTCGTCCACAAGCTCTCTAGGGGATTTAGGTATTACATGGTTTCTACCAAAACCATGTATTGCCTTCAATTGAATTTCGCTGAATGTACACATAGAGCTGTAGGTGTTAGTTGTGCATTTGTAGGTAGTGGTAATAAAACTACATATTCTACAATGTCGTACGAGTATTTATCTTTTATTTAGCATTCCTGCTGGTATTACATAATTTTAAGGGGCTAAAGATATGCATTCCACTTTCATTACACAAAATGAACCACTAAATTATGGGCATTAATTACATCACACATACTCTTCAAACTTTCCTTCAATTGGAAAATATTTTTACAATATTACTGTAAAAATTCAACCTTCATAAAATCTTAGCACAACAATTTCTCACTTAAAACGATTAAGAATAAAGTTAGACTCTATAAATTTCTCGGATGGAAAAAACCCAGATAATAAATTGCTATACTATACTATACTGACTGGATTTGCTCAGTAATGCGCCTGCGTACTAAACCTCACCCCCTCGTCAACCATTATCCTCGCGGTATTGCCATTAGGTATTACTTCACGGGGATGGTTAGCCATTACGCTGTATGCGTTAAGTATTTTTTCCTGAGACGTTCGATTCTCCTTAGATCGTTTTGCACGTTCGTGCTAAACACACTTATTCCTGTCCAGTTTACCTGCGACTGGATAATATGGTAAATTATACTCGATAGACTTGGCAACGTTGTATTTGTTGGGCTGAAATGCCGACAGTTCAAAGTTGCGTGTTCTACGCCTTCCTCCTGGTCGCTACAGATAGGACCAAATGGGGCGTCGTCATGCCCAAACCTAAATCTATTTAGGTACTTTCTGAAACCTCCGGGACCCGTTAAAAACTGTGTTATATGGTAGTTTGTCTGTCCATGTTTTTTATTTATTCATGTTTATTATCTTTGGAATAAGTTTATACGTCTTGCCTTTTGGCAAGTTCCCTCACCTATTCTGCCAAATGGATGATGTAGCTAGCCTTTATTGGCTTGTAATGCCTGGAATATCCAGCTGCATCTGATATGTATTCCTTCTGCAATAGATTCTTTTCATTTCATCCGCAGTAAATCAATCAGTATCGTACCATCTACGACGCACGACATATCTTCCGAAATTGTCCGAAAACCACTTATTGTTGTTCTTAGGGCACTTAGTCTGTATACCCGTGACAATTTCTTTCGGCACTCATTTGTCACCACAATAGCTCCGGCCCAGATTGGGGCTGCATAAAGCAAGACTGAGCTTATTACTCTAGACATTAACATCCTTCGGCCATATTTTGGTTCACCTACTTCCGGCAATATTCTAGACAGTACTGCCTGGATACTAGAAGCCTTTTCTTTTACGTAATCCAAGTGAGCTTTGAAGTTTAGTCTATTACTTATCATCACTTCAAGATATTTAATTGACAACTTCGGTTTGATTATCTGCTTGCCTAATTGTATAGTCGCATACTCGACAACCTTTCTACTGCTAATTAGTGCCGCGTCCGTTTTTTGTGCCGCTCATTCAAGCCCATCCGATTGTAGCCATTGATTTATTGCGGGAACCGCTTTGTTAGTGCCCGTTTCGATTTCGTGAATATGTTTCGCCACTGTAACTAACGCAAAATCGTCTGCGTATCCCACTACTTTTACTCCAGGTTGGAGTGGCAGCCTTAATATTCCGTCATACATGATATTCCATAGTAGAGATCCTAGCACAGATCCTTGTGGAACTCCTGCCAAGGTGTTGTAGTATCTTAATCGCTCGCCACTTTCATACTACAGCTTTCTGTTTTAGAAGTACTGAACTATCAATTATTCGTCGTATATATTCGAATGAATGTATGTGTGTGTGTCTATGTATATGTGAATATCTGCCTACTTAATTGGATTTCATTAAAAACAAAACACCAACCACATCGCATTCATTCAAATTTTCATCTACACAACTAAATATTTGCAATTATGCCCAAAAAAATAAAAAAAAAACAAATAGAAATAACAAGAAATTTTCGTAAACAAGTTTTAATTGAATGTAAGTAAAATGCGACAGCCACAACAGCCAGTACAGCAACAAATATCAATTCCTCATTTTTGCTTGCAATAACAACATTTTCTAATATAAATTTTCACACTCATTTGCACTCATTGCCGCCATTTTGATAGTTCGAATCTATCCAAAATTTTTACTAGTTTGAACTCAATGTTTTTGTTGTAGCGTGCGATTGCAAGTGACAGTTGAAGTTTTAGCTCGAGCGTAGCTGACAAACTTTATATTTGCTTTACTGGCTGGTTTAATATATGTATTTTTCTTTTCGGCTGAAGTTTTCTTGGCGTGTTTCCAGCCACCAACAAACCATTAGCCTATAGGGAAAATATTATTAAGTAAATTTACTTTTGGACGTATACAAATTCGAAAGTGATTTTCTTGGCATTAGTTTTGAGTTTCTTTGATGACGCTGATGATGATGACGATGACGATGACGACGGTGTTCTTGTGCATACAAGTGTAGCAGCTTGTTGCGTAAAAAGCAAATGCTTTAATATTTTTCTTTAATAGTTAGAGATAATGGAAACAAAGTTTCTTTTCGACACTGATTTGTCTATAAATTACACATTCAAGTTTGAAGACCTTTGAAGGGCCTCTGCCTGCAAGGATGAAGATGAAAATCTGGTGACAAATGTCCAGGTTACTATGAAGTTGAGGAGAGAGCACTTCTCGCAGTTGCTTAATGGCGATGACGGCAATAATCCCGCCACTGGGGAATCTGCTCCGGACTATGAGGAGGTCTTAACAACCATCGTTCGGCTGAAAAACAAAAAGGTCCAGAGGGGAAGAGCTCAGACAACGCATACACGAGCTTCTGTGCATAATATGGTCGAATGAAAGAATGCCAAGTGATTGGAACTTCAGCGTACTTTGCCCGGGGTTCAAATCTCGGCACAGGTAAAATAGAAAAAAATTAAAAAAAATAAAATAAATAATAAAAAAAAAAATTTTAAATAAAAACAACAACAACAACAGCAAAATTTCTACACAGTACCACCTCCTGGCAGGCAATGGCAGACCTGCAAGAGTAAAAATTGCCTATGAAAAGCTTTTCACTTCGCCGTTCGGATTCGGCATTCCATTCATGTACAAATATAACACGCACAACATGAGTGGATGCGAAAAGCTCGGCTTTTGGTGCTACATGCGGTCATAGTCGACACTGATAAACCGTCTGAAGTTCATTGTTGTAAACGCATAACCTTGCCACACTGGCAGTCTATCTCCTTATCGGTGTCCTGTGTGATTGAATTCCCTCACTCATTCTCCCTCCTTCTTCGTCACACCTATTAATCTTCCTTCCATTTAACACAATGCTCTGTATTCATAGGACTACATCCTGTGTTGAATGTATCAATGAAAATATAAAAAAAATATAAGGTTCTATCGAGCGTACTGTGTGAAAAATTTAAGTCCATCTTCAACATGATTGGACCTCATCAGTGTCGCTTCAGGTCTTTGTCAAGCCAATTAATATTAAAATTTAAATGGCATAAAATCAGTTAAAGATTGGTCAAACTGTTCCAGGAGCAGAATATTCATAAAATTGGACTTAGGATTGTTTTAAATAGGTGCAATTAGCTTAAGGATTGATAAAATACTTAGTATTTTAAATTGATTTCAATAGGTTAAAATATGTTGAAATTAATTTTGAATTAATACTAATACACTTTTGATGATATATGGGAATTGAAATGAATTCTGTTAGATGACGGTAACATACAGGGTTAGGCGATTAAAGTGTTACCAACTTCACACGGGTATATCTGACAACGCGATATTGCCAACTATGTCAAATTTATACCAATGATAACTGTTTATATTGTTTACAAGCTACTAAAAGCATTTGCGTCTAAGTTTTATAGTACAAAAGTTATTCGAAATGTAATTCAAACGTAATAGTGTGATTGCCTTATATTTGAGGGGAAAATCACAACCAGCTACTGATCGTGAGCTCAGGCATCTCAAAGTGAATAAAATGTCCAATTGTTTTCATTGAGCCTGGTGTCAAAATCAATGCTTTAAAGCCGTGGGCGAGCAAACATTTCGGCCGTACACCATGGACGTTCCAACAAGACTCGGCACCGTCTCATAAAGCTCGTGTGAATTAAGAATGATTCGCCAGATGAAAATCCGATGGACTATTCCATCTTGGCCATTTTGGAGAGCAAGGTGAGGACTAAAAAATATGCCATTATGGATGCGCTGAAGAAAGCTATTGTACGGGAATGGGCCAAAACACCGCAAGATCATATTCGTGCAGCATGCAACTCATTTTTTTTTAACCATTTGAAGGCCATAGTCTAGGCAAAAGGTGGCCACATCGAACTAAAGTGAAAGGATTCTAACATTTTTATTATTTCCACACATTTTTATAATTTGAATCAACAAAAAATAATTTCACCCAAAAGCAATATGGTCGCTTGAATAGGTAACAGTTCAATCGCCTAACCCTAATCGCCTATGAACAATCCAACCATCAGATTTCCAAAACATACAAAATATTCGTCTAGAAGTTTCTTAATAAAAGCAGATGGATCTCAAAATATACAGTGGTAAGTATGGATATTATTTGATTTTAGAAAATAACACAGTGCGACACTACTTTTCGGACATATGGTTTTTCATATCGAATGGAACAGGATATATACACAGGATCAATACTCTAGCTGGAAGTTTCTATGTAGTTTGGGTAAGCAACTTTTTTACCATTGAAGTTCGCGTTTTCCTCAATAACAAAAAAAAATTGTCATATATGAAATATTTTTCAATTTATGTCATCAATAGCACAATTTGAAGGTAATTGAACGTAAAATATGAATTTGTGTAGATCTTTTTTTTTAATCCTCCAGTGGATACATTAGATATAATAGGGGACATTTATATGGCTGCTAAGAGAATAAATCATTGGATTGATTTTAAATTTGTCCATATTATTGACAATATAAATTAATTTGTACTCACAAAAAAATTATAATTCGCGCTCAAACTGTTCTCTTTCTCTTTTAACAGAAATTAAATATTATTTTGCAAAAACATTTATCAAAATAAAATTTGTATTGTCGTTTGAAAGTGAACGTTTTGAACGAGGATTAGTTTGTGTAAGTACAAATTATTTGGTATGACTATATTTAAATGAAATCAAATGACTTAAGTATTCTCATTGCTGTCATATACTTATAAATGAATCCAATTATGGTGGATTATCCGCCCTCTTGCGGCAAAAAAAGGAAAGATATACATACGTACATGAATTCGTATATTTCGTTCAATAACATTCGATTTGAGTTCTTGATGACATACTTAAATCGCATTAAGCCTTCATATTTTAATAATTTTTTCAAATCAATGAAAAACGCAAAAAAGTCGCTTAAATTGGCCAAACTAAAAAACTTAATTTAAGGTATTGATTCCGGGTGTGAAGCCTTTCAATTTCATATAACAAAACTCATGCCTGAGAGATGAAGTTGAAATTTGTTGCATTGGGTAATTTGTCTTTTGAGTTACTGAGCAGCAAGTAGGTTCACTTAGGTTTTCTTAGCATAAATTCTAGAATAGAGGTTAGTTGAAGTATATTTTCCATGCGTCCGAAATACTAATACTACTTAAGCTTAAGCTTTACTAGATTGATTTAAAAGTTTGCTTTACTGCTCGAAATTTATCATATTAGAGTTTATGTACTTTGTAGGGGCATAAATACTGTTACACGCATTTGATGTTATAAAATTTAAAAAAATAATTGTTTTTAACAAAAAGCAATTGCTTATTCGGAATGCCCGCCTTTGGCCTTCACACACGCCTTAAGTCCCACTTTCCAATCATCGATAGCTGTACGCACCTCGTGCATTGGAAAGGTGCTGACAGCACGAATCAAAGCAGTCTTCAGAGAATCAATGCTATGTATTTTTTATCGCAAACCATGTCCCCTAAAACTGCCCATAATTTGTAATACAGTGGGTTCAGATCAGGGCTGCCAGACGGCCATTCTTCAGAGCAAATGAAAGCTGGAAAATTGTTTTGAAGCCAGGTCTGGGTCGTCTTAGCCTTATGGGCTGGCGCAGAATCCTGCTGGAAAGTCCACGGTTTGTTTTGGAACAGGGAATGTTTAAATGGCTTCACAACAGCTTCCAAAACGGTTTCTTGGTAAACTTTGGCCGAAGTTTTGACCCCTTGCTCGCAGAAATGCAAGTCAGTAACCCCATCGTAAGAGACACCATGACTGAAGCTGGGTGATGACCCTTTTCGACCCGTTGGATAAGTTCAGATGCTTCCTTAGATGACCGTGCATACACCCTATCATTTTTCTTGTTAAATTTTTCCTGCACGGTAAACATTTTTTCATCCGTAAAGAAGATTTCCGAGTTGCATATTAAAAAATTGTGCCGAACTTTTACATAAACCTCTTGCCATAATCTTTGACAAATGTTATTTCCAAAGGTTATTTCCCTGATTGTTGGAAAGAATCTTTTATTGTTCCTCTTCATAAAAATGGTGTTAAATCTAATATATCAAATTATAAAGGTATTGCTAAATTAAGTGTGATACCTAAGTTATTTGAATTAATTGTTATTACCCAAATTATGTACTCTGTTGTAACATTGATCAACACATCGCAGCATGGATTCCTTCGGGGAGATCTACTACGACTAACCTTTTAGAATTCACTACATGTATAATGAATAGATTTATTAATATCCAACAAACTGATGTTATATATACTGATTTTAGCAAAGCAATCGATAAAGTCAATCTTGGACTCTTTATTAAAAAACTAGGTTTGATTAGATTTCCGCCCTTGCTTTTGAGATGGATAGAGTCATATATCACTAACAGAAAACAAAAAGTGATTTTCCGAAATGCCGTATCAAAAAGCATTGCTGTTACTTCCGGAGTTCCTCAAGGGAGCCATCTGGGACCTTTATTATTTCTTCTGTTTATCAATGATTTGCCATCTGTTATTCGAAATTGCAAAATTGTAATGTACTATGTATGCTGATGATGTAAAGTTGTTCTTATCTTACAACTCTATAATCCAACAAAAACTTCTGCAAGAAGATCTTGATAATTTTTCAAAATGGTGCCGTTTAAACTTGATGATACTCAACCTGGATAAATGTAAGTTTATGACATTAACAAGGAGACAACCTATGTCTGCTAAATATTCTTTACATGATCAGACTCTGAGTCATGTATTGATATATTTTTTGATTTGGGTGTGACAATGGACTGAAAATTAAGTTTTAACTTACATATCAACTCGTGTGTGAACAAAGCTAAAAGTTCGTTAGGATTTATTAAACGCTGGTCAAAGGAGTTTAACGACCCATATACAACAAAAACGCTATTCACTTCACTTGTTAGACCCATCCTTGAGTATGCATCTCCAGTCTGGAATCCTCATTATAATAATAACTACATAACTTAAACTGAGTCGATTCAAAAATAATTTCTTATTTTTGAACTGAGGAGTTTTTGAACATCGACTAAAACTTATTAATCTACCGACATTGATAAACAGAAGAAAAATTCTGAATATAACATTTCTTGTAAAGCTTTTGAATGGCATTTTATCATCTTCGTATTTACTAAACGAATTAAACTTTAATATACCCTGTAGAAGCTCACGTTATTTTATTCCTATTAAATTTAGCATATGCAAAACAAATTATGTTCAAAATGATCCCTCGGTCGTGTTGGGCGGGAGGAGGGTCCGTTGGGATTCGTTCGTCAAAAAAAACAAGTTATCAGCGTGCTTCACCAAAAGACGTTTGGATTTTTACACCCTATTTTTTCCCAAAGTTGCAGTCAACAAATGTCTGGTGCGACGATTGAAGATACCAAGTCCCAAGTCTTTTTTAATAATTCGATTCACGGACTTTTGCGTGATATTCATCTCACGGGCCATGAGTTTCTGTTTTCGGAGCGGATTTCGCTGAATTCTTGATTTGATGACTTGCGGCGTGCGAATTGTACGTGGACAGCCCGACCGGTGGCGGTCTTTGATATCTTTAGTCTACTCAAACAGTTTTATGCACCGGTAGACGAACATACGACAAATCCCGAGAGCGTTTTGAAAATATCGCCACACTTAAAAATCACACTTAAAAAGTGCTATAACAGCGATACGGTTCTCATTATCTGACCACTCTACGGTGAAAGCTGACACAATTTTCAATTCTCGTTACAGCCTAACGCTATAGAGGTTAGCTTTCATAAACCATGTGGTACTAACAGGGTATGTTCAATTCTACTATTAGAATGGGTGTGTTCAATATTGTAACAGTATTTATGTCCCTACTAAGTATTATAACATTCATGTATTCATATTCGCGCATAAGTAATAAGTTTCCCATTATATAAGCATCTAGTAAACATGTACTTTTCATATTTGAATGAATTTTAAAGTAAGAAAAATAATTTGTCGTGTTTTGGGTACCTAGGTTTTTTGACTACATTTCAGAACTTTTGGGTGTCTTTGTTGAATGTTTTATAGAAATGTTACCAATGCGCCCAAAAGGTTTTCTTTTTTTTTGTAAACAGCTTAACTTTTATACGGAATTTCATTTATTACATACACACAGACATATATAGGCACTTGAACGTACATATATGTACACGCATACATACTTATGTAAGTACTATATGAGAAATATATGTATGTATGTACATATATGCTAAAGCAGGGAACTTGTAAGTATTTGCCCTGTAATTTGTTTGTTAGTACTCGTTAGGTTTCTTTAGAAATTTGTATGCTCTTTTAGGTTGTTGCTGTTGTTATTATTACTATCTGTCGTTTATCGCACACAAACAAAATATTATGTTTAGACATGTTGAACTGTCATGGCAAATGTATGTATTTAGCTTTAGCTAAATGTATTTTCATGTAGGTATTTTCCACATTTGCAGTTCTACTCTTGAATAGTTGGATACTATGATGGTTAGTTAGTGTGGTTTAGTGTACTGTAAGCGACTAGTACCATATAGTGTAAGTTTGCAATTTAGAAGAGGATTAAATATTCCTTTTGGCTATTTACATACAAACATCCACATTTACGTTTTTCTTTAGTTCACTTGATGACTTCAAAATGATGATGATGATCATAACGGCTTACTTCCGAACATATATGTAGGAAGGTTGCTCCTCATTGCTATGGATGATGAGCATTAAGCTGATGATATGTCTTTCTAAAGTGGGAAATTGTTGGCCTGATGAATGTTGCTTGTCTTTTATGCTAGAATGTTTATGTTGAAGTCATATACGATTGTATGTATTGTAGTAATAATAAATGAAAGTGTAATTTGTATGCTCATTTAGTAAAAGTTCCTCTGGAGGAGCTATTTACATACATACATACGTACATGTTTTGTATCTAATACTAAGTCATAGCTACTTAATATGAGAACAAGACAGGCAGACTGACTCACTGTCACAACACAGACAGATACTCGTAGACACACAACAATTTTTATTAAAAAAATTTAATGCTTGACAGTTTTGTTTGAATTAGTGGTGCTGTGTTGCGATGCAATGTGCGCAGACAGTAAATTGTCGTCTCATTATATATTCACAGATAGAATTTTTAATTTATTAATGCTACAAAAGCTGCTGTAAAATAAATTTACAAATTTCATTGTTGACGTTAAAGATGGACCTACATATGTGTATAAAAATACACCATAAGCTTACCCTGCAACGAGAAAATGATATACGAGTACTTAGTTTCACAAGTCAGAAATGAAGTTAACAAAACACTACGATTGTAGAAAAATGGCAGCACTGGTCACAAAAACAGATTATTTAGCTGATATAAAACTAGTTGTTAAATCGAGCTAGCTAAAAACTACCCGCAACTAGTTTGACACTATATCAAAACATACATACATAGTTGAATAGCTAGCTCAAAAGAAAAAAGAAAAACTAAAACAAGCTATTGGGCTAGTTGGTTACTCTGCAGGGTAGCTATCAGCGTGCCTCGTTAATACAGTGGAGCATTAATTTTGCTTTTCAGTTTTCGCCATTTTCGTTTTTCCTAAGTATTACCTCTATGTTTTGTTGCTGACATGTACATCTATATGTAGGCCATTTCATCTTAGCTACTCACTCTGTTGCATGTAGCACCGCTTTCCACTTCCAGTTGTTAACGTACGCATGCAGCATTTCGGATGAGCTAAACATGACTTCTCTCTTCCTCAATGCTATTTCATCAATTTCACTATACATCAATTGGATTAAAGTGAAATTCGAAGAAGAATAAGCTACAAAAACACTATATATAGTTGTTGTTGTTGTTGTTGTTGTTATTGTTATTGTCCTCCAACGCTTACTTGTTTGCTTTGCAATTGAAAGTGACAAAGAATATATTGGAATTGATCATCTCCTGATTTATTCCACTACTTCTGCTGAAGCAATAAACGAGTGTAAATACTAGAAAGTATAGAAAATTTCTGAGCTGTTGCTTTTTGGCAAATATTGTAAGTATTGATTTACAATTTTCTTCGGATTTTATTGTATATGTTTGTTACATTAATGTTGTCTTTTTTTTATTGAATGCAACATGAAAATAGTTAAATATAATCAAATAAATTAAATAGGGCTTGAGTGGCAAGATCAAGACAAAGAGCGTTCAAAAACAATAAACAAAGAATTACACTCTTTTCCTTCACAGTTTACTCTCTCTAAGAAAATATTCACCCTTATTGGGAGTTCCGGGCGAAAAAATATTCCACGTGAATTTTTCTGTTCGCCCGAAACTTTTCCCCTTATTGGCAATTCCGCCCGCACAAAATTTTACTGTGAATGGCATAGAGCATTTCGAACACACTATTGCGAACATGAACAACCGTTTTTACGTGTTCAGACATAGTTTATTCAGTTTATTTTGAACACATTCAGACATAAGATAAGAACTAATCTAAGTTATAATATACATACGTTTTAAAAACAAAAGAAATAAATAAAAATATTGAATATAGTACTTGAAACGAGAATTAATTACCAAATTTAGTTAAAAGTGAATTGGGATCGCAAATTTCTTATACTTGTTTATTCCGAAGAATGTCGAATTTAATATTATCTATTTCCAGCATTCGACGATTCTTCTCAATTTTAGTTTCTACTTCCTCATTTTTCTCAATTTCTCCATTTCCAAGTTATTCCTTTTCATTTCCAATATCGCTTAACCCACTTTGGCGCACAAATCTTGCTGCATTTCCTGCACTTTTAAGACTACTTCGTTAGTTGTCATCTTACAGGATTTTCCTTTGGAGTTTAATATTTCTTAATTAACAGCAGCTTGACTTTAGATAAGAGGGTCAGACGATGAACTCATGGCTTCAACTAATGGCTGATCTATGCTGCGTTCCCCACATTCCCCCACCATTTCATTTTCGATAAATGTTTCTGCTTCTGTGCTTAACTCTTTTTCCTGCTCAGCCGGAGGGAATCCAAAAGCCTTTGAATTTCCTACACCTTTACAGCCTCCTTCATTGCAATGAGCTGAAAAATGGACTCACTCTGGAGGTGAAAGTTTTTGGGTCTTGTTAGGTCCACCTCCTCTTCCTCTTTCATAAATTTTATTCAAGGAAGCCTTCTTCCGTACGTAGCGGTTTTGATCTGACCAACCCTAATCAAAAAGGATTCTATTAGCTAAAGGCTAATATAATCAATTAAATTCATACCTTTTTCCATTCAGATACGGCCTTCACTGGGGGGCCTTAGCTATTCAACTACAATGTTTATTCCTTACAAAATTGCGATACTTTTTCACGATTTTCCCCGACAAAACCCTAAGCAAAATCAGGTTTCTCCAGCATTCTATTCAGTAGAACATCGCTTTGAACCTTATTTATTGTTTTAATCCTGAAAAATACACACAAATTATTTATCGCACTTTTCTTTGTTTTAACAATGCAAGACTTACATTTTTCCGGTGTTTTCGCTGGCAAAAGTGAAGTGAAAAATAAAGGTGAAAAATTCAAAATAATTCGTGTGAAAAATGTGTTGCCAATAAGGGGAAAATTTTCGAACATGATAATTTTCCGAACCTAAATTCACAATAAGGGAAAAGTGAAACATTCCGGGCGATTGCCGTATCCACGATAAGGGTGATTATCATTTTAATAAAGTGAGTATATTTTCTTTGAATTTCAGCGTTCAATATTTTGATAAAATTTTTGAGAAGGCAGGAAAATAAAGGGCTCCGGTATATTTTTGATGTGGTAACATTTTGATGTCGTAACGTTTTGATGTGGCAACAAATTTCATTATCACACTTTCGCACTTTTTATTATTACTTATTGTTACAGTTTTTAGTTAATTTAGCCTTCGATTGAATTTTTACTCTTTTATTTCATTTTAATACTTTTTAAATAAATTTCATAATCCGATAGACAGGCAGCAGTTTTATGCTGCAAGTTTCTTCACAAGCTAAATTACATAAACAAAAATTTTTCCTTTTTTCTTTGGCGATTATCGCATTTTTACCGCACTCTACTTGATTTGCATTTTCTTAAAACTTTTCGATTAAAATACATTATTTTTATTTAATTAAAATTTATTTTAATTATTAATTGAAAATCAATTTACATAGAATACCACATCATTCCGAATTCCCGCAACGCAATAAAGGAAGTAGTGCTGCCATATTTGTGTGTAAATTGTAATTAATTATTATTATTATCTCTTATTCCCCTTTTATAATAATAATACAACAGAATTTTATTGCTTAATTCTGCTTATGATCACTTGTAGTTGCCATTGGTTGTATTTTAACTTAAGAAGTTATACCAATTTGATAAATCGGAGAATATTTTAATTCGTTTTTTTTTGTTTTTTTTGATGTGATAACAGCTTTCTGGGTTGTATTTTCCTACGTCACATTATGTTTATTTTTTGCTGTTTTTTTTTGAAAAGAAACTTCTTTAGAAATGGTTTGGTTACGTGTCACGTAACATTGGGCGATGTTACTATTTCTACAATTTTGCTTCCACCATATCTACTACTGTTGTCAACTACTTTTCTATTTCGAGTTCTTTTCTATTACTATTTTCTACTACATATTTACTACTATTTTCTATTATCATTTTCTACTACTTTGATAATTATGGTACTTTTCAACTAAGTACTACTTATTTCCATTAGTATTTCCTATTAAAAAAAATTTTACCACTTTTCTAGTACTCTTTTTTAATAATAAAGAATCCTTAAAATATGCTAAGCAATTAAGTAAGAAAAATTCATCATGTTATGTTACCACGTTACGTAGCTTTGTGCCTATTTGAATTGAACTAGTTAAATTTTTTTATTTATATTTTATAAAACAGTCAATACACAGGGTCTACCCCTATGAATGCAGAGCATTGTGTTGATTGATAGGTGGGTGGAAGAAGGAGGGAGAATGAGAGAGGGAATGAAATAACCGGACACCAATAAACAGATAGACATCCAGTGTGGCAAATGTTATGTCTTTACCACAATGAACTTTAATTTATCATTATCGACTATGACCGCATGTAGCGGCAAAGGCCGAGCTTTTCGCATCCACTCATGTTGTGCGTGTTACATTTGTACATGAATGAAAGGGGCTTACAGTTTTATGCCGAATTCGAATAGCGAAGGGAAAAGCTTTTCATAGGCAAATTTTACTCTTGTAGGTTGCCTGCCAAGAGTTGATACCTTCTAGAAAAATATTTCTTTTTTTCACGAAGGCTTCTTTATATTTACTTACTTGCTTAGCTGGCACTACAACCGATGATCGGTCTTGGCCGCCTCCACAAAGCTTCGCCAGTCACTTCTGCTATGCGCGCGCTGGCGCCAGTTGATAAGGCCAAGTGCAGCCAGGTTGCCCTGCACCTGGTCTTTCCAACGGAGATTAGGACGTCCCCTTCTGCGTGTTCCTCCACCGTGGTTCGAATAAAACACCCTTCTAGCCGGAGCGCTTTCTTCCATTCGCTCAACATGACCCAGCCAGCGAAGCCGGCTTATATTTAGTAAGTACTTATTTCACCGATCAATGCTTTAAAATTAATTGAATTAAAATGTTCATAAAGTCATGTTTATATACATACAATAGTAACAATTTTAAGGGCAATAATAGACGTTGTGGACAATTTGGCAATGTAAACTATATTTTGGACGTAAAGATTTAATTTCTCAAATTGTTGACGATTACACAAGGGACCTATTATAGTTTTTGTTTTTAGTTCTGCCCTTTATCGTGATACATGACATGTATGTAAGTATTGTACTTATACCTAAAACTATGGAGTTCTTGATTTGACTTTTATAGCAAAGGAAATCCAATATTTAGCAACGTAAAATATCAGAAAGTGTGCTAGAAAATTTGCCTCGTATTCATATATGACACTATAGTGAATTCGTATGTACTTCACAAGATCAAAATCGTTTAATGCCAGGGCCTTTTACTTTACTTTTAATGGCATAACAGCCCATGGAGGACCTAGGCCGAGCTTTTCGCATCCACTCATGTTGTGCGTGTTATATTTGTACATGAACGGAAGGGAGCTACAGTATAATGCCGAATCCGAACGGCGAAGTGAAAAGCTTTTCATAGCAATTTTTACTTTGGTTGGTTTGCCATTGCCTGCCAATAGGTGGTGCCGTGTAGAAAAATTATTTTTTCTACTTTTTGATTTTGCCTGTGCCGAGATTTGAACCCTGCACACTCTGCGTAGCAGTCCAATGCACTACCACTACACCACAGAGACCAGGACCAGGTGTCATAATAATGGTTAGAATAACTTTCCTTTAGGTGTTTTTAGGCAAAATGAAGGATTTAGAGCAATGATACCGAAATGTTGATACAAATGTTTTCAAATATATGTCCATACTACTTAAGTACATACTTTTTTGCTAACGCGTAGAAAGCGAAAAACATATTACTTTATTACTCTGCAAAATATTAAAATAATCGATGAACTTTCAAGAAAGTAATAAATATTTTCGTTATTTTTTTCTTTAGTTCTCTTTTATTGCTTAAGTGCTTTCTATAAGCAAAACACATAAATATCATTTCTAGAATATGTGTAGTTTGTTTTCCTGTTAGAGAAAAGTTTTACAACTCTAAATATATTTGTGTTTACATTAAAAACACGTTAATACTTCAATCACTTTAATATATCACATACATGCATGCATGTACATAATATACGCGCGTGTGTGTGTGTATGTGTTCGTTTCATGTTTGTTGTTTTATCAATAGTACTTAAATACTTAATATGGTAAAGTTTGTGAACACAATTATAAGCTAAAGAAACCATAATGAAAGAAGCAGAAGAAAAAGCTACATATCCTTTCGTCATATAGCAAATGTAAAACAAGCTATCAGTGAGAGAGGTGTGAGAATTTTCTTAAATAGAGCAGAAAGGAAATCAAGCACAAGAATAGATAGTGAATTCTATAAAGTGATAAAGTGCAATTCTGCATTGGCAATGTTGCTTTGCTTAATTGATTTTAATTTTACTGCAAATGCACATGTAATTTTCGTATTATTTTTAATATTTTTTATATATATAAATAATTACTTAAGTAAATAATATATATAAGTATACGAGCGCGGATCAATAGGTCCTTGAAAATTATATCAGGTGGCAACACCACCTCTAAGACATTATCTTGCTTGTCAAGATGCATCTTTCCAACGAACTCTTTCAAATTTTCAGAGAGATCTGTGAAATAGTTTTTTGTGAAAGCCAATTCCGATCATTGGAAAAAGTGAATTTCTTGTGCTCATTAAACACTATTTTTTTTTGTAAAACAAACAAAAGATTGAAAAGTACTAAGTATTATGGGGATTTTTCACCATCGATTGGAATAATCCATTTTTGGTTTACTGAATTTCGGTGCACAGTGACGCAGAACGTTCTGGTCGCCCACCACACGAGAAATGACCGATAAAATCCACGTTATGAAACTATTAAATGATCGGCTATCGAAAATGTTAACAGGCTTATCACATGGATCAGGGATTTCAGTTTTGTATAAATATTTGGATATGAGAAGGCTATCAGCAAGATGGGTGCCGTGTTTACACACAATTGAAGACGGCTACCAACGTCTGTCGGCCAACAACGTCTGTCGGCCAACAAGTTAGTTCCGACAGTTTTTTGAGTTGCACGCGGTGTTATTCACATCGATTACTTTGAAAAGGGTAAAATGATCTCCGGCGCATATTATGCAGAGCTGTTGGATCGATTGGATGCCGATTTGAAGCAAACACGGCATCACTTGGCAAAGAAAAAAGTACTCTTCCATCAAGTAAACGCACCAGCAAAATTGAATGGAGATGCCCACGACATAGTCAAAAATCAAAAATAAATAGATAGCAATAAATTTTCTAAGAAAGACTATTCACTTTGCAGTCCGGATTCGGCATCAAACTGGAGCTCTCTTTCATGTAGATATGTACAAAAATAACTAGTACTACACAAATGGGTGCGAAAACTTTGTCCTAGGCCTTCAATGTTTTATTGTGCCTTTAAAGAATATGAAAAGTAGTTTGATTAAAAAAAAAACATAAAGGCGAATCAAACAATTTACTTGGAATTGTTAGTATAAAAGCGTTCATTATGTATAAATCCTGTTTCCTAATAGCTTACATAATACTTTAATTTAACCACCATCCGAAGGAAGTTTCTATGACTAGGAAATTTAAAATATTTTGATATTTTTACTTTTACTATGGAATTAAAAACTGTTTGTAATTAGTGCTGAAAGAAATTTGTGCGATCATTGATCGTTGTAAATATCGAGGAAATGCCCAAGTGTGCTACTATTTTTCTTTCTGCAGGTGTAGTTTAACTTAAACTGTTTAAGCAATAGTTTGCTGGCATGAACTAGCATGAATCAAAAAAACAAATTTTCTAGTTTAATATACAGAAATAACCGTTATTTAGTGATTTATTATGTCTTAAATAAAACCTGCATCTGAGGAACTCTTTACGTGAGAAAAGTACTTGGACCGAAAATATCCAATATGCCAAGGGCAAAGAAACTCAATTTTTTTTTTTTTTGTCATACACCTACATTTATACATTTGCTGTTGCTGTTTTTGTTGCCTTTTACGTATTTTTCAACAACACATTGAACAAAATTGCCCCACTAAAGCCAAAATAACATGAATACCAACAACTACTAAAACAAAGGAGAACAGATGCGCAGACTGCAAGAAAAAGCATAATGTTATGCTCAGATAATAATTACGCTTTATGGCAAAGCGTCAATGCACGCATATACACACAATCACAAAAGACTTGCCCTGGACTTTGATTAATGAATCATATAACAGAGACACATACACAGCTTAAACATATATACTCACACAAACATAAATGCTTCTATTTACAAGTGCACATTTCTGTTTTGATAATAACAAGGCAAGCGTTGGGAACAGCAAGGGCATCATTAGGAAGTTGTGATTATCATTTCGCAATTGTGTTAATATTTAGTGTGAATGTATTTATGTAATATTAGAGTTTCTATCATATAGACACTTCCATAATTTATGTATATTGTAAATGCTATAGTATTACTGAGTGTACGCCAAAGGCTTGAGATTTTAATGTTTTAATAAAAATCATTAATCACTTGATATGTTTTTGGGTAATTTTCGTTTTTAATATGCAAGTGAAACCTTGTGTTGCACCAAGATAATGACAAAGAAATATTTATTTCGATTAAAGTAGCATGATATTAAAAAATCAGCTCTTCACAAATTTATTCTACACTATAATCAGATTTCAGCTAAAAGGTTTATTCTAAGTACAATACTAAAATCAGATCATGCTTATGAACTAAAACGTCTCAATTTCTTCAAAATTTATACAGTTGCATTTGCTTCATTTGCATTTCATATTTCAGCAAAATGACGAAAAATTATGATTCAATATTATGATTCAATATCAATATCAATATTTTCCATCTGTACATATTTACATATTATGTATTACGATAATGTATTAAATAAATGTTACTCATACGCCCAGAAGACGACCTCGTTAGTTTAGTTTTGTTAGTTTCACCCAAAGTTCGGGTGAATCTTAGCAGTTCGATTCGCCTCTTAGTTTGATGATTAATTCCCATAGACTTCATATATTTCTGCTCATATGAAGTGACTGAGAATTATGGTATACGAAAGTGTTCAAGTTCAGTTCTTCGTAGGCAATGGCAAAGCCACTAGGGATATCAAATTGCTGTATCGTCAACCATCTAGAATCGTAATGGGCCTAAATGTGGCTCTGGACAGCTACTAAAAACAAACAACATATGCCCAGAAATATATTCTATACACAAATACTTACATAAATAAATGTCGCTCATACGACGTGTATGTTAAATTAAAATTTTTTTTTGGCAAAAATGAAACTTATATTTCACACAGAATTATTCCACATTAATTTCGCGCATGATTAGTCAAACTACTACTTTTCAAAACATAACCACTCATTTTGCATTTATATTTAGCATGTGTGTGTTTCGCATTTGATATTTGTACACGCAGTGAAAGCTCACTGTATACTATTGTATAATTTTAAGATGTTTAAAAAAATGCTGTGTGTATTGTATTACACAAACAAAAATCACAATAAATTAAAAATCAGTCACTCAACAAATATGTAGGACTAGACACACCCAACATTTATTCCAGTTCAAATATACAAGTTTAACCAAACCATCTGATTTATTATTAAAGTTTTATTTCTTTTTCAGCTGAATTTTAATGCTATAAAAAATTAATCCTTTAAATTAAATTCAAACCGAAATTCAAATTTCATTGTAAGTTAATGGAAAAAAATATTATCTTTTTTACTTCAAATGAATCCTTTTGCAACACCAGCAAAGTGTAGAGACATAATCGAAGCAGAAAAAGGCATTCTTGCGTAGTGGCAAGAAAAAGATATTCGCAGAAATAGATGCGAAAAACTAAAGAGAACAAGAATATAATACTTTAATGCTTTACGCCACGAAGTCTGTAATGAAATGTCGAAAAAGCACAAATGAAAAGAATTAACTTGAATTTGCATAGATTTCTCGTATACATAGCAGGATGATGTTAACTTAAGTTTTTCTGCTTCTTCTTTTATTTTCTGTAGTCCGTTCTCATTTTTAACAGCTTCTTTGTTTTGGTATTTCTCGACAGAAAGAAAAAAATTGAAGTTAAATGAGATGGGAACAAATGAAATAAAGAAACTCAAGTAAATGCCAGTAAGACATTCGAAACTGGTTAATGGTGGGCTCGGCTTTAATAAGACAATATGGTAAACAATTTGAATTGAAAAAATAAAATCTTAGTGGTTTTTTGTTTTCTTTTAAGTTGTGCATCACATACATTGTGATGATATCTTCGATGTTAAATGGCGACACTTTTGTCTCCCCTCCTTCGTGCAAAAGCTAAATGGGGGTAACAAACTTGCTCTTTGGCTTTGTTAGGCTGATATTACACGATCAATGTTTTGCTATCAATGTTTTGCTGTCAATGTTTTCCTGTTTTTACTCTCTCTTCAATATTTGAATTGATGCCCTGTTACACCTGTTATGCTGTATGGTTTGTGTTATTATTTTTATCATCAATTCTGTTTTGCTACAATAACTATATCAATTGTTTTTTGGAGTGAATGAAAATATAATTTAAAATCGAATGCCATTATAATGATATTAAGTTGATAAAATTTGCAAAAGAATACACAAAAAATAAATCTGTAACTTGTGAAAGACACCGAAAAGTACTTAGCATCCCATAGGAATGGGATGCAGCTCTTCTAGCAACGAAATAAGTTCCACTATTTTGTTTTTTGGCCATGTTGTTATAAAAATTATTAATTAAATCACACTTACTTTTATACCAAACAAACAAAATGCTAACAACGTAAAGGGTGGCATATAATAAAAAAATCTTCAAAATTTGGTAAAAAGTATCGTTTTTTCAGAATAAAGTAGGTATTTTTTCCCCCACAATAAAATACAACAGTGTACCTTCGGCATTCCAGAGTTATTGCATGTGAAGCAAGTGAAATGTGTTCATTCTCTCTTTTGCTCAGTGGTGAATTTTCCAAATAACATCAATTTTATTGTTTGACAGCAGAATAATTCACAATAATAATATTCTCTCATTTAAATACAATTGCACTTTGCTTGTAATTAATATATTATGTATGTCCTTTTCGTCACTCGGCTGCATTTAAGAGTACGCAGCGACAATGGTCTATTTTATTGTGTATTTTTATTGTATGCGAGTCCGCTTTTGTCTACCATTCTTCGCTCTTTAGGCCTTTGTACCAATTGCATAAAACCCTGTATTTTTCATATCAAAACAGGAAGATTGGTCCAAAATTGATTACACTATGTATTTTTTATCGGTTCAAAATCGATTTAAGAACCCTAAAGCTATTCTTATTCTCCTATTGCAATATTGCAATGTCTGTCGCCTTTACTTACTTACTTTTAATGGCACAACAACCCATGGAGGTCCTAGGCCGAGATTTTCGCATCCACTCATGTTGTGCATATTATATTTGTACATGAATTGAAGGGACCTACAGTTTAATGCCGAATCGGCAAAATGAGAATTTTTACTCTTGTAGGTCTGCCATTGCCAGCCAAGAGGTGGTGCCGTGTAGAAATATTATTTTTTTTACTTTTTTTTTGTTTTGATTTTGCCTGTGCCGATATTCGAACCCCGGACACTCTGCGTAGCAGTCCAACGCATTACCAATACGCCACAGCGACCAATGTCTTTTATTTCTTGTCTTTTATTTCTATATATTAAGTTTGTTTAGTGTAGATGCATGCCAAAAAATATTTCGCTTCTAAAACTTCGGTTACTTTTTTTTAGCGGCAAAAGAGTTGAGGAAGTCAATTGGAAGTGTAAGATTGAGTACCATTTCTAACTACTACTTTTTTTTTTTTGCTAGTTCTGATAGCTGAGGTGATCGAAATAGCTGATCTCTTTAGCAGAATTTCAATGTATCAGCAATCCATGGGTAAAAATGGGTCGGTGGGGCGATTTTAAAATTTTTCGTTTTTTCATGGCCGCCACTAAAGTTGGTATGAATTACAACATAATTCTATGATATTCTGCTTTAGAATAAAGTTTTTTAACTACAGTGTAATAGGTATTTTTATTTATACAAAATTGTACAAAAGAAATCACCCTATTGGAAGATATTCCTAATTTAGCAAGTAGTGTTATATGTCACTGTGACATTGGCATTTGTAAAGAAGACACGCCAACAAGTCATTGAGCCTAATACTCCATTATGTTTTTGCGCAATAACTTTCAACAAAAATCATCATGAACACATTTTCACCTATGCGAGTATATTTCGCTTCTGGGTCACCGAAAATGCTCAATTAATGCACGAACAGTCATTACAAACTCCCAAAATCACTGTTTGATGCGGTAATTACAGAGAAAATGACTGCTACTGTGGATGGTGAGTGCTACTGAATATTAATGAATTCGGTTTAGAGAGTAAGTGGTTCTAGAAGGTCTGTGTACACAGCATGAGCAACAATAGATATATGTGCCCGATATTTCCATAGGGTGAATACTTTTGCGCCACCTTGATTATTTACATTAAAAAACACGAAGCAGGGATTTTAGGGTGAAATTTAAAAATATAAACATTTCACCAGTATGAAATGAATAAGCTTGAGAATGCTGCACTGAATAAAATGAACACACTTTACAGAATTTAACTTGATGCGTTTATTATTCTGCATGAATAATAAGATACTTGAAGTGTTATTCTTCGAATGAGAACAACTAAATATCATAATTAAGTGTTACTAAACTTTTCTGAAGGAGTTGAAGATGAAAATGCAATACAAATATTATTGAAATTACTTTTTAATGATTTTTCTTTTGGACTCAAGCACTTACAAGAACTGATTTCCGCTAATACTTAGTTAGGGTGAAGAAGATAATACGAACAATTTGTAAGCTGGGCAAAAAGTTTGTGAAACTTACTTACTACATACGAGTACCTATCTAATATCATTAGAGGAAGTAAGATTAAAAATTATGCAAATCAAAGTAAGACTTCTCTTAGACTGCACTAAATTTCACTGAATACTAGAGAAGAGTGACTATGCTCAATTAATAATTTATTCTTATTTATTTCTTTATTATAGGGTAAGTTGGGGTAATTTGACAAGCGGGGTAATTAGACAAACGCCAAAAATTCTAGGTTAGTTTTAAATGTCAGATCTGTCATGTAGCATAACATGAAGCAATGGTAACACGTTTCATTTTTTGAGGACATTATCTAATGAGCTCACTTTGTGATCGGTCGCTCTGAGTCAAAGTTTATTTTTCAATCTAAAAAAGTTTTTCTCTGCAATTGTTTCGTGGATAAAAAATGTTATTTCTGGACGTTGAAAAAAAGGTAAATATATCCAACATTTTAGGTTTTCTTCAGTTTTTCTAATTCCAAATAGATTTCACACGAATCTATGTTTGTTTTGTTGTCTCGTAATATTTTTTCGAAAATGGCGTCATGGGGTAATTTGACAAATGAATTTGTATTTTCATATATTCATATACATTCATTCATATAATACTTTCATATTCCGGAACTCGTTAAAGAGCCTCTTGATTCGGCCTTAACACCAAGAAACATCAAATCAGGGTTTCAAGCTACTGGTTTATGTCCATTAAATCGAAATATATTTTCTAACCGATGAAAATGTTTCGGCAACAACTGAACCGGTTGATCCAGATGATCAGAGAAATATTTAATTTTTTAATAAAGAACCGGGTGCTAACGTTGAGGTGAGCGGCTCCAATTCTGTTGCCTCCACTTTGGGTGTTGCTAGCATCTCACGTGCACATTTAAGCGAATCGTTGAGCGAAATTGGTCCACTTCAATGAGCTACACCAGTCAAAAAGTCAAATCGTGGTCGCAAGCCGATGAGAAGTTCGGTCTTGACATCTGCCGAAAACAGAAAAGAGCTCGAAACCAAAAAACGATCATCGCGGGCAATTGCAACTCCGGAAGAAGACTTTTGCATCATTTGTCTCGAGACAATGCCAAAGAAATTGACAAAAAACAAGTCTATCAAATGCAACACTTGCAAGCGTGAAGTGCACTTAAAATGTGCCAACATTAAGTATAGCTACTTTGTTTGTGAACAATGCGACTCGGATTCATATTAACAACAACTTTCTCATGATTTTTGTGCAAAAAATAAAGAAAATTCACACTATTTTCGCAATTTATTTATTTTTTTATTTTTACGACAAAATTATCATATTACCCCAACTTTTGACAAATTACTTCCCGCCACACCCCCGGCCCCCCCTTACCACCGCTCAAACGTAAAGTTTAGGAGCGACATCTAGATAGATTTTATTGACTTTTTGACATATCTAATGATGTCAGAAGATAGATCTCGACTCACTCTTTAGTATGGTATGTTCGGACTTGATTTAATCATGGTCTATCTGATATTTATTAATTTGAGAATAAAACGTTGGGCAAATTACCCCAACTTACCCTACAATCTAAATATGTAGTTAATTATAAAATACAAAATCTTATAACTAGATAATAGAATAGTAAGTAGCTGCCAAGGCTTTCAGTTCGACTGAGTATTGCACGTTTTTTATATTAAGTTTTTGAAATTACAGGCTTAAATATATTTTTAAATTTGGATTACTTTTTACTTTTAATGACACAACAGCCCATGGAGGGACTAGGCCGAGCTTTTCGCATCCATGCAACATGTGCGTGTTGTATTTGTACATGAATGGAATTTGGCAATTTGGATTATATATTTTAAATATAATATATTTTTTTTTTTCTATACTCTACGAATTGAGAGACGTCAAGTGTTGGAAATCATTGAGAAAATGGGTCATGGACGTTGGCATACATATTGCAAAATAGTCTAATTTATTTTTAAAAGGAAATGTTTATGCATTAAGAGAAAGTAAAATTCTTTATTATGTAATGTAAAATAAAAAAAAAATTTAATTAAAAAAATAAAATATTTGTAGATATTTCATCGATTGTTTTTGATTGTTTTCCACATTCTCATACACTAGACAATAAAATTACACACCGGAACCGGAGCAATACAAGTTGGAAAATATATGGGAAATATGTTACTGACAAAAAACATAAACTGCACACACATGCTCACAAAAGGCAAAATGAAAATGGAAGTGAGAGAGAAGAAAAAGAAGAAGAAGAAAGAGAAGAGATTTAATTTATTTACTGAGCGATAAGCTATTAAAAGGCTTTCAAAGATTTGCGTAGCTTAATGCGCCTAAATCCTTCTAAGTCATATTGAATCTGGCTAAGTTGAGTCACAAATGAGTCAAGCATAAACCCAGACACACATTCACTAACACAGACACACTCTCACACACACACACACACACACACTCAGGCCCACAAAGCTAAGCAAGTAAACAAATAATGCAGAGGCAAGCGGCAATACAAACACAAAGCAAGATACAAAAAATGCGTGCGCAAAAATAAATGGACATTAAACAGATAAAAACAAAAAGAGCAGCAGCAGCATACTTAAACACAAAATATGGCGGAAGTACATAGTATAAAATAACAACAGTAGCAGCAGCAGCAGCATCAGCGGCAATCAACAACAACGAAAGACTACAAATTGGCTTGAGAATATTCAGAGGAAAACATGAAGAGGTGTTTTGAAAGCAAAACAAATATTTATAGCGGTCAAAATGGCCATCAATATGTACATACATATGTTCAACGAATACGCAGGCAAAGTAGAAACTGGAGAAAGAAACAACAGCGACAACAGTATAGCAGCAAGGAGAAGCAGAGAAAACTTTAAGGAAGGAAATGTAAACCATTTTTAGTCAATTTCGATTCGAATACAATTTGATAGTATATATTAAGTCTCCCTCGTAGTATGTACAGTTATTTGAATTTATTGCTGCCAGTTATATATTTACATATGTACATATAGTATATAGTAAGTATACATATATTTGCATATATAACATATAAGCATTGAATATTGGCAATATTGTTAAAAGCAGTATAAATATCATGTTAGTTACAACACAGCTTTGCACCCATTCATATACAGGGTGTGCCATCTTTTAACTTTCACATTCATCGAGTAAATAGTGACAATCCGTTCAATGAAATGGTTGAAGCGGTAAGAGAGAGTGTTGCTGAGAACCCACATGTGTCGCATCGTTACTACGCTCAACATTTTGGCGTCAGTGGAACCATCTTGTGGCGCATTTTGCAGGATGATTTACTTTTGTTTGCGTTGCTTGGAATACGGCCAAATAGTCGCTCGAATGGTTGACATTTAACCTAATTTTTGGAAGGACATTTCTATGACGGACGAGGCAAAATTTCTGCATTTCGGGAACGGAGAATCCATGCGAGATCGATGAAAAACCATTTCATGACCAAAAAGTGACTGCTTGGGCCGGCGTTTGCGCCAAAACCATGATTGGGTCAATATTCTTCAGAGAAGGCGAAACAGGCGATGGGAATCGATATCGGTGGATGTTGGCTCATTATGTTTGCCCACAAATGTGTGAAAAAGGTCAAGGCCATGCCACAATGCAAACAAAGCAATGCTGTTTCTGCAACGAAAATTACCTGAACGGGCGGTGTCAAAAAATCGCGACATTATCTGACTACCCAGACCTCCAGATTTGACACCTCCGGACTTCTTTTTGTGGTGTTATTTCAATAGAAAAGTGTACGGCCAGCAAGCCACAGACAATTGGCAAGCTCAAGGCAAACTTTCGCGCCGAGATGCTTGAAAAGGTGATGGAAAACGCAGCAAAACGAGCAATAACGGCGGCAATTTGATTGTATTGATATTGTATTCAAAAACTAGTCAAAATAAATTGTATAGGACTAAATTATATAAAAATACCTCATATATGGAAATCGGTTGTTATTTTTTAAGTTAAACAATATTCACACACCGACATGAAAGATAGCGCACCCTGTATAAATATGTAGGTATATTTATATGAATCTACACTGAAACAAGCAACAACAAAAATTAGCGAATCTCTTAAAAAACTATCATATTCAAGATTATATGATTTTCGAAATGACATTCTTAGAAAATTCTTCCGTTTTTTATTGTAGACTAGCTGGGCTAGTCGTTAGTGATCGCCGTGGCGTAGTTGGTCGCTGTGGCATATTTGGTACGCAGAGTGTCCGAGGCTTAAATATCGGCACAGGTAAAATCAATTAGAAAAAACAAATTTTCTACACGGTACCACCCATTGGCAGGCAAGTCTACAAGAGTAAAAATTGCCTATGAAAAGATTATCACTTCAACGTTCGGATTTAGCATGAATCTGCAACCAAGTATAAAAAAATGAAAATGCACACACAAATAAATAATGACAATATTATAAATCACATACAATCCCATAAATCCACTATGCGCCATCTATCAGTCGATAGAGGAACTCTATCTACGCTTATTAGCGTATGATTCATATTCGATCGATAAAGGGCGCTGCCCATCAGTATTTAGTAATAATTGATATTTCAAATAAACATTTTACGTCTCAAACAAAAATGGTTAAAAATTTCTAGAGCTGAAAGAAAGAGCAAGTATAGACTGAAAAAAAGAACAAAAAAAAAACAAGCAATAACTGCGGCTGAGAATGTAGACTTCGTCAAAAAATGGAGCTTCAACTAAATTTAGATTCTGCTATCGTGAAAAAAAAACCAGAACCGAGCGATCGCGAGAGTGTAGACTTCGCAAGCAACTTGAGGCACAACCAATTCACTGATGATGATGTAAGTAAACTTTTAATCTGAAGGGGACCATTCCGTAAATGAAATGAAATTAAATAAGTAAATAAAATCGAATTTAGTTCGATTAGATTAGATCGGAAATGCGTTCGATTTGTAAATGCGAGTTATGCGACCTAAATTGCTCCGTCATATTGGCGGCATTACAATACGAATCACTTTATCGACCGGGATACAATGTGCGATGCGAAGAATCACAATTTAACTGAAAATTTAAAATTGATTCACTTTGTTGTTTCTTCATAACCGTTTTTCACTTCAAAACCCACCGCATTGCAAAGGTAAAATAAAGTAAATTTATTTAAGATAAATCGATGAAATTTATTTCACTTCATGAAACGATTGCGATGGACTTCCAATAGATTTGTACTTGTATATGCTAAAAATCCATCAGTGTTCAAGGCTCAACTATAAATTAAACAAACCGTAGGAAATTTGTTTCACTTTTAATACAACTGAACATTAAACTCTACTACTTATTCTTAATTTATCTACAGTTCTCTCCAAGTATAACCATTTGCCATTGTTGTAGTATATGCTTTCTTATGTACACTAAATTTGTGTAGAATATAATTCGAGCAGTTCACTCTGCTGTAAAACTAATTACATAAAGTCAGAGATTTCTGTTGAAATTATGTGGCCTTGCAACCTACATATAAGGGTATGAGGTAGCATCACTACGGACGTAAAGTAATTTTTAATTGAGCGGAGGAAGGAAAAATCGGACATTGCTGTCAGACGTTTGCTTTGAATTTAGAAAAGTTATAAGTATTAGGTTAAAATATTTATATGGACCATGTTGCATAAGCTTCTGTTGAAGACATTTCCTGAAACTTCAATAGAGTTCATGAAGTTATTGCTCATAATGTGGATACTTAACTCCAATTGAGGTTGAATATAGAAATAGAACGTCGACACGTCTAAAATATGATCAGTCGAGCTAACGTCATATTTAATTGGCATCTCCAGAACATCAAGTGTTAAATATAAATTATTTATGTTTATGTAAAGGGTTTTTCAATAGGGACATAACAATTTTGTAAGTATTTACAAGGCAATGCTAAAACGTCACTCAAGGCTTACATTTTTATCATGGTGAAGTTCACGATTGAACAACGTTTGGAAATTATTGTTAAAATTACTACCGAAATTCCGAGTCCTTAAGAAAGCTTACTCCAATTTTGGGTTGTAATAATCGTCCCACCAGACAGCCTCTGCGTGCTATAGTATAGTCAACATACTTATTCACTATTGAATGTTCCAGTGTCAGTGAGACTACCCATTGATGGAAGTACCGAAAATATCGCAGCCGTATGTGCTTCAGTTCAAAATGAACAAATCAGTCGATTCCAAGCCGTTCACAAGAATTGCGAATCTTTCAGCCCATATTGTGGTGAATTTTGCGAAAGGATCTTGACCTACAACCTTACAAAATCAAACCGACGCCTCTTGATCATTTGAAACACCGAAAATACTCCGATATACCGAATACTCCGGCTGTGCAAAAATTTGAGGAAAATTCAGAATTTCATCGAAAAAATTATCTTTAGCTCATTTTTGGCATTTTAACACGGATCAATTGACAAAAACAATCTAATAAAGTATATAGAAATATCGGATATTAAGTACTTTATATTGCATTTACTTTTTAGTGGAAAAAAATGAACTTTTTGAACTGTTTACGTGAGAAGAGTATTTGACGTTCTCAATTATGTGGGAGATATGGCAGTTTAGCAGCAAAGAAGCGATATGGTGCAATAATATCTTCGGCTTTGCCGAAACTTAAGGTACATACGAATTTACCATATAACCGAAGCCGGAATCGAATAATAAACAATTCAATCATCCGCAATCTACTACTGTGGGCAAAAAGTAGTAAGACTTTTTAATTTAAATTTCGCTCGGAAACCCATTCATCAAAATATTATTTTTTTAAGGTTGGTATGACTGTCGGTGACATCTGTGCCAAATGTCACATCAAAATAATCATTAGTGTTTAGTATACGCTTGTCTTTCTGAAGTACAAAAAGTGCATTCGGCAATTTTCACAATGAGTGAAATTATTCAACAAAGAAGTTCCATTAAATTTTGTGTGCAGAATCAAATTTCTGGTGCCGAAACGTTCAGAATGTTGCAAAAGGCCTTCGGTGATAATTGTATGTCGCGAGCAAGTGTTTTTGATTGGTACAAATTGTTCAAAGATGGTCGAGAACACGTTGACGATGAACCACGTCCAGGACGGCCATCAACATCAACTGATGATCAACACGTCAATAAAATCAAGGAATTGGTGCTCGAGAATCGACGATTAACAGTCAGAGCCAGAGACCTTACTGGCATCGTTGGAATATCGGAGTGAAAACCATTTTAAAACATAATTTGGGCCTAAGAAGAGTGAATGCACGATTGGTTCCAAAATCACTGCATTGGTTTTACGAGACCATTTTGCCAAAAATTCGACTGATATCGTTCCGCAACCACCCTATTTCTAAACTCAAAAAACCGCTTCGTGGAAACCGTTTTGAGTCAATTGAAGACATTAAACATGAATCGCTAAGCGCATTGAAGACTATTCCGGAAATTGACTTTAACAACTGTTTCGAGAATTGGAAAAAACGTTGGCACAAGTGTATTGGGGCCGGGGGGGATTACTTTGAAAGGCACGAAATAGATTTGGAAGCATGAATAAAAAAATTTGAAATTATGAACAAAGTCTTACTAACTTTTGCCCACAGTAGTATGGTTGATAGTATTTCGTTACCATAAATGATAAATCAAGGGAAATGCCATCCCCTCTCCCTTGATTCCACTAATAGGTAAGATATTAAAATGACTTTCGAAAATGTAGTCAGTAACCAGGCTGAGGGAACTGTTATTCTCTATTATGATTTAACCTAAATTTGACAGCTCTCATATTGTTTTCTGTTAAATGTCTAAAAGTTAAGAGAATTTACTAAATTACCATAGCATTGATAAAAGATGCCTAAATTTTAAAAGAACGTTTTTATATAGAAAAACATTTAATTAAAATTTTTTTTCGCAAAAATTATATACACTCTTATAGAATAAATGATGCCTATATTTTAAAAGAACGGTTGGATATAGAAAAACTTATAATTTAAATTTTTTTTCGCAAAAATTACATATATTCTTACAGTTTTCAGTATTATATCATAGAAAAAAAACTAAAAATTTAAGTGAATAGTGTGTTCATATTGTAATACATTTTAGTAGGCATCATTGACCATTTTCATTTATTAGTTTTAATTTTTATTTTTCCATTGATATTTTTTTTTTTTACTTGTTCATTTTTGTTCCTTCGTGTTTTACACGAATTTATTTTGAAATATATTCAAGTCTTTTTATGTGGGATTGTTTGTGTATGTGTGCGATTCCTTTGTTGTTCATATGGCCTAGTTTTGCTTTTAGTTCACACTGTTAGTAGATATTTTTCGTTTTCACTAGTAAACATTTTTTGTGCCGCAACGAGCGTTACGACTATTTTTAATTATCGTGTACGATATTCTACTGTAGGTATGTTTGTATATAAGTATATATATACATACATGTATATCCATATGGTATGTGCAGCAGTTTTATACTATGAGCATAAACTCACATACAACCACACACTGAACAGGATGCGTAGGTACCCTGCAACCAATAGCACACCACTTCGCTCATGTTTCTAGTCAAACAGACTAAACAAATATTTCTAGTCCATGCATACTAGTATAAATACTAGTTATTACAATAACATGACCGGATTGATGTATTAAACGTAGTTCTTGTTGACACCAAACAAACCCGATTGCACTTCCGGAGCACAACCAAAGTTGCCGGAATAGTTAACACCGCCATAAAAAATTTAACATAAGACTACTCGAGTCATATGATTGGCATTAGCCTACGCACGCGTTAGTCATCTGAGCTATAAACTGACTCGTTGAAGAAGCGGCAAAGCAACGAATAGAAGTGCCTCTTTGCTTTTAAAACTATGGTGTACGTATAATAACATGCCCATGTACAGGGTGAAAATTAATAACTGTATACAAAAATTTTGGACTTAAAAAAATTATTGTAATTAAAAACGAAAAACATACCGAAGAAAAAGATAACATAATGTATGAGTAAAAATATATTCAGGCGGCTTCGAAGTGGCCATCCGTGGCTCGTAAACACAGCATCAAACGCTTTTAAACATTTTTAGCTATGGACCTCAGCGCCTCCAATCTCACAGTTGCGTTTACCTAGCTGGCGTAATATTATAATACTTAGCTGAACGATTATTACTTACTTACTTTTAATGGCACAACAGCCCATGGAGGGCCTAGGCCGAGCTTTTCGCATCCACTCATGTTGTGCGTGATATATTTGTACATGAATGGAAGGGACCTACAGTTTAATGCCGAATCCGAACGGCGAAGTGAAAAGCTTTTCATAGCAATTTTTACCCTTGTAGGTTTGCCATTGCCTGCCAAGAGGTGGTGCCGTGTAGAAAAATTATTTTTTTCTACTTTTTGATTTTGCCTGGACACTCTGGACACTCTGCGTAGCAGTCCAACACATTACCACTACACCACAGCGACCACGCTGAACGATTATTTGTCATCGTAAAATAAATAAGTAATGGAGATAACGTAGATTAGCAAAATAACCTAATAAGATCTTTGCTCCATAATACAGAGTCCCTGAATCTAGCATAGTAAACGTCCTAAAATTTAATATTTTATTTATTTGTAAAAAAAAATAATAAAAAATAAAATAACTAAAAATATATTTGTATTTTTTTCTTGTGCAACGAAATGGTCTAGTAACTAGTTTTTCAACTAGTGTATAAAGATAGTGCAGCACCAGTGCTGCAAATAACAAGCCTGTATAAAAATATCTAGTCTTTTCTCATATGTTTGAACTAGACATGGATCTAATTGTGGTTCTTCGCGGTCCAGTCTAATATTAGTATAAGACTAGTCAGATTGGTTACAGGGTATAAATACGAGTAAAATGTGTGGCCAATAATAAAAGTAAAAAAGTATGTAGAAAGAAGAAGAATATGGCTGCAACAGATTTAATTAACTCTTGTTTTCAGTAGTTGATAGTGGCAATGTGTCGCTGTAACATTTTAGGTACGCTGATGTACGAGACTGCACATACAACATAAAAATATGTATGTACCTGTACCGATAAGGAATAACAGCTAAAGTCTGTTTTCCAGCTGAGTGAGTTTTATTGCTTTGTATGAAAATTTTATACAAACTACAGAAATGATAGGAGTACAATATTCTAGAAGACTAGCGCAGGTCAAAGGCCAATCTTGACATTATATTTAAATCTAAAAATTATTTATAAAATTGCCACTTTGATATTTGTAGTTAAATATACTTATATACTCGTACATACTTACTAAGTATGTGATGAAATATTTTCGATGTCAACTCGACTTTAGCCGTTATACCTTGCTGCCACAGATATGTGCATCATACTATACTTACTCGTGTGCATACAGCATACATCGATGGTAATGGTATACATTTTTAATAGTTTTTTTCCACATAAATGTGTACGAGTATGCTTGTATGTATACATTTATGTAAAACAAATATATTAATTTATTTTTATTCTGCCAACTCCACATACAGTACGTTTCCTGGCCTTCCTGTCTTCACCTTTTGCCTTCATTATTATAAGCGAAAGATATTGCAAAAAAATATTGTGTTTCTTTGTTTTTTATCATTTTCGACCCTTCTGACAAAATGTGAATCGAGGTAACCTAATTAGCTCAATTGTGTGTTTACTTTATGCACTGAATTTTTCGCATGGAAAATATGAAAATGAAAATTCTTATTAGTTTAATTTGGTCACTTTAATTCTGAATGTTGCATAGATTGCTGCGGTTTCAATTAGTTAGCTTATTAAACGAGACACAATTGCCATTCATCAGTGCTAATAGCGACTTTGAGTTTGTTCCGTTTATTTTTTATTTCCTTGGAACATCACAATACATAGTACATGATTATGTTGATTAGTGAAGATAATGAATATAGAATAGGGTGAGATCGTGTTGATTATATGTATTTGTTGATAGCAATAATGACACAACAGCGACAAACAAACTACTACTTTTCGCTGTCTATGGTATTTTGAAAAAACAAAAAGGGAATGGGAGAGGGAGAGGGAGAGGGAGAGGGAGAGGGAGAGGGAGAGGGAGAGGGAGAGGGAGAGGGAGAGGGAGAGGGAGAGGGAGAGGGAGAGGGAGAGGGAGAGGGAGAGGGAGAGGGAGAGGGAGAGGGAGAGGGAGAGGGAGAGGGAGAGGGAGAGGGAGAGGGAGAGGGAGAGGGAGAGGGAGAGGGAGAGGGAGAGGGAGAGGGAGAGGGAGAGGGAGAGGGAGAGGGAGAGGGAGAGGGAGAGGGAGAGGGAGAGGGAGAGGGAGAGGGAGAGGGAGAGGGAGAGGGAGAGGGAGAGGGAGAGGGAGAGGGAGAGGGAGAGGGAGAGGGAGAGGGAGAGGGAGAGGGAGAGGGAGAGGGAGAGGGAGAGGGAGAGGGAGAGGGAGAGGGAGAGGGAGAGGGAGAGGGAGAGGGAGAGGGAGAGGGAGAGGGAGAGGGAGAGGGAGAGGGAGAGGGAGAGGGAGAGGGAGAGGGAGAGGGAGAGGGAGAGGGAGAGGGAGAGGGAGAGGGAGAGGGAGAGGGAGAGGGAGAGGGAGAGGGAGAGGGAGAGGGAGAGGGAGAGGGAGAGGGAGAGGGAGAGGGAGAGGGAGAGGGAGAGGGAGAGGGAGAGGGAGAGGGAGAGGGAGAGGGAGAGGGAGAGGGAGAGGGAGAGGGAGAGGGAGAGGGAGAGGGAGAGGGAGAGGGAGAGGGAGAGGGAGAGGGAGAGGGAGAGGGAGAGGGAGAGGGAGAGGGAGAGGGAGAGGGAGAGGGAGAGGGAGAGGGAGAGGGAGAGGGAGAGGGAGAGCCAACTCTTTCCGTCCATCACATTTCCTGGATAGCGCTGAATGTTCGGACACTTCAAGTGCATATCCGTTAATCATTGTTTTTTATATATTTGCGGGGGTCGTCAATATCATTCGATGTTGTTTTTGACGTGGTGAGTTTCAAACCCAACGAACAACCGTGGATTCAAGGTTGACAGCGAGGAAACCCGCTGTACATATTAGTTATATAGCTCTCTGATGGGTGTCAGATTACTATACAGAGGGCGCCACGAGGAGGCAGTGTGTTAAATTAAAACGGAAAAGCGCAAGGTTCAAACATAGACTCACCAGTTTATGAGACTATCAGGAACTTTGTGTTGTGCTCTCCGCGTGAGGTACTATTTTATTAAATTATATGAAACATTCTTTCCATTTCGGTTGTTTTATAGTTTACTCATAACTTCTCGTTCTCAATTTTTGTAAATAATTTTATTTTAATACAAATATTTTCGCTGGGTTATAGCACGTGGCGTAACGCGTGTTATCAGCGTGTTATCAGTAAATATTGTTGTTTTTAATGTGCTGAGGCTGCTGATTTGTATGTTGGTGTGGTGAATTCATTAAAATGCGTTGGATTTAGTAGCTCTTTGAATACTTCGTAGTGCAAAGAGAAAAGTCTATTAGAGCGCAAGCGCTGGAAACAGGAGATATTACTCTTTAATGCCGGACAAAATACATTTTCTAACAAGATGCCTAAATTTTAAATTATGGATTGTATATATAGGTACTTGATTTGAAATTCTTTGACACAATAAAGACTTAAGCTGACAAATAAAAAAAGGTAAACATTTTTATTTTTTTATATCACTGTCAAAATTATTACAAAAAGTTGTATTTACTATAAAATTCGGATTTTATATTTGCAAAGTTTGATCGAATGAGGGTAAAAAATGAGTTGCCCATTTGCCATTACTTGAGCGTTAAATTAAATAATTAAAAGATTAAATTCTTTTCTACATAGCATGTATTTTCCATATTGTCGGCAACTTCGTTATAAAAATCGTCCGACTCCAGCAATTCCGGATTTCTTATCTTATCAGTACAAATCATAGAAACTATAACTTCTCCGCAAAATTAATAATAACTACGCGATATTGGAAAACGAAAACTCAACAAATCCACCACACCTTGGCGAATCGTAAGCATTTCAGGACAAACAAACGAAACTCAAACAAGAACATCTTACCATAACCTGCCTCAATAAGCACTCTGGAGTGTAGGGTGGTGGTGTACTTTCGCTTTCTGCCCCACAAACACACTTCGTCGAAGACGAACCAGCGCTCGTCTACCATCGTAGCCACCATGCAATGAGATGAAAATGGTGAAACCTTTCAATGTTAGAACTATGTTGGTTGGTTGAATAAATGACAGTTGGCGTTTGAATCTTCAGAGTTAGTTTAATGAAAAGCGTGACGCGATGTGGTTGTACTCGTTAAAATAACGGTGAATAACAGCTGAAATTAAAAAAAATAATTTCAAAAATAAAAATGTGGTATGCAATAATAATAGCGACTATATATTTGTTTAAATTGGAGCTTATAACTGTGATCATTGAGAAGTACTGAAAATAATTTTGAAAAAATTCAAATTCCATGTACAAAAATTAAAAAAAAAAAATATTTAAATACTTAAATACGATGTAAATTAAAGGTGAAGTTTTTCTGAAATATGCATAGTAAAAAGAGAAAATAGTAAAACATGATATTTACGTCACTATCTTGCTAATCCTGAAAACATCTTCTCTAATATTGTAAGGAATAAAATAAAGTGTGGAATTATATTTTGATGGTTTTGGAAGCCATCTTTCAATTCTGAAATTCTGAAACTAGGACTACATATCCCTGCACATTATATGATGATTTTGCCGCCTGTAGAAATATAAATAGCATTAACAACATAAAGGTAAGTTTTAAAAGATTTTTAAATTTCTTCATAATTTAATAAAAGAAAAGAGAAAAACAGCCTCATAGAAATTGCGACAAGTTTATCTTACATATCTGCTTGCTTTAACAAAATATTTTACAATATTTAAATTTCATGCCACAACACTAATTGATCTTCACAAAATGCTAAGAAAAATGTTTTTTTTTTCAAATTTTTGGTTTTAGCTATTCTTAGTGATTATGTTACATACATATCTTTGGTTCTGAGAATTTTTGAGATTTTAGAACTCGTTAGAATACGTTCTGAAATAAAGCAAGGAAAATATCCGAACAAAAATACTGAAATTGTTATGCTAGAACGCAACTCCAGATCGGTTAATAAATATTATTTTCTTCTTCTTCTATTTTCTTTGATGGCATAACAGCCCATGGCCGTCCTAGGCCGAAATGTTCGCATCTTTTCGTGTTGGGAAAATTATACAAGTATTTGTACCCAAATAAAAGGGCTTAGAAGTTTATGCCGAATCGAATGGTGAAGTGATGAGCTTTTTTTTAGACTTTTTTTCGATTCTTGAATGTAAAAGTCTAGAACCTAGTCACCCTGCATTGCAGTTCAGCTTTCTTCATAATTTAAAAAAAAAAGGAGAAAAACAGCTTCATAGAAATTGCGACAAGTTTATCTTACATATCTGCTTGCTTTTACAAAATATTTTACAATATTTAAATTTCATGCCACAACACTAATTGATGATAAGTTATTGCCTCCATCGGTGTAACTAATCTATGCAACATCAGCAGTTATCACTTCAGTTTCTGACACAGGATTGGCCCTCTTTACCACTTTCAATTATTTGTCTTCAGGAAGACTTACGTAAATGTCAAGTGTGTATTAGTATTTTAAGGAATGTAAAATAACTTAATCTATGACAATTGTTTTACTACAGCAACCGCGACTTAAAGACAGTTAATGTCAGTCTTTAATTTTCCACTAAATATTCCGCTTAAAAAATCTTGATCACTTTTCGTAAACTGATTTAATTATTTGGTAATTTTAATTTCGATTGCTGTTAAGTTCCAGCAGCTAAGTTCTTTAAAGACAATCCAAAATTTATTGGTGAAAGTCATGGCAGCATCATTTATCTACTCTGCAATTACAACATTTTGAAACTTGCAAGAACTTCAAAGTTCATGTACAAAAAACTTTAATATGCAAAATTTTCTCCGTAAGTATTTCCTCTACTTCAGTAACAAGAAAAGTCAAAAGTTCAGTTTATTTCAATTTATTAATTTCGTACACGTAATCAAACTGTCATGAAAAGTTTCCCAATTCAAATGTAAATTTAAATGATATCCTTTTCCCTTATTAGATTTCCTTCTTTCCTTTACAAATGCTATCATTTTTCCTTATTAGATTTCCGTCTTTCCTTACAAATGCACGAAATTAAAATGTTTGCTAACAATTTCTTTAACAAATCCAAATACAGCAATGAGAAAAGAAGAAAATGCTTGATATGCTTAGTTTTAGGCTCAAATATCAAAACTATGAAATATTAAAATTTATGATATCCTCTCAAAGATTTTATGGCCTAATATTCATTGCATTACATATGTATGTATGTATGTTTGGTCATATTTACAACATATTTAAAAGAGAAATTAAGTGTGCATGTATTTAGTTGCCAATGTGGAGGTTATTGGAGGTACATATTAGGGTGAATCGCTTTTGAAAAACATACGTACGAAACACACAATGTTTCTATCTATTAGTCGCGATCAACTGATCATCTTCAGGAATAATTTTATGACCCAAATGAAGGCCAAAAACGAGTTACTTGGTCCATGAAACCCTGGAGGACAAAAATTCATAAAAATCGGCAGGTCAAACAATGGACATTTTTGACTATTTCTGATTCTATTTAAAAAGAATATTGCATTTGGCCCCCTTTCTCAAAACGCGGTATCATGGCAGGGACCCCTGCATGTACTCTAGTACATATGCACATAAAATATATAGAAAACTTCCGAGGATATATTCACTTTAAATGAATTAGTATTTGTCAAAACTCTTCTTCTCTCAGAGGTGGAACAGGTGCTTAGAAATTAGGGAAAGCCATCAGCGACCGAGCTCATTAGCCTTTAAGTGAATATTAACGTAACTGTCAAACTAAAAAAAAAAAATTTTCTAGCTTACGTTCTTTTTTCTCATGATATAATTTCACAATTTATGTATATTAGAATGTCTTCATGAAAGTAAGTAGATGGTAATTACATGTGGACTCTGCGAGTTCAGAGTGCTTACATAAAACGATTGTTTGCTATAATCAAACCTCTGAGCCCGGCCTACTGCTGCAGTAATTTCGAATGATATACAGGTTACTTGAAAAGCTTTTACCCAAAATACAGTCATTTTAGTTTGAGTTTTGTTTTTTTGTTATTCAGTTTAATCTCCTAACATTCAATACACTTAGTCCAGGGCTCGTCCAATAAATCTGTCCCATCATTAAAGTACGATTTCGGAAGGTCTGAAAATTATGCCTCTACGGCTGCTATAGTTTCTTCATTCGACGAACAACGCTTTCCACGAAGGAACTGTTTCAGGTTTCGGAACAGGTAGTAGTGGCTGGTAGCCAAATCTGATGAATACGATAGATTCTCAAGCAATTTGTACTTTAATTCCTTGAATTTAGCCATTGCGAAAACACTTGTGTGAGGGCGTGCGTTGCCTTGATGAAAAAGGATATGTTTCTTCTTTAAACCGGGTCTTTTCTCGTGAATTACTACATCCAGTTTAAGCAAAAGGTTACAATAGTATACTGATTTTATTGTTTTACCTTTGTCGAGATAAGCAATTAACAAAATCACTTTTCCATCCCAGTAACCTTTTTTGCCGATCGTTCGTGCTTTGTCTGCTTTGGCGCCGAACATCCATCTTCAGTCCACTGTAAACGTTGCTGTTTCAATTTAGGATCACGATGGTAGACCAAAGTCTCATCCAAAGTTATTAAACGACGCTTAAAGTCCGATTTATTCTGCTTAAAACGTTCCAAATTGCACTTAGAAATTGGTTTTCGATCGACTTTTTGTTGAATTGTTAACGTATGCGGTACTACTGTTCCAGCTTTTTCATATGTGGTTCTTCATGTAAAATGTGGTTTACTCGTTCCTCTAAGTTGCCTATGGTATTAGCTATTTCACACATAGTCGCACTTGGATTTTCACAAACATAACATATACTTTTTCAATGATTTCTGGTGTCAAGGCACTTTTTAGATATCCAGTGCGTAGGCGTGGTTCATCTTCAATACTCGTACGACCACGTTTAATTTCAGCAATCCAATTTTTTACTGTTGCATATGAAGCAGCACATTTACCTTATACATTTACCATATCGGTATGGATTTCGTGTTCAGATAAACCTTTCTTAAATAAATACTCAATAATACCACGATTTTTCAATTTTTCCATGTTAAAAAAACACTGTGACACGTCAACTTCAAGTAGCTGTTAAACAAAGAATGGATTACCAAATGGATTTGAAACTTTACACGTGTTCATACAAAAGATGAAATCATACATTGAATACAAGTTCACTGCTCCACTAGTGCTATCTATGTGTCAGGCTAGAAACTTTTCAAGTAGTTAGAAATAACTCCTTAAGAGTGTGCAGAATTAACAAATATATAAACTATCACAAAAAACACAGTCAGAATATATAAAATATTTATTTTTCTTTCCATTCCTTTCCAAGTAAACAAATCATTTCAATGGAAATCTTCTTGATAAAGTATAAATATCATCAAAATTATTAAAGAACATTCTAGGTATTATGAAACATTCTATATACATTCTGTCATTAAAAAAGTCCGCTTGAAGGGATTGTAAAAATTATTTTTGTCGCTAAATTGGCACCACTGTCCTCTATGCTGACGTGAAGTCTGTATTAAGTTGACAGTGCTCGATTTTGTCAGTTCATCTCAAGTGTGTTTTACGATTTTTACAATGAATAAAAATATTGTCTCCAATTTTGTATTGCAAATGGAATTTGGTGGGGTGAATTGCTGAAAATGTTGAAGACGGCTTACAGCGAATCGACTTTACCAAAAAGGCGTCTTTCAAATGGGCCGAAACCGAAAAAGTCACATCAAAGTCAATCAAAAGTCAAGGTAATGTTGACTGTTTTCTTTGATTATCGCGGTGTTATGCACTCGGGATTCTCGGGATTCTGAGAAAGGTCATCCATCAAAAAATGCCAAGATTGTGGAAAGAAAACTCATGCATTTTGCTCCACGATATAGCACCATCTCATAAGGTAATAAATATGAACGAATATCTGACCAAAAACTCAACAATCATCTTTGAACAACCACCGTATTCATCTGATATGTTTCCTGCTGACTTGGTTCGCTTTTCACAACTCAAATTACCACTTCGAAGCACCGGATAGAAGACATAAAAGCGAATTCGCTGCGAGAACTGAAGTGAATTTAGGAAATTGCGTTTGAAAAATATTTTGATGATTAATCCAATTGGCATAAGTGTACTATTTTAGAAGGGGCCTTAACACTTAATTGCATACAATGCATTTAATAGGTAAAACTTAAGCATATTCTGTAAAAGCTTTTAGGTACTTCTCTAAGCAAACTACTTTTTGCAAAACTTAAGCATATTCTGTAAAAGTTTGTACTTCCCTTTCGAAACAAATAATCTGGAAAAATATTTTTCCTAAGTTCATTCCTTGAAGAACTTCAAGTGCAAAAAGTAGAAAATAAATTTTTCCTTTTAATTTATGTTTAAAGGTAGGTATACTAAAATGTTCATATAATGCCAGATGAGATGCTATAAATTTATGTACATACATACAATATATACGTTGTCGGTTCCTAATTATATTAGTTCAAATGGCATAAATCGAATTTAAAAGATTGCGATAAAATATCAGAAAAAAAGTTATCTTAACAGTTCATAATATATTTTTCTATTAATCCGACTATTTCTATTTAGGGGACATTTAAGAAGTTATTCATATTTTAAAATAACAAGACAAAAGGAATGATTATTCTGGATGATATGAACGATTTAGGTTTTAATATGGACTAATTTTAAAAATCATTTGTGTCATGTATAAAAAAGTTATAAAATATTAGAATAAGAAGGAATAAACTCATACTCAATATCTCGAAAACGATAGGAGATTTTGCATACCGGATAAAAAAATTTGAAAAGATTGTATCACAAAACACATTACCTCATACTCAGTATAAAATGCTCGAAGATGGCATTGGCACCAGTATAATTCTCAAGCGACGTCGTGTCTATATGCTTCCAAAGATTTTTCATCCAACCAAACATAAATTTAATTAGTAATAACTTTGATTAAATTACCATAATTTACTCTTTTGTTTTGAACACATACAGCAAGTAAGTATTAAATACAAATAATAAAAGAGTAAAAAAGTAGCACTAGAATGCCTAAATGTATGCTTAACTAAATTTACACGTACAACGCACAAAGCAAGCTGGAGTGTAGGTATAAGAAAAATAAACATATTATGTGTAAAATTTTACGATGCTCCTGAGAGCGAAAAGAAAGGCGTCTGACATTGAAAATTTACACAAAGTACACAAAGGCAGAAAAGCAAAAAACTACTAAAATTGCAGTTGCAAAAACACCAACAAGAAAATAATATGTTCTACAAAAGAATAACACAATGAAAGAAGATGCGCGCGCTATTGTGATGATGTTGAAGAGGAAGTGGAAGTAGCAGGTAGAAAGGCGAAGCATATAATTTAATATTTCCTTAAAATAATGCCTTAAACATGCATAATTGCTAATAAGATGAAATTTTACACAATAGACTTTAAGCACTGGTGTGTTAATGGCGGTGATGGGGGCGGTGTAATGATGGCGTGGCGGTTGTTGTTGGTATTGATGGTGCAGGTTAACTTTTTCGTTATGTTGCATTTTGTGAGTGTGTGGTCTTTGTTGGGTGTGTATGTTTGTGCGTAGTGCCTGTGTTTTTGTAAAAGTAACAAAATTCCTTCAGAAGAAGAAGAAAAAGGGTTCTCTGCTGAGAAAACATTTATTGTCTCTATTTGCCATACAATGCAATCTAGAGAAGAAAACTTTACTGAATCATCTATTTAAAAAGTTTCTTTTGAGTTTCGTAATGTCGTTATTAAGCACAAATTCTAGTTATATAAATAATATATGTTTACTGTTTGTTTGGGAAAATGTAAATATTTCGTATTTAAAGATTTAGCATGAAGTACATATTAAAGAAGTAGCAGTTAAAGTACTTATTTTAGGTCATTTGTCGATAGAATTTCTGAGCAAGTATTTTATCCTTTTTTGGGAAATCCATAAATCGAATTAAGACTTTGTTTGCCATATCAAACTATGATCTTATCTGATATTTTTCAGTAATTTCTTTTTTATGCATTGTGAGATAAAAGCTGTATGGAATAAGTTTTCTCGAAAGCATACTTTTGTATACTGTTAGGCTTATGTTTAATATAGTTACTTTAATTTATGTTAGAAATCATCCTCATTCTCAAACCAAACACATCCTTGAGAAAAAGTTGACTATAAGCTTTATTTCATATGTTGAATTTGATTGAAGTGCAAAAGTCTGTTCTACCATGACTATCATATGACTCAAAATAATTGTTAATATCACACTGATCGACAATTACTTAGTATTGATAAAATAGATGATAACTTCCATGTATGGAGAAATTTGTATTACTGATATCTGACGGCGACAATCTAGATATAAAATTTATTGATTATTTCGCATGTATTCATTCTTTTCGATTCCATTGCATTAAGACTTTTTCGCAAGCAGTCACAGTATATTATTGCATGTTAGTTACTTAGCAAGTTCTTTTTAAGTCTAAACATTTTTCTTGCTAATTTAAAACGAAAACAATTACAAAGTTTTCCAAGTAACTGATCCCTTTCACAAATTACATGCTGTTGATCCTTTTAACAAATTCTTGCATTAGCTGGAGTGCGTTCTGTTTACATCATTCGCTTCTTTGTCGTCAGATTTCTTTTTCGACATTACAACGTTTTTCTATGCTTAATTTTTTTGAAAGCAAAAAAAAAAAAAAACAAATATAATGAAAAGTTTTAATATTCTTTTTTGCTTGATAGCGTTCAATTACTTAATTGGCGCTCAAGAAAAACTGCTTTCGTTACACACACACACACTCACACACACTCACACACACATACACACTCACACACACACACACACTCACACACACATACACACTCACACACACTCACACCCACACACACACTCACTCAATTCACTGTAACTCTAACTAATTCTAACACATTCACACCGAATTAAAAACATACGAGCGCTAGCTTCTTGCAAATTGTCTAGTGCAATGTGGGCGCACACACACACAAACACATATGTACTTATGTGTTATGCATGTAACTAAATTAACAGAGATGTCAATAGCTTCTAAAAAAAAGAAAAAATAAAATCCGAAAATTATATATATGTAATTTTCAATCAAATCAGTTCCTTCTATGTTTGCATCTTCTTTTCCTTTTCCTTTTCTGCTGCTGTCGCTTTATTCTTGTTATGTTGCTGCAGCTGCTGTCAGCGTGTAAACGTCACTGAAGATAACAAAGTGGTTTAGCTCTAGAGCGCTTTAACTCTCTACTCTTTCTTGCCTTCTCTCTTTTTCTCGTGCTCGTGCTCGTTTTCCTTCTGAAATGATGGCATATACTTACATACATATGAAAATGCGCTTGTGTGTGTTTACATACATATTTCAATATAAATACCACATAATGGCGTGTTTTCAATTAGCAAAGTAATGACAGCAGCAACAACAACAGCAAAGTGAAGAGATTATTTTTGAAAATTAACTTTGAAAATGAATGAATTGTTTAAAAATTGTTCACTTTTTGCAGTTGATTTTTTTTGTTGTTGTTTGTTTCCAGTAATTAATTTAAAATGTGCTTCATTTATGTTTGTAAAGCAAAACGGAAAACAAAACAACTGAAAGCAAACAAGTAGAGAAACAACAATGGTAACGAAAACGTTAATGTTAATGCAAGAATGCACAGCAACACAGCAACAATATGAAAAAAAAAATACAATACCAACCAGAACAAGTACAGCAACAATAAAAAGTGACAAATTAGCTGAATCTGAGGTGCATTTATCTTTTTTAATTGGCGCAAAAATACTAGTAAGGAAATAGTTAGTGGCAACTGCAAATGCAACTCAACCATCACTGCAAGTTATCACAATGATGAAAGTTAAAAATGATTTCATTTCAACACTTTGCTTTTTTCCAAGCATTAATTTGGGCGATATAAAGCGTAGAATAATTGCTGCAAAATGAAATCTAGACTACTATGGTGGTTCATCTAAGCGTTTGATTGAATTTATATAGCTTAAATCCTTAAAATAAAGGATCCACCGTTCATCCATGACAAGGGTTTCATTTTGAAGCGTAGATTATTTTGACACTGACAGCTACTTTCCGCTCGAAATCTAGACTGTCAGTTTGAATAGATTTACGGTTTAATATTGCAAACGTGTTTCCAAACTGAGTGTGGTGTTGCTCAAACTGTGCGTTTGTTAGGAAGAAGTTTTGGCCGATGTGAAGCATCCACCGTGTCAGCTGTATTCAAGTTTGTTCAAGTTCGTGAGATTGGCTTGCAGTGGATAACAGTCACAGTCTTCGTCGTCATGAGGCTGCTGTGGCCGAGTGATAATCCTGCGGGAAACGCAAATTCTTGCAACGGTGGGCACTACAGAGCTGCTAAAATTGAAGACATGGATTTGGAGAAATATTTGGTTTGTGCAGGATGGCGGCCATGCTACACAGTCCGTTAAACAAATTCGGTAATGTGTTATCAGCCGTCTTGCGTCGGAGCTGCGATTTGACGCAGTAACATTTTTTTTTTGTGAGGTACTGTGAAAAATCGCTGTTTTATAAGAAAAATTTTTTTTTTTAACATTTTTTTTTGTGAGGTACTGTGAAAAATCGCTGTTTTACAAGTACGTACAATACAGAAGAATTTGGTAACATGGAACATTTAAATTTTATGTAGGTATACAGATTTTTTATGGTAATGAAAAAAAAAACAGGAAAACAGGCTAGAACAGGCTGTGTTATATTTTTTTATTCACACATTTTATATCAAATAAAAAATACATAGTACAAGAACAAAAACATCGCAATCTGAATGTCCATATTAGTTGTGTTGTATTCACCAACTCGTTTAAAATTTGCGAATAAAACGACCAATTTACGAAATCTCTTCTTCGTTGTATTGTCATTGGCAATGAAACGCCTCAAAAGCACTAACAGCTGGAGGTGGTCTTCCAGCACATGAGCATAGACATTTGCCTTAATTCTTATGTGGGAAGGAAGTCGTCACATAATATTTTTAATTTAATTTTCAGCTCAGTTGTTTTTGTTTTTTTATGAAACTGTTATTATTTTTTCATTATTAACAGAGTAATATTGGATAGTTGTAGAGATCAGGGATGTTTATTGATAGCATCTATAAAAACAGCTATAATTACACTCTGTAACAACGTGAAGGTCGTGAAACATGACCTGTAAACGGCAAAAATATCTCAAGAGGATTTGTATTGGTTAACAAAACCAACGCTGGGTTTTGAAAAGTAAGTTTCCTTTTGAAAAATATAGACCATGGAGTTTGGACTAGATTAAAACAAAAAAATAGTAATAATTAATCAACATATCTCACAATTTTACTGCAATTAACTGAAGAATACATAGTGTACGCTTTGGGAAATTAAATTAATTAATTTAAAAAATTATTTTATTACTTTAAAATACAGTACGGTTAACGCCCACAATCAATCTTAATTCAGTACCTACAGTACATATTTAAAGTATTCTTTAAAATAATTGATATAAAAGCTGTCAATGTAGAACAATATCCACGCCTACTTTTTATTCAAATACCGTTTTGAAAAACGCATATGAAATGAAACAATGAAGCAAATCAAACTCAATTCAGTACAGATTAAATGCTTTATTTTGCAAAAGTATTTCAGACCCTCCCTTCGCCACCAGAATATGAAAATATAATCCCAAAAACCATATTTTAACTATTATGCCTTAAAATGGCAACAAAGAATACCAGATAACTTATGTGAAATAAGCCGCTGAAGTGAATGGCGTATTCAGATTTTGATAAGGATAAAACGGAATCCCTGAAATGTGCCAAATGGTCACTTTATGCTAAAACTGAATACTGAATATCTCACTTCAGCGGGATATAAGTATTACATAGGCAATCTTTTTTGTGCCATTTTAATGTTTTTATCATACAAGATTCTTATCCTGTCACAAAACTTTATAAAGGTTGATTTTTTAAGAGCTTGGTTTTTGAAAATTCCAAAAAATACAGAAATTTAACAAAAGTGAATGAAATTTTTATTTGGATCGATAAATCAATTCCTGTCATTTACTTTTTAAAGACAATTTCACTTAAATGTTGCCCGCGGCTACGCTTCAAGTGGTCCATTCTGAAGGTCCTATTTTGGTACATTTTTCACACATTTCTGCCTGAATCTCATCAATGACGCATTCAATGTTGGCTTCCAAAGCAGCAATCATGTTTGGCTTGTCCCTATAGACAAGAGACTTAACATAGCCCCACAAAAAATAGTCTAACGGGGTCAAATCACACGATTTTGTTGGGTAATTGACAATTGATACCAAAACGTGAGATTAGCTGCACCAAATTCGCCTCTCAATTGATGCATGGTTTCGCGTGCAGTATGGCATGTGGCACCGTTCTGTTGGAATCACATGTCGTCCGAGTACAATTCTTGCATTTTCGGCAAAAAAAAAAGTCTGTTATCATCGAACGGTACCGGTCTTTCTCCATTGAGCGTAACGTTGCGACCTTAATCGTCTTTGAAGAAGTACGCCCGCCTGGTCATAAATCGCACCAAGCAGTGCATTTTTCGGGAGGCATTGGTAGCTGCTGAATTGCCTCTGGCTGGTTTTCACTCCAAATACGAAATACGGCAATTCTGCTTCACGTATCCATTGAGCCAAAAATCCATTGAACCTCGTCACTGCAGACAATTTTGTGATAAAAAATCTATAATCCTCGTCCAGCTTTTCTAAGGGCCATTTACCATAAACTCCACGTTGTGGTACGTCGCCTAGCTTCAGTTCTTGCGCCCGCTGTATTTTGTATGGCATTAATCTGAGATCTTTGGGTAAAATCTTCCAGGTGGTCGAATAACATAAACCCAATTGCTGCGATCGGCGCCGGATGGACATATCGCGATCTTCTTCAACACTGGCGGATACAGCAGCAATATTCTCTTCGGTACGCACTCTATGGATATGATTTGGTAGATTGATGTCCAATATTTTGGTCACAATGAACTTAATAGCCTGCTCTGTGGGTCGTTTATGACAAACATAAAATAGACGTAACTTGCAAAACACATTTTTCATCCATTTTGTTTGGTTCATTCTTTTAATGGCAGAACAGCCCATGCAGGGCCTAGGCCTAGCTTTTCGCATCCACTCATGTTATGCGAGATATATTTGGACATGAATGGATGGGACTTAAAGTTTTATGCCGAATCCGAACGGCAAAGTAACAAGATTTTCTTTAGCAATCTTCACTCTTGGAGGTTTGCCTTTGCCTGCCAAGAGGTGGTCCAGTTTAGAAAAATGTTTAACTTTTCTTAGTTTTGATTTTTGATTGTGCCGAGTTTCGAACCCGGACACTTTTCGCCGCAGTCCAGCACACTACCCACTACGCCACAGCGATATTGTTTTGAAGACCATATTCTCATATTCTGTTGGTGAAGGAGGATCTCAAATATTTTTAAAAAATGTATAGATCAAATAAGGCATCTAGTATACATGGTTGAAATAGTCTCAAAAATAACTGTTACGAAAATGTGATTCGAAAATAGCTACGTCTAACTCCTCCCATACAAGTGATTTCATCAAAGGATAATAGTATAAATCCAACAATGTTCGGGATAGTGAGGTAAGATGATAAAATAAATATTTCATGTCAAAGTCATTGAAGTCGGATGAGTTGGAATTAGTAATTTTTATAGTATTTTCCAATAAAAAATTGAATAGCAATACTTCTTGGTCGCCTCCTTCCAAATGTCGAATAAACAAGAGAATCGCACGAAAACGTTATTTCGGGAAAATGTAGATTACTCAAAAAGTTAAAAAACTGCATACATCGCAATTTTAATTACAGAAGCTTAGTGCAATTTAAGTCAGTAGGTTTCCTAAGAATTGACAAAAGAAATTCTCACAATATTCCAATTAACAAACACATCAACAAAAAAAAAAAAGACATAACGATTTAGACAAGATTGGGATTGTAAGTGGCTGATTTAATGTGAGTGTGTGTGTGAGTGTGTGTGTTTTTGAGTGTGTGTGGTTTGGTGTGTGCTTATCTAAGCTACCAGCAGAATCACAAGCGAATACTTTGTTTTTAGATTAATTCAATTTTACGATTACAGCAACTAGCATAAAATTTGCTGCGTATGCTCTTAAACATTTACTTTCGCAAATGTATTCTCTAGACATATAGCATATATAATTCTGCAAGATTGAAGTTTATTTTCTTGAAAATTAAGTAGAGGAAGTCAGGTATGTACATAGGTAGGTTAGGTAGGTAGGTAGGCAGATAGGTAGGCATGTAAGTAGGCATGTAGGTAGGTAGGTTAGTAGATAGATAGGTGGGTACACATTTAGATAGGTAGGCACCTATAGGTAGGTAGGTAGGTAGGCAGGTAGGCAGGTAGGCAGGTAGGCAGGTAGGCAGGTAGGCAGGTAGGTAGGCAGGTAGGCAGGTAGGTAGGTAGGTAGGTAGGTAGGTAGGCAGGTAGGTAGGCAGGTAGGTAGGTAGGTAGGTAGGTAGGTAGGTAGGTAGGTAGGTAGGTAGGTAGGTAGGTATGTATGAAGGTAGGTAGCTATTTAGGTAGGTAGACATGTAGGTATGTACTTAGATAGGTTAGTAGATCGGTATGTAGGTAAGTAGTTAGATAGGTAGATATGTGAATTTACTTATGTGCGTGTTAAGAGATACGATAAAGAGATACGGCTGTACATGTAACTGTACGAGTTTGTATACGCTTCATTCATTTTAATTGGCTTCTTTCTACTTAAATGTTATTCCCCTTTTATTTTCTCATAAGGAGCTAAAACTTTCTTTACGATACATCAAGCTTGCTTGACCTCTATTATAATTTCCATCTCGTTTTCCATATAGTTTATATCTCGCTTGCTGTTGAGTGCCTACAATTGTTGCCTGTGTTGTTAGCTGTTGCTAGTTGCTGCTTATAATATTTTGTTGCTACTCCTGTGATAAAAACATTTTTGCTACATGAGTATTTCCTTTGGTTTATTTTTTCTTTTCTTTTCTTTTTTGCTTTTTTTGTGAATGCAGAATTTGTATGTCACATCATGAGTACACGAAGACTTGAGCAGATTTGCTCTGCATGCTTTCCATTATTTCTGTATTATTTTTGTTCGGGTTTTGTTTCTTGGTCTTATCATTTACTTTCTGTTCTTAGATTTTTCTATGCAATTTTTCGCTAACTACACGTTTTTTGCTTAGTCATCTTTTTCGTTCTCTTTTTCCTTTCATTCGTAGACTTAATTATGGCCGGTTGTTGTCGTTTGTTGCTGACTTAATTTCGAGCTAAGAAGCTTCAACAAGTTTTTGCATATGAAAATAAATGAGAAGGCAGCATGTTGAAAGATTTTTTATAGATTCTTCTTACATGAAATTTTATCAAACCAAGTACAAAAGTTTATTTTCTATAACTCTGTAATGTTTTCCCATTCTTGTCCTTTTCAAGGTAAAGTGCATTTTAACGAGCAGTTCTAGAACAACATTTCATACTTTGATAAAAATAGACGATGAGAAAAAGAGAATGTGGATAAAGTGAAAATTTAATAGATATACATAGCTGCCTTTTAGTCTTTTATAAAAAGAACGATTTTCTATGAATATCAGAATGTCAAAACTTTGAACTGTAATATTCCATTATATTACATACATCGAGAATAGTCTGTTGAGTTTTAAGAGAGAAGAGCCGGATTTCTTTACGAATTGGAAAATAATGGCTTACCTAATGATTTCCAAGCCTTCGTTGAAAATTCTCTAAAATTCACTGAATTAGTGAAGTGTGTGTGGGTGGAAAATTTTCTCCCTAATATTTATGACTAACTACTTTAATCACAAATCCATAGAAAATGTTTCCAATTGTAAATTTCTACTCTGATACTCTGATTATCAGTTGAGTTTCCATGTTCACATATCTCTTTGTATATCTCTTTTCACTAAAATTTGGTTAAGTACCTCTCTCTTGAGTGCATGTAATTTGCTACTTTACCGCAAATATCGATAGAAATTTTCGCTTTATGTGCCTTCTTCGCTGTAATAACTACATTGTAACTTTCTAGTTGCATACCAATCTTAGATGTAGTTTATAGATTGATTGTATAGGTATACTTATTTTTGAAGTGGAAATATCTCGAGAAGGCGTGCATGCTAGTGGTTCCAGGTCCATGCTCTTCGGATGTGGGGGGATTCTTCCTCGAAATTGTATACCACATAATATACATACATGTATAGATACAATTAAAAATGAATCATGCACTGAGTGTGTGTAATAATAACACACGAAAGGATCTCACAATAAATATAAATACGGGGAATACGAATGACAGCTCCTACATAACCTACACATTCCTAAATGCATAGCGTAGGGTGCCAAGGTATACAGTACGAAATTCGGTCAGTCATATTCGATCAGTGTTACCATATTTATAATTTATCTTTCAAAAAATATCAAAGGCACTTGATTTAAGTACAAAAAAGGGGGAAAACATCCATTTCACCGCTTAAGAACCTCTCTAATAAGTGCCTGTAATTTACTCCTTTACTGCAAATGCCGATAGAAATTTTCTCTATTAAGTGCCTTCCCCTCTCAAGTACATACGAAGCCTGACAGCTGAGCTACTTAACCGGGTTTTACTGTATAGATGAAAACCTGACTAACTTTATAAAAAACTAACTTTGTTTACTGTAGTTTTTTCTTTATCAACTTTCCTAGATTATTCGGACAATAAATTATTTTTATTTTTTTTCATTCAAAAAGAAAAACAAAAAAGAGAAAGAAAAGCTGAGCATCGAATCAAAAACAGGAAACTTTTATGAGTCAAATATCTTGTATTGAAAAATAAGTACAAATGCATAAGGCAACAGCAAGATATACGATTTCTCTCTCTCCCAAGTAATTCTGCATTTAAGTTTCCCTTTTTGTTGCTAAATGGGAAATATAATATTTTAAAAATTTTTATTTATAATTGGTACTTATACTGGTATTATTACTTTTTTTCGCTAGACAAATTTATGGTTATGCCCCATTCTATAATTTCAAATAAATTGAGTTGCATTGAAATTATTTTGAAATTTTGAATTGAAATTATTTATTAAAATATTATTATTTATAATATTTTAATATTTTTATTAACTTAATTGCACATAATTTCCAAAATTTGTATGTGTATTGTAACTACATATTTATTTTGCTGGAGGAACTTAATTAACTCCAAGGAGGCTATCAAATGGACATACATAATTGAAATTTAAATGAAATCAACGAATAGTTAAAATTTAATTTAAATTGCAAAAGTAATTAAAAAATAAAGAAAAGTTTGAAAAACAAAAAAAACACCAAATCTACAACGGAATTGCAGCTCATTTGATGTTATTTATGGTTGCCATGGGTTGCATCCCCCAACGGTAACAGCAAAATATGATGAATGAAATCCGATTATATCAGTGAAATGGAGTGTGCGTAAATTTGACTCGAAATTTGCTGTTTTCCCTCTTCGCTCTTTCACAACTAAATGCAATTTATTGTACTTATACTGCTACTGTTGCGAAATGCGAAAATTATGTACTGCCATGTTCTGTACTTCACTGCCGAGTGAAATTGAAATTGCCATAGTATGAATTGCACTGTTGCTATCTAAATTTCACTCGAAAGTGAAATTCCGAACATGGCTGTATGACTTGCAATATGCGTGTCGACAAAAGTTTATAGGGTTAATTTTGTGTGTGTGTGTTTTTTTAAGTGCAGACTCTTACAATTATGTTGACTTTGACCTTCAACCTTTATTCAAGTATGTTATTTTTAATGAAAACATTATTACTAAATATTAAAACACTTTTTACCTAATAGATATCAAGCACTAATGTGAAAGGCTATTGAAAGAATTGACAGGTTCAGAATTAAGCATTACTATAGAGTTATTTACATAATATGTGTATATGTAGTTTAGGTCAGGTTAGGTTAGGTTAGGTTAGGTTAGGTTAGGTTAGGTTAGGTTAGGTTAGGTTAGGTTAGGTTAGGTTAGGTTAGGTTAGGTTAGGTTAGGTTAGGTTAGGTTAGGTTAGGTTAGGTTAGGTTAGGTTAGGTTAGGTTAGGTTAGGTTAGGTTAGGTTAGGTTAGGTTAGGTTAGGTTAGGTTAGGTTAGGTTAGGTTAGGTTAGGTTAGGTTAGGTTAGGTTAGGTTAGGTTAGGTTAGGTTAGGTTAGGTTAGGTTAGGTTAGGTTAGGTTAGGTTAGGTTAGGTTAGGTTAGGTTAGGTTAGGTTAGGTTAGGTTAGGTTAGGTTAGGTTAGGTTAGGTTAGGTTAGGTTAGATTACGTTAGGTTAGGGGTCAGTTGGAGAGCTTCCTTCTGAAATCAACTTGACAAAGCAGATGTGCCATATAATTGAAAAGTGGATGTTTCCTGTAAACATCATGAAAACATCAACTTTACGAGCACGTTCTGCGCGGAAATACGGAATATGCCGAATATATGGAAGCAGTAATCGTCAACTGCCGATGCAACCGGACTGATATGGACAGAACCATGACCAACGATTGAGCGTTACCGATGTAATACCTAAAGGTGGTTCCGAGAGAAATATCCGTATGGACGAGATATGGTTTTAGCGTGAAAATATCTCGCACTGATTACGTTTTTCATGCTTTCCTCCTCGTTAAAAATAAAAATAAAATTTATTTAAAAAAATATAGGTTAGGTTGGAGTGGCTTTAATAGGTCATATATACTTAAGCTAAGTTAACACGTTGTTATACCACGTGTTCTGTTTCTACAGTTACCCTAATCTTTATTGGAACCTTCAAGAGTTTACTAAACTTCAGAATGATCTGATGCTAGCAGATTCAACTGAAGAATAGTTGAACTACTTTAAAGGTTTTATAAACTTTTCTAGATCTCTGACGTCGGCAGATATGAGGTCAGCTAGGTTGTTGAAGAAAAGTCTACTTACTTCTATAATATAAAAATATATTACATAAGACTGACTCGATTGAATAAGCACTAGTTTCACATAGAAAATAATATGATTGTTGTAATTAAAATTAGATAAATGTAAATAAATAAGAAAATTTCTTTAAAAAAAAAACCATCAACAAGAAGTATTTAGTATCATTTGAAAACCAACTTGATTACCAGTCTCTGTTGTCCACTGAACTTTGGTTGGTTGATTAAGGTTAATTTGAGTCATTAATAATGGTTATAAACACTATCTTGACATTTTCAGACATTTTTTATTATTATTTTCCTTCTACTCTTAATGAAAGCTTAGCTTGGTTGTCCACTAAGCTTTGGTTAATTAAGGTTAATTACAAAGCTTATACACCTGACTTTATTTTGTGCAGTGGATTTAATGATTTGCCAGGTAGTGTTTTAAGCTGATAGTTCGTGTTGAATGGAATTTTCCCCCGTGTTCTGTGCTTGCCCACAGCGTTTTGTCCCCTTTCTTAGAGTATATCCTTTTTATCTAGATTTGTTTTCGTGCTACGCTTACAAGGTTCCAGAGTTTATCATTTGTTATTGATATTGGTCAGAATATTCGGCATATTAGCCGCATATGAATGATGAATACTTCTGGTTGCTTAGTGATATTGTGTGAAATTAACCAAGTTTACTTTAATCAAAATTAAAAAATAAATACTATAAGCAACGTAAAGAAAAAATACGCTAATAACTTATTTTTTGGGAATGAGTTTAGAAAATATGAAATTAAGGTTAAAAACAAAATAAATACTTAATTTATTTGGAAATAAAATAGAGAAAAATATCACGTCAAATACTAAAAAGTGGTAAATTCTAAAAGAAACTATATATGGCATAATTAATATCAAGAAAACTGATATAAGTCAAATAAAATTCCAATAAAAATAATTCTACTTCTCCGAACAATCAGTCTTTTTCTCTGGTGACCCAGTTACTGATATTAGTCACTCCTTTTTATTAAACGACTGTGACACTATTGAAGTCAGCAATGCAATAAATATTTTGCACACAAGATCAGCTAAGGGATCAGATGGCTTCATTAGCTGAATTCATAGATGAAAGCGAATAAATAAATGAATTCGAACCGGAGGGCTTAAAAATTGAAACTACAAAAGTGGTAGCAAAGTGATTTGTTTTCAAATTAATGACCAATAACTAAACTAAGTACAATTGGCAAAACCTTTGTGACTATAATGTTGAATACTTAGATTAAAAAATTTTAAAATTGAATAACATAATTAGCAAAAATTCTAACACGCTTTCAGCGTGTCTCTATTGAAAAGAATACATCCGGTACAATCCTTCCGGTTAATTGTGGAACACTATTTCATTCAGTAAACCCATATGGCCAACCCAATTTTTCAGTACATTTTCTATTGTATGGATATGTTGTTGACCGATGGCTGCACCAAATTCCTCCTTTATCTCCGCCTCAATCGTTGCTGGATGCTTAGCGTAATACTCATCTTTAACGGCTCCCCACAAATAATAGTCCAACTGAGTCAAATCTCAACTGCGTGGTTGCCAATGCATATCACCAAAACGACTAATATCACGATGTTCAAACTTCATACAGCTTGTGCACCATCCTGTTGGAACCAAATGTTGTCTTAGTCCATATCTTCTAAAGTAGGCCACAAATAATCAGTTACCATTGTGCAGTGGCGCACACCATTCACTGTAACCCCTTCCTCTGAGTAACAGCATTAATTTTTTTGGTTGCGCGCGAGTTAAGGAACGTGTTACTTTTCACACCTACGCACCAAAACAACAGTAAGCAAATAGCATTAAGTGTACCAAGAATAGTTAGTTCTGAAAAGAAGTACACAAGTGCTGATCAAAAACCACCGAATTTTTTTATTTCATTAACTCGCACTAGAAGTAGGAGTACAAGAACGTGTTGGTTTATCCAATAAAGAACCAGTTTCACGCACACCATTCACAAATTAATCCACAAATTACGTGGAAAGGGCTTCTCTTCTACCGATGTATCGACAGTTTCTGATGCGGTTGAATACGGTTCATTCAAATTGGCCAAAAAAATGTCTTACAAAAAGTATTTTAGTTTCAGCCTTTTGATCAAAATTAAAGAAGAAAATCTCGGAATGTCGGAGCTACAACCCCGACACTTTGGGGCGAGAAAAATGAACGGGATCTCGGGGGGCCACTCCTTACTACGTATGTACCTAGCAGTTTTATAACTAGTTCCAGTACTTAAAATAAAGATTGGATATTTCACAGTTAGCGTAAAATATGTGTTATATAAAAGATACTTTTTATAATTGACAAATCTTTCTTCTGCACTAATCCTCTCCTCCTTTTTCAGTTTTTCTCGATTTTTCCTCCCCTCTGCATTTCTTCAATAAAACATAAGGTATAAAAGTAAATATGAAAAACGAACGTGAATCGCCAACAAAAACTAAATTAGTCCCCAAAGATAAAGAATAGAAAAAAAAATAAGAAAGTCATTAACAGCCAACGAGCAGAAAAACCCTAGAAACAAAAAGGGCAGCTAAATTAATTAACGAAATTTTGTGTTAAGGCTTGATCGTTAGAAATAAAAAAAAAAGAAAACATTTATTCATTTCGTCTACATATTACCATTTATTTTTTGTTCGCCTGTTCTACTAAGTACTTCTGCTCTTTCTCTCTCTCCTACTTCAACTGTTCTGCTACTTTGTTTCTTTTGTTTGTTAAGTGGATTTTTATAACGTCTGTGCTGTTGACCTATGGGACTATGTGTATTTATGAGTGTGTATATGTGTTCGGCCTTTACTTGTGTGCCTCTTATTGTTTTTGGTTATTCTCGTTCAAACTTACTTACAAACTTTTGTAAGTACAGTACTTTCAAGAAGAAAGCAATCGGCTTTTTCGCATGAAATAATTTGAATATCAGGTAGGCCTTGATTTTCAAAAAACTTGAATTTCATAGTAAATTTCGCAATGTAATTGTAGAAACAGTCCATTATACGCTTTCGTCTCAAGAGCATATTTACTTAAGAAATGAGTTCCGTATACGCGAAACGTTTTGAAGCAGTATTTCTTTGTTCCCATCCTAAAAGTCCCAAGATGTCTTGAGTGCTTCGAAGTAATTAAAAAAGTCGAAGATGTTTGTCCATTATTAGAACCAACACTTTTTGGTGCACAAAAATGTGGCCGACTTGCCAAATCGCGACATTTGTAGAGCTACCTCGAAACAGGAGGACTTGGTTATAAAGAGGATTTTCGAAGCTAATCCAGCCATATCCTTGAAAGAAGCTAAACAAAAATTGGCTCGAAAAGGCATAAATGTCTCTCTGAATACAATAAGAAACCGTTTGAGAGAGCTTCAGATCCAATTTCGAGCAACCCTTACTAACTGCAAAGCATATAAAAAAACGCCAAGAGTGGGCAACTGAACATTTTGATGTCGATTGGAGTCAAGTGGTGTTTACAGACGTATGCTCCTTTTGGATGACAAACACTATTAAGCGTGCTTGGTCCACTAAAGACGGTAAGATGCTCCAGCGATCATTGAAACAACCAGGAAAGGTTCATGTTTGGGGATGCTTCACAAAACAAGGATTTGACAAATTAATCATGTTCACGAGGAATTTGGATGTCAACTTCTGCCATCAACGGATATGTGGATTGGGGCAGGAAGCCGAGATTGGGTTATTCAAGAGGATAACGACCCAAAACATCGCAGTCACTTGTGTAGCAGTTGGAAAGAGGAAAACGGCATAACTTCATTGGATTCGCTCTCACAGTAGCCAGATGCAAATTCGATCTACTACGTGGAAAAAACATACGTTCAATAAATCATTTGAAACGGCTTCTTAGGGTAATATGGCGAAGTTTAACACGGTCATATGCTGAAAAATTAGTCGATAGCATGCATTTCCGTTGTAATGCAATTGCAAAGAACGGTGGCGACTGGACGCCATACTAATATATTTGCGCAATGAATAATTAATCATTTCAAGATGCTGTGGACTTTTTTTTAAGATACCTTAATTTTTTCAGTGACTTAAGCTGATTGCTTTCTTGTTGAAACTACTGTATATTTAGTTATGTATAAAGTATACATGATTGTAGGTCTTCATACGAAATTTCCTTACATGTCTGCTTATCTCTAGGTGTAGATATGTAATTACTACATACGTACATATGTAACTCAAGATGTTCTCTACTCGTAAATTCGTATTAATCAGTTTATGTTTTATGTGGTTCTAACGTTGGGTTTTATTTATTATTACTGTACCAATAAGTCATATACATATATATACATACAAATATATAACATACAAAAATTCATATGTATGTATACTTGTGGTTATACATTCATACATATGTAAGTATATAACCATGTTCTGAAGATAATCTTCTCTTTTGTTAAATACCTAATTAAATGCATTGTAAAGGGTGTTGTTTTTAGAAGTGTGGTTTTCAATCTAGCAATACTTTTTTCGGAATTGGTCTTTTTGACAGCTGTCACTTGATTTATGCTCACTTTGGTTTGCCATTTTATAATGAATAGACTTACTCCTGAACAACGTTTTCAAATCGTACAAATTTATTACCAAAACGAGATGACCACCGATCCCGATTTTCACAAGAAAATTTTGTTCAGCGATGAAGCTCACTTTTGGTTGAATGGGTACGGTACGTTAATAAGCAAAATAGTCGCATTTGGAGTGATCCTAATCCACAAGCCATTGTTGAGACGCCGTTACATCTTCAAAAAGTCACTGTTTGGTGTGCTCTGTGGGCAGAGGGAATCATTGGTCCATATTTCTTCAAAGATGAAGCCGATTATAATGTTACAGTCAATGGGGAACGCTATAGAGCCACGATTAATGACTTTTTTGTGCCTGAATTGGAGGATGTTGATGTGGTTGACCTTTGGTTAAAACAAGACGGCGCTAAATGCCATACAGCCATACAGCCAATGCAACAATCAATTTATTGAAGGAAACTTTTGGTGAGCGCATTACCTCACGTGGGCCTGTGGCGTGGCCTCCAAGATCGTGCAATTTAACACCGCTGGACTATTTCTGGTGGGGTTATGTGAAGTTTCTTATCTACGCAGATAAGCCCGAGACTATTGACGCCGTGGAATAGAATATTCGGCGCGTTATTACTGACATACGACCCCAATTGCTGCAAAAAGAGGTCGAAAATTGGGCCTCTTGGCTGGAATTTATTCGAAACAGCCGCGGCGGCGCCACTTGCCCAAAATCGTTTTTGAAACATAATGGCAAATCCTTATCTTTATAATAAAGCTAAAGTCTTGACCATAACATTAAATTACATGCGTTTCATTTCTCTTGAAAACCATACAAAAACACCCTATATTTTAAAGTGAAACTTCTCATGGGAGGGTACTGAAAACTGTGTCGGCAAACCTTTTGCGTGACGAATTATTTTATTTTGTTTGGCTTTCTATGCACTTATTGAAAAATTACAAATAGGCTCATTTCTCTCACTCTCTTTATTGATGGATAAAATGGAAATGTTACGCTATAACTCATAGAGTGGTGAGGAGTGAGTAAACAAAATCCACTCCGGCAAGAACAACACTGTCACTCTCTCCCTATCTCTCTCTCTCTCTCTCTCCTATTTAGATATCTGCACGACAGGAATTTCTCGCAAAAATAACACGACTAACAATAACAGTAAATTCCTCCGAAGTCAATTACTCGCTAATACATATGAAAATTACTCGTTTGTTCGCAGGCGACCTCGTGTATAAGTATACACATGAAATGACATTTAAAACGCCGACGTATCTGCATGTGCAGCATGGTCCGCGTTCCTATACAACACATTTTTCCATATACTTAGTATGAAAAGAGTCCGATCACAATATCGCCTCTCACTGTCTCTTCATGTATTATATGATGTAAGTTAACGCGGTCAACGCTTTAACCACTCCATATACTATTTCATCATTTCTTTTCCCGCAAATTTGTGAGTGAGTTGCACTTGTGCAACTAAATTCCAAGAATCCCCCAAGTGCTAAATTGATGACAATAGCAAGTAACATTGTAAATTAGCTTTAAGTAACTTCTGTTTGTACGTTCGAATAAATCGGTTATAAAAAATTTAAAACATTTTTTTGAAACTAAACATTAGTATACTTGTATGCACAGTATTGAAACAAGTTGGTCGTCACATTTTTTTTTACTAGAATATGATTAATAACACAGGCGAACACTGATTCATGTGGCATGGGTTGTTAATTAATTTTAGGTAATTTTCGTCTGGTAATTTTTGTTGAATTGTGTCAAGTTTTTCAAGATAAAGGCAATCCATTTATACTGCAAATACAATTAAAAAAAGAGGAGAATATTTTTCTGGCTCTGTCCATGTCATCGGTATTCCAAGCGGAAGCACTTTTCATACTCCTTGACCCGATAACTTTGTTTTACAAAATCATTTATATTCGTTGCTTTTCTTGACAATATTTAACACAATATTTGCGTGAAGAACTCATATTTTTTGTAACAATAACACTCCCAATAAATTAATTAATATAATAAACACAGATATTTTAACATAAACAATTTTTTTGAAATTTTTTGTTTCGTTTTTTTTGTTTTTAATTTTCCTAATGTTTTCTTTAACAGAAAATTGTTCCAGTGTAAGTAGTGTTCCATGTATTAGAGGGAATACTTAAAATCTTTTGAATATGGAGCATTTTCAAGGTCAGAGAACCTCTGTTGCTTTCACAGTAGATTAGATTCGGAAAGATTTTTAATTCATTCTTCCTAGGTTTGATCTGGTCACAACCGAACTTTTAAGAAATATTCCTTTTAAATGTATCTTATACCTTATAAATCTTAAATTCATGCCTTTTTGAATTTAATTAGTAGCAGAAGTAAAAACCCTTAAACGATGTGTCTTCATACATTTAAATTTCGCTCTTACCACTGCTATCAAAGTTGCTAGAAAAACTACTTATTAAACGTCTAAAACCAATCAAAGAACCATGAAAACTGATCCCAGATCATCAGTTCGGTTTTAGAGACAAACACTCAATGTTCGATTAGGTTCTTCGAAATACCGATGACATTAAAAACGTCATGCCGGCCTAAACTTAGAACACACCTTCCGAGTTACTTCTGTCATCGTGTTGAATCATATTTAACACAACGATTCTTCCGCATCAAACAGGGTGGCACGTACTCGAACCTTAGAGAAATTAAAGCAGGTGTTCCACGATGAAGCAAATTGGGTTCAGTCTCTCTATATCTCTTGTTCACTAGTGACCTATTAACTGGATCGAATTATTGCACTGCTACCTTTGCAGATGATAAAGCTCTTTTAGCAGTTGCTCCGACCAAAAATCTACTAACTCTCTTCAATTGGAGGCTACAAAAATTATCGATTGGACCGAAAAATGGAGAATTAAACTTAAAAATATTCTTTATACACCGATATACATGAATAATCAATCATATTGTACCTTGATCTAAAATTAAGGCCAATCGTCAATGCACCTTGATAAGTTCGTTAAGTCGACCTGCGCCGTGATCTAGAGACAGATATGGTAACGGACGTGAAAATAGCTAATTCTCGTGCTGTAATTCTTCAAGGACACGTAAACGAAGAGGCTTCAAAGCTCATCCTTCCTGTTGAGTCAGAACGTAGACTAAAACGAGAAAAGCGTTTTTCTTTGCAACTTTTCTAACTTTCCAATATTCCTTTTAAATTTAATAAATAAGAATTACCTGCTTAATTTTTTTTTGTAACTGGTCACAGTATTTTGTCAATTGTATTATATCCTTTTAGTATAAACATTCTTAATAACAGAAGAGAAAAAACTTCGACATTGCCACTCGAAGTGAGTGAGGACTTTCTGTTAGTAATTTAGATTGCACTACCGGGGACATCTAATACTCATGTTTTTAAGTTTTGACAACCGGTTAGCGGGTATACTCTATGATTTTCCATAAATCAAATTTAGTTATATACTTACTTACTTACTTACTTAACTGGGTCTACAACCGATGATCGGTCTTGGCCGCCTCTACAAAGCTTTGTCAGTCGCCTGTGCTATGCGCGCGCTGGCGCCAATTGATAATGCCAAGAGCAGTCAGGTTGTCGTGCACCTAGTCTTTCCAACGGTGATGAGGACGTCCCCTTCTGCGTGTTTCTCTACCGTGGTTGAATAAAACACCCTTCTTTAGTTATGTTCTAGCGAAAATTACCGGTAATAAAATAATAATTATGAAATTTATCTTTGTTAAAATCTTGTATTTATTTAATTAATATGAAAGCTCAGCTTTCGACAATTATGTCGAATTCATTTTCTCGTGAATTTATTATTTTTCAAACCTGTATGTATATTTTTTTTTATTGATACATTCAACACACCGGGTGCACCTCTATGAATGCAGAGCATTATGTTGAATGGAAGGAAGACATACTTACTTTCTCATGAATAAACAGAATATTTTGATTAAATATTCTACATGAGAAATTATATACATATATAATACATATATATATTGATATATATGAATGTATGAACTTTTTTCGTTTACATATGTGTTTGTACTTAATATGATAATTACATATGTATGTAGTATCCGACTATGTTGCTAAATATCAAAGGCTTTTTAATTCACTTTCACTGAAGTGATGTTTTTGGTATTATTTTTAGTATATTCCCGCCAAAGCAAATACGTTTGCTTAAAGTTTTAATCCGAAGTTAAAGCATTTTTAATCAATTTCTACTATTGATGATTTGCCATGGCAACCATGAGGACGTGGTTATATTGGTGTTCGCTGTTCGGTGAAAATGAATTTGAATTCGTTGCAAAGTTACTTTTGGTCGAAATGCAGTTTTTGATAGTACTAAGTATTTTGTGCGCAATGGCAACACTAAATGGTATAGAAATATACTTTAAACAATTTTATCGCAAAGGAGAGAGTGATAAAGTTAAGACCATTTACATCACTTAGTGAATACCGCTAATATGATGTAAGTATACTTGTAAAGTAGAAGTATACTTGTTTTATAAAGAAAATTATATCCATTTTTAAATCATAGAGATATTCGTAGATCCTTTTCTGCAAATAAAAATAATGCTTTGCATGTGTCATGGTGTTTGCCGTGCAAAATCTGAATATAATCCCGGCTTGATAGGCGAAATTCGAAAGAGTTCCCCTTATAGTCTCGCCGTAAATTAGGCTCAAAAATGCGATTTTCTTTACCATTTTTGATAGGCTATACTAGCTGCAGAATAAATTTTAAACAAAGAAATAACTTTTTATAAATTTAGGAGGTTTTGAACCTACTCTTATAAATTGAATAATTACATTACTCAATGAAAAGAAATATTTATTAGTTGGTTAAGGTTAACTGCTCTCAGGTCTCGCTGTACCTGGTCTTTCTGAAGAAGGTTAGTCAGCTGGGCTGATGGATTTTTATGCCCTTGACTATGTCAGCGTCGGCATACAGATCTTACATGTTGCATATTGGATCATAGATCATACGGAGTATCTTACTCTCAAACGCTCCTAACAGCCTCTCATCGTTGGTGGTCAAGGTCCACGTCTCTGCGGCATACATTAGGACAGGAAGGATGAGGGCCTTAGCTGAGCGTTATTTTCGTCGATCGAGAGAGAGCTCTGTTTCTCAATTGCCTACTGAGGCCGCAGTAACACCTATTGACAAGAGCTAATCCCCGCTTGATGTCAATGCTTACATTATAGTTGGTGTTAATGCTGGGTCCTAGGTACACGAAATCCTTGACGATTTCAAAAGTATTATTGTCAATAGTGACATTCTGTCCAAGACGCCGTGACTCTTTGTTTGTTGACACAAGGCATTTCATTTTAGCAGCATGACACTCTTGTAGAAAATAGTGCCAGCGATGTCGATGTTCGCAGCTCGAATTATTTTCTCCAACATAAGGTTAAAGAAGTCGCATGATAGGAAGTCTGTCTCAATTTTCACTGCGCTGGTGGTGCAAAGATAACTGAGCTTTGCAGGGATAACAAAATAAAGCATTTCGGTGTACAAGAGATACTTAATTGTGCAGTCGGAGGTGGCTTTATAATTGACGACTAAGTATTAGAGGAATCACTGCGTCATATATCGAATCTGACCAGTCTAGAAGTCCAGTGAGATAAACTTCTGTTACGTATTCATTCCACTACATTTTTATAAAATATTTAAACAAATATACAAACATACAAGTACATGCGAAACATGAATGCATAATCCATGCCTATAGCATTTATAAGTAATATACATATATGTACATGTACATATACTATACATATACATATACATATACATATACATATACATATACATATACATATACATATACATATACATATACATATACATATACATATACATATACATATACATATACATATACATATACATATACATATACATATACATATACATATACATATACATATACATATACATATACATATACATATACATATACATATACATATACATATACATATACATATACATATACATATACATATACATATACATATACATATACATATACATATACATATACATATACATATACATATACATATACATATACATATACATATACATATACATATACATATACATATACATATACTACATAAAAGTACATATATATGTGTGTATACATGTGAGTATGTTTGCATGGATTGTGAAAACTTTTACAAAATATTTTGTAAGTTTGAAAATATCCTTCTCTATTTTTAATAATTTTATTGTAGTTACATGGAAAGAAAGAGAAGGAGAAAAAGGAGGTTAGATGCTATTTCTATAAACTTTTATCCAAGCATTGTTTATACTCGTACCTACAAGTGTGTAGTACTGCACACAAATTGTTTTTCCTACTCATAAGTTTGTACAATTAAGTAATTCTTTTGTTTTAAGAAATTATAAGATTTTTCTACACAAATAAAGCTATAATAATGATCTCAAGTTTCCTATTTTCATATGTGCTCACCCATGCCTACCAATCAAATACCTTAACGTCTGTTGTAGAATATTCAAAATTTTGGCAATTCAAAAGAATATTTTATCCATTTTAACCCTTTGATGACGATAATGACAAAAATGATTTTCCTGATCAGGTAGATTAATTAGATTAATTCCAAAATTGGGACACTCGTCGACCTACATTGCTTGGCAAAAATATTTGCCTATTGGCTGCTGCTCCAAGCGAAATCCAAGTTCCTGCGGTCAAGTGGGATTTACTGAAACTGCTACTCATCTGGAATTTAAAGGTGGGACTGTGAGTTATAATATTCTTTGCTTCCATCCAGAAGCGCGATTCTACCGCCCCTCCAAATTGTCTGTGGGTAAGAAATATTTTTAGACCGACTTAAATCTCACTTGTGAACAGCCAATGTGACATCAAAATAGTCTGTTCTGGTCTTAGTGTAAACTACTTACTGTAGGGCAGCCACTATACCCTAACCTAACCTTGATTTTACTTGGTGGCCATCAGACAGTTATTTTTCTTTCTTTTAATGGCACAACAGCCTATGGAGGGCATAGGACGAGCTTTTCGAGCTACTTATATTGTGCGTGTTATATTATTGTACATGAATGGAAGCGACCTACAGTCTTATGCCGAATCCGAACGACGAAGTGAAAAGCTTTTCATAGGCAATTTTTACTCTTGTAGGTTTGCCATTGTCAGTCAAGAGATGGTGCCCTGTTTTTTCCCCCCAACTTTTTGATTTTGCCTGTGCCGAAATTTAAGACCCGGACACTCTGCGTAGCAGGCCAACGCAAAGCCAACTACACCACAGCGACCACAATGGTGATGTACCAATCCAATTTCATGCATGACATTTTCAAATAGTTTTAATGGCTTTTAAAATATTTGAAAACTAAAAACTAAAAGTCTTTGGTTTTGCTCTACCGCACGGTGGGATAGATAAATAAGTCTAGCTGACTTCCTCAAAGAAATTCCTAAATCAGAAATTTGAATTTCGGCTTAGTTTTCTTAGTGAAAGATTTCGTTGAGTTCTTTCTAAGTATTGGACACCAATGGCACCCAAATTATGGGTCTAACAAATATTTGTATATTTAAAATCATTACTTTAAAAAATAGGAGGCATGCATTACTTTATTAGAGAAACCGAAATGAAAGACGAATGGCGGTTTGAAACTTGTTGAGAATTTCGGTTCGAAGAGGAGGATAGTCATCCCAATGGAGAACAGACAGGATGGTTATACATGCACAAAGATGAGTGCGTGCATGAATATGCACGAGTATGTGTGTGTATACATATGCTTGCAAAAATATTCGGACTTGTAATATGCAAATTTGCGCAGTACCTAAAACTTGATTGGATATAAATAATTAAATGAAATGAAATATTTATGTGTTTGAAAACAGATTAAAGCCAAAGATTTTCTAACTGACACCATAGCACAGCTCACTGCTTCGGATATCTATGTATAATGTAAAGGGTGATTTTTTTGCGACTTGGTTTTTGACGTTTATATTCCTGACAGTTCACGCGTGATTCTTGACATGTGTCAAAGTGAATAATGTTCAGTTTGGTTTGCCATTTCATCATGAATAGACTTACGCCTTAAAAACGTTTGTTATTGAAATTATTGAAATTTATTATCAAAATTCGTGCTCTGTGGAAAATGTGTTTCGCAAGCAAAATTGTCTTCAGCGACGAGGCTCATTTTTGGCTCAATGGATACGTGAATAAGCAGAATTGCCGTATATCGTATTTGGAGTGAAAACCAGTCAGAGGCAATTCAGCAGCTACCAATGCACCCCGAAAAAAGCACGGTTTGGTGCGGTTTATGGGTAGGTGGCATCATTGGGCCGTACTTCTTCAAACACGATGAAGGCCGTAATATTACGGTTAATGCGGAAAGGATCCGTTCGATGATAACAGCTTTGGGCCGTACTTCTTCGAAGACGATGAAGGCCGTAATATTACGGTCAATGGGGAAAGGATCCGTTCGATGATAACAGCCTTTTTTTGCCGAAAAAAGAAGAATTGGACTTGGCCGACATGTGGTTCCAACCGGACGGTGCCATATGCCACACTGCACGCGAAACCATGCATCAATTGAGTGGCGAAGTTGATGAGCAGTTAATCTCACGTTTTGGTGCAGTCAATTGGTCACCAAGATCGTGTGATTTGACTCCTTTAGACAATTTTTATGGGGCTATGTTAAGTCTCTTGTCTATTGGGACAAGCCAAACAAGTCATTGGTGAGATTCCGGCCGAACCGAAATGTGTGAAAAAGTGTGCCAAAATTGGACCTTCAGAATGGACCACTTGAAGTGCAACCGCGGGCAACATTTAAGTAAACTTACTTACTTACTTTTAATGGCACAACAGCCCATGGAGGGCCTAGGCCGAGCTTTTCGCATCCACTCATGTTGTGCGTCTTATATTTGTACATGAATGGAAGGGACCTACAGTTTAATGCAGTTTTAATGCAACCTACAGTTGCCATTGCCTGCCAAGAGGTGGTGCTGTGTAGAAAAATTATTTCTTCTACATTTTTATTTTGCCTGTGCCGAGATTCGAACCCCGGACACTCTGCGCAGCAGTCCAACGCACTACCACTACGCCACAGCGACATTTAAGTAAAATTATCTTTAAAAAGAAAATGGCAGTATTGGATTTATCGATCCAAATAAAAATTTCATTCACTTTTGTAAAATTTCTGTATTTTTTTGAATTGTCAAAAAGTAAGCTCTTCAAAAATCACCCTTTATTAGCAATGACTGACAAATCAAGGCCCTTGGAAAGTTTAGAAATGTTGAGTTATTGAATTCTTTCCAAAATTTCTTGAACCTAAACCAAGGAACCAGCTGACTAGTGGTCAGAATTACTTAAAAGTTTTTCTTCTTGGATCAGCAGATTGCCCTGCACTAAATCGAATTAGTAAAAAAAAACTCTTCCCTGCCTAAGATATTACCAGGAATTATTATTAAATTAAAAGTTTCCTAAAGTTCATACAATTTTACAATATTTTATACTTAAATAGAACAGTGAACAAAAATATTAGCTAAATTTAACGCAGCCTTTAAAAAGTTAAAACGGTAGTTAAGCCTTTTCGTTTTATTTTGTTTGATGCATATTTTTTCAAAGTCACTAAAAGGATTTTGACATACATCAATCAATATCAATAGAATCTTTAACATGCTACTATTTTTTCCAATTTATGAAAAACACACACATACCCAAACAAGCCAGTACCAACAAGTGTAAATGTAAAAAGCATAAAGCAAAAATGCATGTCACGAGGAACGTGGAAAAACAACACTAGAAATATAAAAGTAATGATTCTGTAAAAATGTTGTCCTTGAGTTAATAAAATAATTCTATATATAATAATTTATTGCATAGCCCTGAAGGCATTTATTTAACTTTATTTCAAAACTACTTATTGTTATTGGCAACTAAGTAAAAAGGTAAATATTTTCCAAATTGATGGTGGTACAACAAATATTAAATACAATTTAAAGCAAACATCCAATGTGGTAATTTCGAGTATTGTGGTATACACAAGTGCTGCGGCACTCGGTTATTTCTCAAATTGCTGTATAAATTTCAACTTTTTGTGGCATCAGCAAACACCTATGCCATTATAAATGGAATAACAACAATTGCTGGCGAACAAAGTTTAAATGTTTGCACGGCAGCTAACTACACAAAGTATGACCGCATACAAGGTAAATATAAGTACAATACCTCCATAATTTTGACTTGCATTTTAATATTTACATAGGTACACAGCGTTCGTTGTATCTACAAAATGCAAATACAACAATATGAACATTATTGATTTTTATTTATATTTACAGTACATTCAGTAATGACTTGCAATTGCAGGCTCATTTATTTAATTTTTTTCCAAGTATGTGTGTATGTACTCGTACATACGTATGCATACTCGTTTTAGTGTTTGTTTGCTTTGTGTATACCTACACATGTATACTTAGCATACAATCAGGCGCTTGTTTAATTAAACCGAAATATTATTGTACGAGGCAATGAAATGAGTTGGAAAGAAAGTGAATGCCTCTGACAGAAATCGCTATTAAGTTAAATCATTCATCATTAACTGTCAGCCCGGAACTATGCCGTTAAGCCTAGTTTCTTCCATTCCTTCTTTGCTTTTCTTCTCAGGCGCTTACTTTCCATTCAGTTTTTCCAGTCGTTTTTATCGTAATATACTCACGAAAATCAAAATAAAAGGCAAGAAAATTTAATGAAGTTACTTAGACTAATGTGACCCGCTCCGAAAAGGTGTCAACAAAATGTTGTATGCTTCATTTTATATGCACGCAGTAGTTGCGAGGAAGTAGAAAATTTCTTCCCTTTTGGTATTTTTTGGGTCCTTAGTTAGCGTGACAAATTCTAATTTTTGTGTTGGTTTTCTGGCCAAATCATGTAGTTAAGACGTTATTAGTTTAATAAATGATAAATTTTATGATAAATTTCATGTAGATTTATGTGAAAAAACGAACAAGAAAAGTAAAAAGTGGAAGACTGCTAATGTTATTTATTTGCTGTTTATCTCACATCAACACAATGCTCTGCATTCATAAGGGTGCACCCTATGTGTTGAATGTAAAAATAAAAAACCATTTATTTTGGCCTTTGAGAACAAAAACGATAACTGTACATAAATATTTATTTGAGTTTCTTACATATGAAAATACTCTCCAACTTTTGTGCAACATTTATGACAGTTTCGCATCCAGAGGAGGGCTCTGGGAGCAGCAGCCCTCCAAAAATAGCAATTTAAAAATTATAATTTCTTGAATAACCGTTCCTCGCTGCGTTTACCATAGATCTAAAGTTTTCGGGTCAGTTTATAGGTGCCATTCATTCTTTTGCAGAGCCTAATAATAGTTTGGGTCTGGTTTTTTGATCTGAGTTTTAGTCTGAATTTTAGTTTGAGTTTGGTTTCAATTTTGGGCTGAGTTTAGGTCTGAATATCAATTTAATTTTTTATTAGGTATACATTTTGGTCAGCTATACTTAAATTTTTCTCCGAGTTTTAGCCTGATTTTGATTTGAAATCAAAAAGATTTGACAAAGAAGAGCGAATGGAAGAAAGGGCTCCGGCTAGAAGCGTGTTTTATTCGAACCACGGTGGAAGGGGACACGCAGAAGGGGACGTCCTAATCTCCGTTGGAAAGACCAGGTGCAGGGCAACCTGACTGCACTTATCAACTTATCAACTCGCGCCAGCGCGCGCATAGCACAGGTGACTGGCGAAGCTTTGTAGAGGCGGCCAAGACCGATCATCGGTTGTAGTGCCAGTTAAGAAAATAAGTAAGTTGATTTGAAATTTAGTTTTAATTTAATGCCTGTATTTGAATTTTGGGATGAGTATTTGAATTATAAGTAGTTTGGTTTTTCATTTGAATGTTAGCTGATTTTTAATCTGCATTTGGTTTGAATTCTTGCTGATTTTTGGATTAAGTTTGAGTTTAATTTTTGGTATATTTTGGCCTGGATTTGTGTTTGGTTTCTACTTTTATGTACATTGTTAGGTGTAAATTTTTGTGTGAGTTTAAGTCTGAATTCTGATTTGTTTGTTAGGCTGTAGTTTGCTCTGGGTTCGGTAAAGTTTGGGTAGAGTAGAGAGAGTTTCCGAGTTTAGTTTGGTTTTCGATCTTAATTTTGTTCCGAGTCTGGGTTTTAGTGTGAATTTTCGTTTGAATTATATTTGACTTTTGGTCGCGGATTTAGTTCTGATTTTTGATTTTAATTAGGTTCGAATTTTTAATTATATTTATAATTGATTTTTTTTCTAAAATATGATTCTCCGGTGTAGAATGAGTTTTGGACAGAATTGGATTTTAATTTTTGTATGATTTTGGATTTAATCTATGTCCTAGATTTCGATCTAGTCATCAAACCCACTTTAGGTATTTTCCTGTTCTTCACTTTAAATTACATGAAAGTTATCTTCAAAGCTTTCATTTTTTTAAATAATGTCAAGTGCTGCAGACATTAAATATTATACTCATGTTGCCAGTTGCTACAGACAGAAGTTGAAAGTTATTTGAAAACAAGTTACAAGTTTCAAGTTTAATATTCATTATGATGGAAATCATACAGATGTACTGCATTTTTTCCTCACCTCTACTCTCGAGTCAGTGTAATGCCATGCTTCCATAGAGGTAAATTTAGGGCTACCAAAAAGGACATCGAATCTCATACTTTTAGAAATACAATATACAAAATACTCTGGTCACCAATTAAGACTACAATCGACTACTGACTGTATTACTGTATTGTCAAAAATTTAATGTCAATTTACAAATTTTACAAAGTTTGTAATCTTATAATTTATTTAACTTGACCTTCCCCGAACCGTATTCGCATGTAACGTAATGAAATTCACATAAATCGAAATTTTATAGCTACTGTCCAATTTTGACATAAGTACATACATATTTAGCACATTTTATGCATGTCGTAATTTATTATGACATTTACAATTTACCATTTAATTACAATTTCGTAAATGCGCACTTACAACTTAGATGATGTACGAAGTTAAATGTCTGTGCAATGAAATTAATTATTCTCATCAATGCATCAACAAGAAGAAGAATAAAAATAAAAATGCAAACTCAACAAGACCACATGAGGACAACAAAATGATGCGTGACGTCGCCAAGTTGACGAATTTAAAATCGCTTAAATTGCACAAACACAAGCATTACACGCACATACTCCCACATCAATGATACATATATAGGAGAGCGTACCCTGTAGGGTAACCAACTGATTTAATGTTAGTCGATAAACTGGTGTACTGAACAGCACAACTACTTAGTCTCACATTTGGTGTCTTTCCTCATCGCGAAATGATTTCTTTAATATTGTATTGTCCTAGTCAAGTCATCAACCTATTTGAAATTGGTTGGTACATACGAGTACTTAGAAATTTTTGGAATAGTTTGTAAACCAATGAAACATCAACTAGTGTGTAGACCAATTGAATTGTTTCAGTTTTTCTACTAGTTGTATATGGACAAATTAAATACATGACTAGTACGTGCTATATTTTACATATGTTTGTTGTTGTACTAGGATTAATTACTATATATTAAATATAAAATAAATAAATTACATTATAAAAAACGTTAAAAATATTTTTAATATGTAAAAACGTCAATTTTTTTTATAATCTTTTAAATTAGACATATTTATCAGTGAATTTTCGGACATTTCAAAAACAATATAAATGCAAAAAATTATAGGGCAGATGAAAATTACAAGACAATATTTTCACTGAAAAGTATTAAGTATTTAATTGGCATTGCATTTCTTTTCAACCATTTTAAAAATAGTTGATGATAACTGTTTGAAAAACTAATAATTTTAGTGGACTAGATTGCCTTGGCGCTGTAGCGTATTGCGTTGGACTGTTACGCAGAGTGCCCTTGGTTTGAATATCGGCACAGGCAAAATCAAAAGGTAGAAAAGATAATTTTTCTACTCGGTACCACCTCTTGGCAGGCAATGGCAAACCTACAAGAGTAAAATGGGAAGCTTTTCACTTCGCCGTTCGGATTCGGCATAAAACGGTAGGTCCCTTCCATTCATATAAAAATATAAATTGCACGACATGAGTGGATGAAAAAAGCTCGGCCTAGGCCCTTTATGAGCTGTTGTGGCATTAAAAGAAGATTGGTTTGGCCTTATAGGTTACATATGCAAATCATTACACACAAACATATGTACATATATGTATGTATGTGTGTATGTGAGTTCGGACTCATACATATGCATACATACCATACAGTGCAACCAACTAACTCAAAAAAAAAAAAGGAGAACAACAAACACACTAATTACCTGATTTATTAGATTACCTAATCTAATTCTTCGATCTCATTTGTACCTAATATACTGGTTTTTTTCCCACGCTGAGACAATTGTCCTATCCTTGATAACTAGCTATTGAACTAGTGTGTTTCGTATATACTGTTAACTAGTTGGGTACTACATTTTCCCAGAGTCAGAATAGTATAACAAAAAATTGTATGTATATAAGTATTCAGAATCTATTATAAATATGAGCCTACATAAATATAATAGAATAAAAAGATAGAACAAAATTAAAAAAAAAAGCAGTCAACTACTCTGCTTCCTCTTCTATTTTTTTCATACATTCAATATTTCAAAAATCCATATAATTGAAAAATATTGTAAAATATTCGAGAATTACAAGACAATATTTCCACTGAATAGTATTATTGAATGTAGAACGAATACCTTTGCTATGACATATACAGGGTGGACCCTTTACAATTTGGAATTTGATTTTGGTTTAATTAAGAAACGAATAATTTTAATTCAATGTGGTTTTGATTATTCGAAATTACAATCTCTCTGGTTAATAGTGGAAACACTATTTCATTCAAGTGACCGCCTCGTCTTGTCTTGCGGTAGCCCATACGATCAACCCAATTTTCCAGTACATTTTCGACTGTATGGAGCTTTACATTTCAGATGGCTGCACCAATTTCGTCCTTCATCTTTGCTTCAATCGTCGCTGGAAGCTTAGCGTAACACCCATCTTTAACGGTTCCCCACAAATAATAGACGAACGGAGTCAAATGGCAGCTGCGTGGTTGCCAAGGAATATCACCAAAACGACTAATATCACGATGTTCAAACTTCACACGCAAAAGATCGATTGTTGCACGGCTTCTGTGTGATACGGCGAGCCATTCTGTTGGAACTAAATGTTGTCTAGGTCCATATCTTCTAAAATAGGCCACAAATAATCAATTATCATAGTGCGGTGGCGCACACCATTCACTGTAACCCATCTTCCTTCCTCTGAGCAACAGCAGCAATTTTTTCGGTTTTGGGAACTGTAGGAACTGTACGAGAATGTGTTGTTTCATCCATTAAAGATCAAGTTTCACGCACGCGTTTCACAAATTAATCCACAAATTGCATGGAGCATGCTTCTCTTCTACCGAATTTTGAATGTAATTTTCTTACACTTTCTGTAGAAGATTCACCATTTTCAAAGTAAATTTTCTTTTAGTATTTCCCAACGTTGTTCGAGCGTATATCGAACCATTTTGTTAACCGCATATATAAAACTAATTTACCGTCATAATGCAAATGGCATTCCACACTCAGAATAACCAGTACATAGTTCAAATTCAAAATGTTAGATGGACCACCCTTTACAAGCAGAAAAGTCTAAGCAGCCTACCGAGTGACTCATCTTGCATCAGTTTTGAGCTAGTATCTTAACTAGATCATCTTAAGTAATTTGTGAGACTAACTCATTTTTCCACTGCAGGGTATTTTATGTGCGTGTTTTTGTGTGTGCGTGTTTGTGTGTGTATGTGTGTGTGTATATATCGCTCATATGACGCCATTACGACTTGTGGCCGTGTGATGTGAACGTAAGTGACAGTTTTCCTTCATGTTGTTGTCGTTTCTGGTATTCTTTTGCGGTGTCTCTTTTTGTTATTGTAGCTGCTTGTTTAATGATGGAAACGAAATTGTCATTCATGTGTTTGCGTATGTATGTATGTATGTACTTATGTATGTATGTACTATGTTTGCATTTAATGAAAGTGTCAACATTTGACAGCATTATTAAGCAATTCGCATAAATATGAATGATTATGCAAAATGAATTAATTTATAACGCATTTTCCCCCATGGAAAACATACACACACACATACTATATATGAACAAACATTCATATACTCGTATGTATGTAAATATAATATATGCTAATCGACATATCAGCAATAATTCGTTTTCTTTTAAAAGTGCTACAACAATCTTATAAGTATGTATTCACTTAGTTGTGTCTGTGTATTTGGTATAAAATTGGCATTGACCTTTTCTCTATGCGACGCACACAAATACACCTACACACTCGTGCACAAACACACGTTAAAGTCTATTCCATTGTTAATTTGATCTCCAAGGAGTTTTTCTTTTATCAAATTGTATTTAATCTTATGTTATTGTTCACTGGGGACGCATGACATAGAAGTGGATATTATTTTCTAAAAATTCTTCTACATAAGCACATATACATAAGCACATATGTATGTATAAAGCTATTTGAACTTTGCACTTTATTACTTTTTATTATAATCATTGAATTATACTAAATGTGCAAGCGACCGACGTCTTGCGTTGGTTGACATATGCACAACACACATATTATGAATAATAAATAAAATGAATATTTTAACGAAAAACTAAATTTTAAAATCCACATATATCGCACATATTTCCAAGGACATCCAAAGAGCAAGATTAAAATCAAAATAATGAAAAATGTATTAATAAGTAATTGATTTAAGTAAGAAAACCTCTTCAGCTTTAACGTAATGTAAAAAGTTGAAAGGTAAAGTTCATGATAGTCGCACAATGCGCGTGTGTCCGTGGCCTTGAACAAACCTCGGAACAAGCGACGTTCCAACAAATGCTACTACGAGCTCAGTAGGTAATTGAGAAGCAGAGCCCAAAGCCCTCTCTCAACAGACGAAAATAACGCTTTAAGTATCTAACGCTCATCCTTCCAGTCCCGTAATATATGGCACTGAGATATGGACATTGACCACCAATGATAAGAGGCTGTTAGGAGAGCGTTCAACACGAAGATACTCCTTAAGATCTACGGTCCATTATGCGTGGACGATGTGAATCGAATAAGATGGAATGATAATCTGTATCAGCTGTACGCCGACACTGACATATTCAAGCGTATAAAAATCCAATCCAGCGAATGGAAGAAAGCGCTCCGGTAAGAAGGGTGTTTTATTGGAGCCACGGTGAAGGAACACGTAGAAGAGGACATCCGAATCTTCGTTGAAAATATCAGGTACCGAGCGATCTGACTGCACTTGGCTTTACCAACTGGCGCCAGCGCGCGCGCGCATAGCAGAGGCGTGTGGCGTAGATTTATGGAGAATAACTAAATATGTACATACATAAGTAAAAATTGATATAAGTTGTTTTCGAAAACATAGTTGATTTAGATATTAAGTCTATACATAATCCATTTTGGAAACATAAGGCGTCGGTAGAGTTGTAGCTGGCCTTGATGGCGTTGGCTTTGGTAAGCCCTCCCCTTAATGTTCCAGTTGATATTGCAGATACCACCGATACAACTGACACGGTGATTGATTCCTGAGACTTGTCGTCTGAAGTGCAGGAACCATCTGCTACTGCCGCATCACACTAAGTTTAAGCGTTGCTTCCTTCTTAAGCATTTTGTGCCGATCTATCAGGAAGCAGTCTGTGCTTCATCTTCAGTTAACTGAGCGTCATGACGTTTTTAACGCTGAAAATTATCTATAATTTTCGGTTGCCCAAAAATTGACGGGAAGGGAATCAACATTTTTTTTTTTTATTTCAACTTACTTAATTGGGATTTGAAAAATATAGCAAAATGTGAGCAGATGGAAATAATAGATGTGAGGTAAAAATTTTCCAATAATAGCTGGCGAAGAAAACTTGTGGAATGGAATCATAACCATATCTTCTATCTTCTGTTTGTGCCATAAAACAGCCTATGGAGGGGTTAGGATGAGCTTTCCGCCTTCACTCATGTTGTGCGTGTTACATTTGTACATGAGTGGAAGAAATCTACAGTTTTATGAAGAATCCGAACGGGGAAGTGAAAAGCTTTTCATAGGCGATTTTTACTCTTCTAGGTTTGCCATTGCCTACCTTGGTGCCGTAGAGAAATTTGTTTTTTCCTCATTTTGATGTTGCCTGTGCAGAGATTTGAACCCTGGTTACTCTGCGTAGTGGGCCAATGCACTACCAACTACGCCACGGCGACCTTTGAAGTTCTGCCATGGTGACCTGTATTTTCATATTTCTATCGACTTTTTCATGTGTTACATAAATGTACTGTCGCAAAGTGTAATACGCGTTTTGGGATATGCTTCAAAATATTTTTTTAATGAAAATTTTGTGAGATATTCCATTCAATCAAATTGGAATAGCAGTAAAGATCTCAGCATAGATGTTCATAGATGGTAAATGTCCAGTGAAACGGACCTGAGTTTCAAACAGATTCGAATATGTAGTTTTTCTATTCGTCAAGAGATTTTATAGTTTCTCAATCGCCTGATAAGCTCGTTTATTAAAACTTGCTTCGTAGACCCCACAACCGCTGGCTGATGTTATCGACCTCCAAGAAAGGTATTCACTAAGAATGAAGGCGGAAATCCGGGAAATCCGACGATGTGGACTGTTTTCCAGCACCCAAATCAATCCTTAGCATCAATAATACCAATATAAATCAATATATTTTTACAAATATTTTGTCAAGTCATTATGCTTCCATTTCGCTGTGAGGGAGATGAGTTTATAATAAGCACAAAAATTTGTCAAGACCCAAAATTATAGATCAAGGCCAAGAAAGGTTTAAAGAATATGTTTAAATTTTGCTGAGCATAAAAGAATAAAAAATAGAAACGAGACCATTACCAAAGTATTACTGTAGTTACAATAATTCGGTGTTCAATACGTAGTGTCGAAGAAGACCAGATTGATAAGCTACAGCAGTAAATTCCATTGTGTAACATAATTTATGTCTGGTTTGCCAATTATGATTGTGTGAAGCGGAACATCAACCCATTTTTTTTAGAATAAAATGCATTGCAAATCTTTTGCATATCTTTCCACAACAAATATTAAAAAAGGTTGGTATGCTCTATTTTTTTTTTGTATATAATTTTTGAATTCACTTTGAACTTTATACCTGCTGCTGCTTTGAAGTTCTACGTACTTGGAAATGCAACTTTAATAAGGAATTGTTGAAATGTTTAGCCTCTGAGCTTTTGACAGCCGAAAGCCCAGTGAAGCTCCCTGCCAGTTCACTTCAAAAAGACAAAGCAGCAAAGAATGGAAGCACGTGGAATTAAATACGAGAAATTAAAAGCAAAGTTAAACACACACGCGCATACATACACACACACACACACACACACCGACATTACACCAGCGCCATATGTCAGGAAATCAGGGACAATAGTTGATGACTGAAACACAAACGCGCTCGCCGCTCCTTTTTTGTCTTATTTATGTTGCTCCTGAATCCAGGCAATTATTGACGCGGTTGCTTTTATTTTTGTTGCCACTTTATTTGAGTTCGTTCATTTTTCTCTGTGAGCTCATTTCTTCAGTTGAGCTGCGTTTGTTTCGTTGGTGATCTTTTGTAAGAACGGTGTTTTGCTGTATGGAAATGATGAAAAAGTCAGTGACCGACAGCCATGTGAAGGTAAACCTGATGCCTTCACAAGCTACCTGCTCGCTCTAAAGACCCTACAGTTCTCTTTATTATTATGCTGCAGCTGATTCTTTTGTTGTGCTTCCATTCCAGCTCCAGTTTACCCTATTTTTTGCTTCTGTTGGCGTTTTTTCATGTTTCGCATTGAGTATATTTTATTGTTGTAGCTCTGATGCTGTCTCTCTGTTTGAATGTACAAATGGTATGTAAAATATTTTGGTGTATTGTGATAACCATGCTGACAACGTTTGTCGTGTAACAGCAAATAGAGAACGGATAAACTTTTGTATCAAAAGTTTTATTACCTTCGTTGTGGATGATGATTTTGTCTTCGTTGTTTTTTTTTTTTTTTTTGTTGCTAAGGGTGGAGTTTTTGCTTGCGCCATTGTATTTCCAAAGTGTTGTTATAGTTCAAGTTAAGTTTTTCAGGCAGGTTGTTGATGTTGTTGTTATATTGAAAGTTTTTCGTCGCAGGTTTTGGTCTCAAGCGTGAGTGTTGATTGACTCTTTGCACAGTGCAAGTATACATACATTTTTTAATCATTCATTTTCATAAACTGAAATAAATCATTTATTTAATTTTATTTTTGTTATTTTTTGTTTGAGGGCAAGCTCATAAATGTGTTTATTTTTTGATTATAATTTATGTAGTTTTCAAAGTTTATGACTCTTGTGTTCCATACTACAATACCTGCCGATTTATTTAGTATCGAGAGAACTTTAAAAGTTTTGTGGTGTTTCTAAGCATTTGAATTATTTATTTACCAATATTTTGATTTTATGGTAAGTTATTAACTTTATGTTGAATAACTCTCCCATGAAAGAGCAAAAAGCTACAAATTTGCTTTACTCTATAGTCGAAAGTAACATGACCAACATGTACAGCGGAGTTGATTTCACCATGTCCGCAGGATCACCTGCCATTCTAAATCAAACTTGGTACAAACTTGGTCCTCCAAGTGAACTATTCAAAAGGGGAAAATCAAATTAAATATCAATACAAATACAATAAAGTTTAGTATGTTGACTAAGCATAATGATCAAACTATATTTCTCATATAAAATTGTCAAAATCAGATAAGGACCACGCCCACCCGGCATTAAATGTGGGGGGTGTAAACAAGTAAAGGGTATATAAAGCTTTCTTACAAAGTCTAATAAAATACATCATTGACCTTTTATCAATTGAATGAAGTCCAACTGATTCCGTTTCCTAGAAGCATCTCAGTATATTTTATAATGTTGCTGGCAGTTGATGTGCAACAGTAGTTTCTGAGAAATCTATGCAAATTACAGAACCTACAGGAGTAGCAAATGCCTAAGGAAAGATTTTCCCTTTAGTGTTCAGATTCGGCATGAAGCTCAAGGTCCCTTCCAATCATGTATAAATATAACAAGAACAATATAAGTCAATGCGAAAAGCTGGGCCTAGGCCCTCCATGGGCTGTTGTGCCATTAAAAGAAAAAGAAGAATAGGGTGTCGCAACAAGAGTGCACGATTTAAATTTTGTGCCATTCATTTTTCTGTGCAAGTGCCAGCTCTGAAATGGAGCGTTACCCAAAGGAACAACTCGTTTTCACTGTGAAACTGAGGCCGAAATTGAATTGAGTGTGAATGGCATAGGAACATAATAATGGAGTTTTTGTGGCCTCAATTGGACGGTATGGATCTGAACGATCTGTGATTTCAGCAAGACGGCGCCACCTGCCACACTGCGCATGAAACAATCGATTTATTGGAGCAACGATTTCCAGACTGAATCATCTCCCGAAATTCCGTTGTCAACTGGCCACCAAATTTTTACCCAAAATGAACCAAGTCGGCATATGGTTTTAACAACACATCGCTACATGTCGCACAGCACGTGAAACAATGGATCTATTGAGAGGTTATTTTGGTTATCCGAAGTGAAGTTCCTTGTCCACGACCTGGTTTATCGTCGTGGAAAACAACATTATACGTGTTATTAGCGAGATACCAGCCGCTATTCTTGATAATTGGTGTAACCTTGTTTTCTTCTTAAAAATGAAACGACTAAACAAATTACCCTATTCTCACAATTTTTACAATTGCTTTTATTTGGGATACTTCAAAATGTAACGAGTGGGACCGGCGGTTTCTATGTCAGCAGAACCTTCCCTGACTTCTCATCGGTGGCCAAAAATTAATTAATTTAGATACTTTTTGTTGGTAAAGGGTGTTCCAAGAAGAGTGTAATTTAAAAATAAAACGCATATTTTTGGAGTGAGTGCTGATATTTTTATTGCATTGTCAAGTAGTAGACATGTTCTGATTAACTATTAGGGAATAAAATATTCGACAAATGGCCCCAGCGGCTCTGATAACAGACCCTTGCTCTTTGAATGAAATTTTCGATGACATTTTGAGAAAAATGTATCTCTACCTTACCGAACGATAGCGGGCGCCATTGACGGTAACGTTGTGGCCATCGTCATCTTTCAAGAAATACGGACCGATGATTCCGCCGGCCTGCATTTTACTATGTAGATGCATTGCCAGCTCTTGTCTTGCCTTTGGTCGCTCAGCAGACCAAATGCGACAATTTTCCACAATTTTTTTCTTACATAATAACCAGAAATGAACTTCGTCACTGAACACAATTTTTAGCTAAAAAAAACAGATCTTCCTCAAGTTTTCCATTTCTTACACAGCACTGAATTTTAATAATAAAATTCAATTCAAAATCAAGCGTAGCAATGCTAACTGAGCATGTTTGACTTTGTCACAAATCTGGAATCACAACGGAACAGTCAAAAATTCTACACTGAAAAATCTATAACACCAATAAAATAAACTTTTTAAACACTAATCGCTACAGCTTTGCTTTGCTTTTGCTTCGAGGCTGTCACATGTAGCTTAGAAATCCTGTATATTTTTCGTGCAGCACAGCGATCGGCGTGGCGAGCCTTAGTTGGTAGTGTGCTGGCCAATTTCCAGTTTTTTTTATTTTTTATAATACAGTCAACACAAGAGCATTGTGTTGATTGGAAGGAAGATTGATAGGTGGAAGGAAGAAGAAGGGAGAATGAGGGAGGTAATGCAATCACAGGGCACCGATAAAGAGATAAACAGCCATTGTTGCAAGTGTTATGCCTTTACCACAATGAGCTTCAGTTTATCAATGTCGACTATGATCGCATGTAGCGCCAAAGAAAGGGTTAGGAAGAACAAGGAAAATGTATTGTTGCCTGTCACTACACCATAGCGACCACAAATTATTACACAGATTGCCCAGGTGTAAATTTTACAAGAGTCAAAAAGAGAGACTAAACGTTGTTCTAAATATTACGCAGACTGCCCAAGTGTAAATTTTACAATACTCAAAAATCGACTAAAGAGAACCCAAATTTGGTGGCTGGCATACTTTCAATACTAAAAACTGGTTAAAGAAAACGTCAGTTTTCTCGTTCAGAATTAGCACAAAATTATGGACAGAATCGGTATAAAACTTTGAGCTGTGGAGCTGTGCTTAGCCCATGGAAGAAAAAGAGATCAGTCTTATTAAGTTTCAGAAGGCATAAATAATTATTTAATGTATATTTAAATATATGCAAAGTAAATTCTTTGTAAACTTTATTGCAAGAGGCGATAGCATGACAAATAGATTACTTCACTTTTCAAACAAAAAAACCGACTAAATAATCGTGACAAACAAACAAGAAAAAGTTACATAAAGCCACATTAACAAAGTGTCAGAAAATTTTTTATTATTTTCGCAGGAAATTCTTGACTTTTCGCAAAATACGAAATTTGGAACAACAACAATATTAACAAATGGCTTTCGTTGCAACGATATAATGAAAAGAAATGTAACAAACCGTAACGTAACTCAACAACCAACAGTTTTCTCTGTGCATTGGCAATGATGATGATTATGACAGTAAGTATATAAAACTAAATGGAGGTTACCGTAACCATGAGACAGTCATGGAGCGCTTCCCAAAGATGCACTTAGTGCTTATCTGAATGGTTGTAGGAAGCACTCGATAAATTTCAGAGACTGTTTTGATTCCAAAACTCTTCCACAGAACAAATGATAACTGATTGTTATTAACCTATAAGTCAGACAAGAGTTTTCTTTATGTGCTCTCAGCAGCCATGACCTTCTTGCGCTGCTTAAAAGCGCTCTTCCCACCTTTCTATGACATATCTGAGCTATACTATAAAGAGAAAGCGCTGAGTGCTGAGAGGACAGGCAGGGGAGTGCTCCATGCATTTCCGTTTCTATTTCACTCTTATATTATTTTCAAACCAGCGGCAACTCATCTCAAACCAAAGCATGCATGGTGATATACAATAAAAAAAAATTACCTCTTGAAATTTTTAATATTTACTTTGTATGCACATGCAAATAAGTATGATGCATGAATGGATGCACATGTGTGTTTGTGTGCGTGTATGAATGTACTACTTCAAGTTCATTATGCGGTATATTCTGAATGTAGAAGGATGATGATGAAGGTTTTCCTTGGTGGTTGTGTTTTGTGTAAGTGAGTGTGAACCAGTGACACCTCATCTAACTGCGGCTACATACGCACTTCCACATCCTAGCTGAAAATTCTGCTGTTGCTGCTTTACTTATGATTGTTTGCCTATACGTGGCTGTGTGTCTGTCGGTTCGCATAACTCACTTTCTCACCTCGCTGCCTTTATGTATGTCTGCCATTTGTGTTTATTTTCTAGTTGTCTGTTTATTTTTTTGCCCACCTCCTTTACCTACTCTCTCTCTCTCTCTCTCTCTCTCTTACACACTCACGCTGCTACGTACTCGTATAAAAAAGTTCATCTGTTTTATTGTTTTAACGATGATGATACTTTCCACCTTCGGCAGTATTTAGGTACAATAAAACTGACGCTGATTGTGCCTCCAGTCGTATGCCAGTATCATGTACAGCTCAAAGAGTTAGAAATGAATGCAGATCGTTATTTAGAGCGAGCGGCTGTTGCTGTAGCTGCTGCTACTGTTGCTTGTTTTGCTGATGAAAGCAGAAAAAGTAAAAGTGGAGTGGTGCTGGTGGGGGGGGGGGGGGGGGGGGGGGGGGTTAAGGTTTAACGAGGAAGAAGAGCAGTACAAATAAAAGATGCAACTAAAATGAAATGATACGAAAATGCCATAAAAACGAATGAATGAAAGACGAGGAAAAACTTCTGTATTTGTGTTTTTCCTTTTTTGTTTGTTTCCATTTGTTTTTTGTGCTATTGGTAAACATAATCTCTTTCATTTCGCAATTTTTCCCGGGCCGCTCGCTAAAGTGTAAAGTGTTCGGTAACGTTGCAAACGTAAGAATTGTCAGTAAAGTGACAGTGAAAGTTTTTAATATCTCAGTTTAATTTGTGTGTGTGTGTGTGTGTGTGGATTTCTTATAAAATTGAGACGTACACCCCGTTGTGTAAGTTTGTGTGTGTCTGTGAAACTATATATTGAATAAAGTATTAAAGAAAATTAAGTTCGAATTATGAACTATATACATAGCACAAGTTCTTATAATTCAATAGTTGCAACATATGACAAATAAATAAAAAGCTTGAAAGCTTAAATACCACAAATTCACGCATCATTCAATCATTTCTGTTAATCTTTCCTCAACGTATTTATTTAATCGAGTAAATAAGTGGAAAATAATCATGGAAATTATTTATGAAATGTGTTATATTTTTAGTTCAGCATATTTACATATTTCATACACATAAAATTGCATACATACACAAATTTATGTACATATTTTATATAAATATTTACAAAACTTAATCTGTGCTTGCTATAAACAAGCTACAATAGTTAAAGAGCAGACCTCACCTCCGCCTTTTTGCTTGATTCAATATACACCACTCAGATACTTAACTTATGCAACCTCGTATCTGGGGGCAGTTAATCAAATAGTTGTGGAAGAACCAACAAAGGGTGATTAATTTCTGATTCGCTGATTTGGTTATTAAACTTGTGCAGCATATATTGGGTCATATAAAAAGTAAAGTATTCGCTATGTGATGCTTTATTACTATAGAAAAGGTAAAACCGATGCCAAAACATGCCGAAAAATTTGTGGGGTTTACGGTGGTGAGGATGCTGTGAGTGAGCGCCGGACCCAGAAGTGGTTTGCTCGATTCCAATCGGAAATTTCGATATCAAAGATGCATCTCGCTCTGGTCTTTACTTTACTTTTAATGGCACAACACAGCCCATGGAGGGCCTAGGCCGAACTTTTCGCATCCACTCATGTTGTGCGTGTTATATTTGTACATGAATGGAAGGGACCTACAGTTTAATGCCGAATCCGAACGGCGAAGTGAAAAGTTTTTCATAGCAATTTTTACTCTTGTAGGTTTGCCATTGCCTGCCAAGAGGTGGTGCCGTGCCGTGTAGAAAAATTATTTTTTCTACTTTTTGATTTTGCCTGTGCCGAGATTTGAACCCCGGTCCAACGCACAACCACTACACCACAGCGACCACTCTCGCTCTGGTCGGTCAGCTGAAAAAGGTGATGAAATTTTGCAACTGCTGGATCATGATCGACACGCAAACCGTCAGGAGGAACTAATCATCAACTCCAAGACAGTTCGGAATCATTTACAGATGTTCCATGTTTGGGTACCACATGAATTAACGGAAAGAAATTTGATAGACCGAATTACCATCAGTGAAATCGAACCATTTTTGAAGTGAATCATTACGGCCGATGTAAATTGTATTCGATACGAGAATATCCAATGCAAGCGATTAAGGTCAAAGTGCAGTGACCCTTCAGAAACGGCTTCTATGCCTGGATTGACGGCAAACAAGGTTGTGTTGAATGTTTGGTGGGATTGGAAGGGAATTGTCTATTACTAGCTGCTCCAGCCAGGTGCAACGATTAATTCGGTTCTCTACCGCTCTCAACTCGACCGTCTGAACAAAGCAGTCGAGGAAAAGCGACCAGTATTGGCCAACAGGAAAGATGCAGGAATTGTATTCCATCATGACAATGCCAGGATACATACTTCTTTGATGACTCGGTACAAATAGACGGAACATGGTTGGGAAGTTTGAACGCATCCACCGTATAGCCCGGATCTTGCACCGACTGACTATTATTTGTTGCGGTCTATGCAAAACTCTCTTAACGGTAAAAAATTGACTGACCAAGGAGACGCTGAAAATCAATTGGCCAAGTTTTTCGCCAATAATCAAATGAAACTCTACACCGATGAAGTTAAACGAAAACATGGCAAAATTGATTTGCAATTAAGAGAATTTTTGTTCTAAAATATACCCAAAAACCGCGGATACTTTTTATATGACCCCCCAATATTATATTCATTAATGTCCAGGCCATGAAATAAATTTATACTTTACAATTAAATGAACATTTATGCCCTCAACAGGATGTAAATAGTATGTACGTATTCATGTACATAAGACCATGGAAATATTATATTTTTCCCTGTCTGCCTTTGAAGGGACGCACAAAGCAAAGAACATGAAAGAAATTTCCAATTTTAACCTTTCCATTTTTTTTCCACCAGAGACTTCATACATTTTAAAATAAATTGTACTGCGTGAAATTTCATTCAAAATGAACTTCACAACTTTTCGAGCTTTTGCGAAAGATTCCTTTTTTTTTTTTTTTTTTCTTTTTTTGTATTGCCATTTACTGTGTGTTTTCCATTTTCTTTTTGTTCATCTCCGTTTGATTTGGTTATTAAGCACCATAATATATTTTACCATTTCAGTTCATTATTGGTTTTTCTTCCTTGTGTATTTCATTCCGGGTTGAGAACTAACCAACAGGTTGATTGATGGAGTGTCAAAATTTTAATACAGCATCATTTGAAATATTGAATTTATTGCATTATTATTATGTGCTAAAGGTGCAACTGAATTTTCCCTTCTACATATATAAACATATAAATTTTATTCGGAACGATAGAAAAAAGTTTTCGTATGATTTGTGAATTGGGGACTTCTTTGAAATTTATATTGAAATTGAAAACACAAGGAATTTAATAATGAGATATGTTTGCCTGCTGCCAAAATGTAAAATTAATCACAGGAAAATACTTATTTATACTTAATACATGGAATGGGGTATATTTTGAATGCATTTATTTTTTACACTGAAGAAGAACATTTTCTGAAACCTTTGGTTATTTATTATTGTATAATCATTGAATTCATACAATATCGTATGATTATTTATTTATTTTATTAAGAAAAAAGATTATGTATACATATTAGAAATTACTTCTCCGGTGCTAACTAATTACTAATTCCAATTTACTCCTTAAGCTTCAGGCATTCAGATCGTGTGAGTAATAATAATTTTTTAACACACAAATTATTGAATCAATAGTTTTGTAAGTATGTAAATATAACGAAATAATGTAATATCGAGATGAAATAATATCGAGATGAAATAATATCGATGTGCACAGATGGAACATAGAAAATTATTTGTCATTTTGTAATAGAGTACACCGGTGCGTATGAGTGATAAGATTAGAAGAATATCTGAAACTAAATTAAAAACTGTAATTACATACATGTGGTCGCTGTGGCGTAGTGGTAATGCGTTGGACTACTATGCAGAGTGTCCGGGGTTCGAATCTCGGCACAGGCAAAATATAAAAAAAAAGTAGAAAAAAATAATTTTTCTACACGGCACGGCACCACCTCTTGGCAGGCAATGGCAAACCTACAAGAGTAAAAATTGCTATGAAAAACTTTTCACTTCGCCGTTCGGATTCGGCATTAAACTGTAGGTCCCTTCCATTCATGTACAAATATAACACGCACAACATGAGTGGATGAGAAAAGCTCAGCCCAGGCCCTCCATGGGCTGTTGTGCCATTAAAAGTAAAGTAAATAATTACCACACATAATTTTTGTTTTTCTAACCCAAAATTATTTTCAACTTGTGGGTACCTCTGCACATTTTCATAGAGCAGACAACTGCATACTGATCGCGTAATAGGTTAGGTTATAGTGGTTGCCGCAAAAATTAGGGTTACTTACGTCCATAAGTTTAGCCCGTGGTAGTACTAAATTCTCGGCTATGCCCTTGCTGTTTTTACATTGAAGCCATTCAGAATTCCAATCAACTTTGGTTAATTATGGCTGTGAATAACTATCGTGTTAATCTGTAATAAATATATAGCAGCATAACCAGGTAGATGTTTTTTGATAGATGAGAACGAGTTGTGCCCTTCCTGTACGTCTGCCTTGCATCTTTATGACCGAGAACCAAAATATTTACAAATGCTTGACCATCTCGAAAAGATATTTGCAATGTATGAGAACAGTTTTTGCTTCCAAAGACATCAAAGCTTAATGGGTATTAGAAAAACAATATGAATGCTTTTACCGAAATCCTATTTTACCTTTCAACAAGATTGCCTAGTTATGGCTTCAACCTTGAAAACAATACAGTGATCTGGAAGTCTGTAAAACGGAATATTCTGTAAACACTCCACTAACAACTCTGCCATTAATTGATTCAGTTGTGAATGCGGATTCATTTATTCCCTTATTATTTACAACTATTTAATTTTTGTCTCTTTTGAAATTCATATTAAATAACAAGTTATAACTTTCACCACAAACTTAATTTTCGTCTCTCTCTCTGTTTACACAAGCAATTTGAAAATTTTTAGTATTGTAGAATTTTTAATATTTAATTAAGTTATGAAGCGTTGGATTAAAGATTTCACGACCTGCGCTAACTACCGTGGGATAGGTTTTTTTAAATTCGCTTATAAGTTTCTATCGAACATACTGTGCGAAAGACAGTGAAGACTGTGAAGCCCATTGTCAACAAACTGATTGGACCTTACCAGTGTGGCTTCAGGCATGGTAAATCCACCATCGACCAGATATTCACACTACGCCAAATCCTGGAAAAGACCCGAGAAAACCAGATCGAGACCCACCATCTATTTGTTGATTATAAAGCCGCCTTCGACAGCACGATTAGGGATCACTTGTACGCAGCAATGTCTGATTTTGGTTTACCTGCAAAGCTCATTCGTTTTTACAAAATGACACTGATTGACACCACCACCACAGTGGAAATTGGGACTAACCTCTCCGTGACATTTGATGCCAAAAGAGGTTTCAGACAAGGTGACTCCCTATCGAGCGACTTCTTTAACCTTATGCTGGAGAAAATAATTCGAGCTGGCGAACATCGACATCTCTGGCATTATTTTCTACAAGAAGAGCGTTATGCTTCCAGAACGAAATGCCTTGTGTCAACAAACAAAGAGTCACGGCGTCTTGGACAGAATGTCACTGCTGACTTTTGAAGTCGTCAGGTATTTTATTTAACTAGGTTTCAGCATTAACACCAACAACAATGTTAGCCTTGAGATCCAGCGGAAGTTAACTCTTGTCAACAGGTGTTAAAACAGGCTCAGTAGGCAATTGAGAAGCAGAGCCATCTCTCAACCGACGAAAATAACGCTCTATAAGTTCTTCACCTTTCCCGTCCTAATATATGGCGCCGAAACGTGAGCACTGACCACCAATGATGAGAGGCTGTTAGGAGCGTTCGAGAGGAAGATACTCCGTAAGATCTACGGTTCAATATGCGTATCAAATAAAATGGACCCAGGAGCTGTATGAGCTGTACGACGACATTCTCTGGCTGGGTCAAGTTAAGCGAATGGAAGAAGGCGCTCCGGCGAGAAGGGTGTTTTATTCGAGCCACGTTCGAGGAACACGCAGAATAGGACGTCCTAATCTCGGTTGGAAAGACCAGGTACAGGGCGAGTTGACTGCCCTTGGCTTTATCAAGTGGAGTCAGCGAGCGCAGAGCAAAAGGCTACAGGTGAAGCTTTATCGAGGCGGCCAAGAGCGATTATCGGTTATAGTGTCAGCTAAGTAAGTAAGTATTAGATTAAGAATATATTGTTTGGTAGGAAACTCAACATTGCCTTTCTTTTCTGATGCAACTGGATTGACTTCTTTCGCTAACTAAATTCGGTTACTGTCATTTTTGAACATAATACTAGAACGTAATGGAATTAATATAAATTATCAAATTACTAGCTTATTAGTAATTAATCGAAAAGACTATGGAAACAGAAGAGGTTACCTTATTTTTAGCATATAAAATTAAAGGTACTTCATTTGATTTTAATAAAGAAATATTTTCTTTTTGTTTATTGTTTTTTGTTGCGCCTAATTTATGATATTTTCGACTTTTTTTAATCGCCTGTTCCTTATATGAAGAAATAACCGAAAACGCTGTACCATTCCAAAAATATAAACATCAACTTTGATATTATTATTGATATTTTGTGTGGGGGCTTTTTCTTCTTGTTGTCCGTCTTTTTGATTCACTGCCTTCCGAGGAAAAATAAAGTTAACTAAATTATACATAGTAAGAAAGTGAATAGGGATAGAATGTGGGGCATGTAAGTGAATTGCTTTGAGTAATTGATATGCCTTCATTTTTGAAAAATATGAGAGCCATTGCCATTTGATGTTTATGTGTATGCTTTTGTTATATTTGTTAAGCTTTTGTTATTGTAGACTTGGTATATTTTTATGACACCAAATTAGTTAGCTTAGGTTTATAGTGCTTTATGCAGATGTGTCTGTGTGCGTGTATGTATGCCCATGTATGGCAACGATATTTAGTTTTATAGCTGCATTGCGCAGCGTTGCTAAATGAAAGATGTTTGTATGTGTGTGTACGCCACGTAAACTGCCAGTGTATTGGTCATAAGAAAAGCAAGAAAGAAACAAGTGCAGACGCCATGTTTCATTCTTTTTTTTAGTGTGTCGTAAATTGAAGTAGTGTATTTTGTATTTTAGTCTGCGCTTTTTCACTTTACGTTTCGGTTTCTTGTTTTTGATTTTTTTTACACCCATTAAAGACATGAAACTAAACGTTTAGGCTTTTAAGTTTGTAACAAAATGTTTGTAATAAATTTCTATTTTCTCGTTAAGTTCTTTTTTCCCCCTGGATTTCGAAAACGTAAAATATTTATGTTGCTTGTTTTAAGAACACTGTGCTCATTGTTAATTGACCTCAAGACTTGATAATAAACAACATGTCTGTTGGGGTGGGATAAGAGTTTTTGGGGTGTTTGAGGAAGGGGTAAATTAATTAACTTTTATTTTTGGAAAAATTCTTTTTAGTTTGAGTTTAATGTGTTTATTGTACACTATGAAATAGTTAGTTACAGTATTTGTTTTTGGTATTTGTTCACCTTACGTTAATTATTGTTGAATCGGGTTGATGACGATTGATGAGATGACGGATGATGGATGGGATTAGAGTTGGGTGGATGGCAGAGTTGATGATTTGCTGATCGATAAACTTAATTTGTTTGGTTTTCCACCACTGCTTGTTTAATAAATACGTTCATATCTGAGTAATAGGAATCAAAGGGTTCTATTGAAGAGCTCCATCTTATCTTGTATTGCAGTTCCATCTGGAGTTCCGATAGGTAGTCATCTTGGTTCCATTTTATTCCATATATTTATTAATGATGTTTCATCTGTTATCCGTCACTCAAAAGTTTTATTATATGCTGATGATGTGAAACAAAATCTTGTTTCAATCAGACCTTAATGTGTTAATATGTTTTTGTCAGACTAATTTAATATCTTTAAATTTAAAGAAATGTAAATCGATGGTCCTATTTGAGAAGACAACAAATCCCTCTTTACAAATGGTTACAAATTGGAAACAGTTCATACTTTCAGTGACTTGGGTATTCTCATGGAAACTAAATTGCGCTTTAATATACATATTACATGTGATGTAAATAAAGCTAAGCATTCATTAAAAGATGGTCAAAAGCAATTACTGATCGCTTTGTAACGAAAACAATTTTTTGGTCTCTAACAAGGTTGAAGTAGAATTCTAAAGGTAAGAGTCCCCGATATATGTAACCGGTACAGGGACAGATTGGAATCTGTTCTAAAACAGTATGCGTTAAACGTCGATGGAATCCATCACAAAACCTTCCTCTTTACACAAATCCTGTTAAACTTCCAGATATGCCCACTCTAGAAAGCAGAGGAGTAATGTTGAATGTTATGTTTTTGGCCGAACTATTAAATGGCAACATAAATTCAGAATTTTTTTAAAATCGAGTTAACTGTTTTACATGATTTAATTAAGTACCTTCTGTACTAATAATGCACAAATGATCCTTGCTTGAACAATGAGGTCAACAACCTTCATCGCTTATTTTACTCTTCTGATTCGGGGATTAATCCGTTCATTATGCGAATGCGGCCCTCGTGCAGCTGGGCGGGTGGTCGTCAAAATAATAGATGCTGTTAAAATGCTCCTTCGGGTTCTTCGGGTATAGTGATGAAGAAGGACTTTGGGATATGCTATGGTGACTTTGGGATGGTGATCGCAGTAGTATTGTTTACTCTTGGAGTAAACATTCCGCACCTCTTGCAGTGTGTGCAACTAAATTTTGACGGTTAGGGTAAGGGTAAACATAATTTTGGATTGTAGTGGTATGAAGCTGGGAAAGAGTGTAGCTTTACGAGATCAATTTCATTGATAGTGTATATTCAGCATAGTAGCAGGATTTAAGGAGTGTTCGTAGCTCTTTCATTTTGACTTTAAGGGTAAAGTACCCACATAACGCCAAGAATAGTTACGGCAAGTGTTACGTTGACAAGTGGTCTTACAATATGTGTCAGTTTTTGGATGATTGTTTTTCTGGATAATTCTTCAACCTCTGGTCATTTTTTTTCGTTTATTTATTGAATTAAATTCAGATTTCGTTTCTTGACTCAGAAGAGATCAAAGAACGTTTTGCTGAACACTGCTTTTTATAATTTGTGGGTGTAAGTCAGAACTAATGACTACAACCAAGGGTCAGGATCTGTCTGCGCGCTGAATTCAAATTTGTGCGTCACATAAGAACGCATTAATCGAAAAGTTTGAGAGCTCATTTGAAGGTTTATCTAATATGAGAGCTTGGGTTGTAACATGAAATTATGTATTTATGAATGGTGTCAAGGTGATTTGACGTACTTTCGATGTTGTTGCTGATAATGTCTAATTCCGTCCAGAAACTTTGACAAAAATTGTATGGTTGGGTATCTCAAGCGTCTCCTTCAACTTCTTCGTTACAAATGTATGTAGTTTCTGACCCTGAATCAATCAAAACTCTCGCTAAATATTATATGTGGCATATGGCGCCATCAATATCTGGCCCTGCTGTTTTAGTTATAAAGGGTTTCGAATTCTATTAGGCCTTGGGGTTAATCGTTTTATATTATTAACTGACTCAATAGATTTTGCATAGTAGATGCTTGTTGCTTTCAGGCTGGCTGGTAGAAGAAACTTAGGGAAATACTAGTGGGGGCAATAATGTCGTTTACTGTTGGAACAGATTGTAGTAGTGCGTTGGATTGCTACGCAGAGTGTCCGGGGTTCGAATCTCGGCACAGGCAAAATCAAAAAGTGAAAAAAATAGTTTTTCTACACGGCACCACCTCTTGGCAGGCAATGGCAAACCTACAAGGGTAAAAATTGCTGTGAAAAGCTTTGAAAAGTTCGGCCTAGGCCCTCCATGGGCTGTTGTGCCATTAAAAGTAAAAGTAAAAACTAGAATATTTTACAAAAATTTAAGATTCTCTCTTCTACAGTGACTTTGTTGATTCACTCTTGTTTGAAAAGTTGATCTTTGAAAATTTACTTACAAAGCAAAAGGTATGGAGGATTGGTGGGGAAATATCATTTGATAGTTTATTCTTCTTATAGCTTAGGTTACAGGAAAGGTTTATCGACAGGTGTTAACAACTTTTGGAACCAAATTGCAAAATTGTGATATTTTAAAATATATATTATAAAAGGGCCATAACATATGAATGGAGATTTTCAAATCGACAACGACTTTTTGGTGAAAATTATAAAAAAAAATTTTTATACCCAAGTAAGTCATATAGTATATGTTTTCTTTATGAACACAAATTAAACTTTATGCTAAAATCTAATTCAAAATTTAAACAAAATATTTTTGCATGACTTTAAAACTTTTCTTTGCTTACGTAGTACTTTCACTGAGAAATCAAAAAATATCAAATTTCTTAAAAATACTTAACATTTTTACTACAATTTCATTCGGTCTTATGGCAGCAATACCATAATTTAACTTAAATGACGTCAGCAATGCTCTTAGAATTAATAAAAAGCAAAAAGTAAATGAGAAACACCTACGCATGTAAGTATAAATATGTATATAAACAAATACACTCACACATATTTAATTTTAAAATTTACATAAAGCACACGTACACACAAAGTAGGAGTATTAAATAAACAAATAAAATCTTTATCATACTTTCTCATTCCTAACGCCTTTTTTCTGCGATTCTTCGGTCTTATTCATTTTTTCTTTTTTCTTCTAAAGCGTAAACATTTTCTTATCGCTTGCACTTATGCCTGAAAAGTATGCAAATATTTAAACATGTCGTTAAGATTTCTTATGAGTGGGTGTATGTGCGCCTACATGTTTGTGTGTGTGTGTGTTAGTCTGTTTATACAAGAGGCAGTAAAGCAACGAACAAAAAAAAAATGTAAATATATTTAGCGCTTTTAAAATATAATTATAATTACATTGCTACTGTTGGTGGTGTTGCGGCCCGAACCACTTGAAAAATGTGAGTGTGGTTTTAATTAAAAGCGTTTAATTTAATTTCAGTCACTCATACGCTCCGTTGCACATACACTGGCGAGCATTAATGGATACATGCTGGTCATATTTGACTTTGAGTATCTGTTAAACATATAAAAACACACCAATCGAATCGGAACTTTAGCCGTTAATTTCTTTATTTATATTTCAAAAGGGAATATTATAAACTATTTTCAAAATTATAAAGTTAATGTAACTTTTAGTGCTTGCAATGAAAAAAGCCAATGTATATCCACTTTTGCACGTTTCGTTTTACCTATATGGCAACACTCATTTTTAAAACAAGAGCAAATGAAATTAAGGGATTCCCTGCAAGTGAAGTTACCGTTCTCTAAAATATTGTTGAACTTGTCACAGAAAACATTGCGCGACACGTTTGGATTGAATCAGTAACTCGTTTTTACACTTTCTATGAGAATCTTTCGAATTTTGGAGTAAAAATGAAAAAAATACTATATCTAAAAACTTGGTAAACCAAAACGAAAAACAATGATTCAGCACGAAAAATTGCTAAATCACTGAATATTTGCCACCGTACAGTGCTTCAAGTTAGAAAAAGACGCAATATTAGCCCTCCTGAAACCAAAAAATCGCAACCACAATTGCTTACCGATTGGGATGCTCGAAATATGGAACGCCTCATGACGTCCAAGCAGAAGACAACACCAAAAGAAGCTGCAGCGGCCATAAACAAACCCGCTAGTATGTCGCCAGCACGTAGAGCGCTTCAAAGAATCAGACTAACAGGTCAATAAAACAGAAAAAACCAGCACTGTCAATGAAAAATATTGCGGCACGTCTAAAATTTTACAAGGATCACAAGAATTGGAGCGTAGAAGATTGGAAGAGAGTTATTTGGTCAGACGAGACTAAAATTAATAAGTTTCAGTCTGATGGAAAGGAATACTACTGGGACTGTCCTCATGAAAAATTGCAAAAGCAGCGAAAGAAACCATGAAACCATGGTGGAGGTGGACTGATGGTGGGGGGCTTCTTCACTTGGTGGAATGTCGGGCCATTGGTGAAAATCGAGGGTATCATGAAAAAGGAAGACTACCTTCGCATTTTGGAATCGAATTTGCACGACTTTGTGGACGAAAGCGCTTTTCCTGAACATGAAGTAATTTTTCAACTGGATGGATAACAGAAGAATTTCAACCAAGGAAGTGGCATGCCCAAAGCCTAGACCTAAATCTTATTGAAAATTTATGGGCTCTACTAAAAAAAAACGATTGGCACGGTACGACAATGCACCAACAAATTAGAACGAGCTTTGGAACCGAGTTCAGACTGAGTGGAGCAGTATTACACGCCAACTCATCGAAAAATGAGTTGAAAGTATGCCTAAACGAGTAAAGAGTGTCATTACTTAAAGCCAAGTGCCTTTGGACTAAATACTGAAAATATGACTTTCTATATTTTCTAAACGTGCTAAAGTGGATACATTGGCTATTTTCATTGCAAGCACTGAAAGTTACATTAACCTTATAATTTTGAAAATAGTTTATAATTTTCATTTTTTAAATATAAATAAAGATATTAACGGCGAAAGTTTCAATTCGATTGTTGTGGTTTTATAGGTTTTACAGATACTCAAAGTCAAATACGACCAGGATGTATCCATTAATGCTCGCCACTGTATATGTAAATATTTGTATGTATGTATATATGTGCTTATGCATATATATGCGTTTAATTATTTAAACAAATAAATAAATTTGTAAGTACGTACAAATTATGTACACTTGAATGAACCGATTTTTCGGTTTATAGCGCAGGCTCCAGTGGTCCTTCGTGTTACAACATATCTTGATGCGCAGAGAAAGAGTTTTCGTATTTGAAATTTCATTATGCTTTACTCCCAAGAGTTTTAGTTTTTTAATCATATTCTTCACTATATTTTTTTTAATAAAAATGTAATCAATCTTAATGAAATTATAAATTTCGTTTGACTTGTTAAAATATCTTACGTATGTTATATTGCCTGGAGTATTAAATTTTCTACTATTTCTGTCATTAAAATCAATACATCCAATAAAGGGTGTTTTTTCTAGAAGTGTGGTTTTGAATTGTGGTCGCTGTGGCGTAGTGGTAGTGTGTTGGGCTGCTACGCAGAATGTCCGGGGTTCGAATCTCGGCACAGGCAAAATCAAAAAGTAGAAAAAAATAATTTTTCTACACGGCACCACCTCTTGGCAGGCAATGGCAAACCTACAAGAGTAAAAATTGCCATGTAAAGCTTTTCACTTCGCCGTTCGGATTCGGCATTAAACTGTAGGTCCCTTCCATTCATGTACAAATATAAAACGCACAACATGAGTGGATGCGAAAACGCTCGGCCTAGGCCCTCCATGGGCTGTTGTGCCACTAAAAGTAAAGTAAGTGGTTTTGAATCTGGCAATACTTTTGGCGGAGTTGATCTTTTTGACAGCTGTCACTTGATTTATGCTCAGTTTGGTTTGCCATTTCATAATGAATAGGCTTACGCCTGAACAATGTTTGCAAATTATTGAAATTTATTATCAAAATTCGTGCGCTGTGAAAAAAGTGTTTAGCGACGAGGCTCATTTTTAGCTCAATGGATACGTGAGTAAGCAGAATTGCCGTATTTCGTATTTGGAGTGAAGACCAACCAGATGCAATTCAGCAGCTACCAATGCATCCCGAAAAATGCGGTTTATGGGCAGCCGGCATCATTGGGTCGTACTTATTCAAAGGCGATGAATGCCACAACGTTATGGTCAATGAAGAAAGGTATCGTTCCATTTTTTGGCCGAAAATGCTAGAATTGGACTCGGCCAACATTTAGTTCCAACAGGACAATGCCACATGCCACACTGCACGCGAAACCATGCATCAATTGAGAGGCGAATTTGGTGGGCAGTTAATCTCACGTTTTGGTGTAGTCAATTGGCCACCAATATCGTGTGATTTGACCCGGTTAGACTATTTTTTGTGGAGCTATGTTAAGTCTCTTGTCTATAGGGACCAGCCAAACAAGATTGCTGCTGTGGAAGCCAACACCTACATTGAACGCGTCATTGGTGAAATTCCGGCCGAAATGTGTGAAAAATGCGCCAAAATTGGCCCTTCAGAATGGACCACTTGAAGCGTAGCCGCGGGCAACATTTAAGTGAAATTATCTTTAAAAAGTAAATTACATTCACTTTTGTAAAATTGGTGTGTTTTTTTTTTCATTTTCAAAAACTAAACTCTTATAAAAATCACCCTTTATATACATACTTACTCTGTAGGAAATGTCTTAACTAGTTACATATACTCGTAGTCGTACAATGTGAAGTCGTCTAAAGCAGCAACTTTTTATTTCTGTCATAAATCAATTTTACACAAACAAAAATTTCTGCCGGAGATTTTATTATATTATAACAAAAACAAGCGCATCAACTAACATACTAACTATCTAAGCTATCAATTGGATGTTCCATAAATCTTGCCATATATGTATCTTAAAAATTTATAAAACTGGTGCTTGTTGCTGCTGTAGTAGATTACTTATCAAGATTCCCAATGCTGCCATTTATTGCCCCCTAAATTTAAGCTCATTTTGGACATTATGATGTATGAGCGGGACAAGTGTATGAGTATGGGCATGTTATATGTGTATGTTTTAGTGTGAACATGTAAGTGTACAAGTATGAGCATGTGCACATATTTGCCACACTCAAATCCTTACATAAGTATACGAGCATATTACATATAATATTGCTCTGGATATTTTGATAGCTATAATGAATTTATTGCATTGTCTAATAAAAAACTAACTGCGTTAAAATGTTATTGTTGGTATTGGGTGATGTTTGGCCTGCTTCGATTTTTCTTTATCTGCGGTTGTTTCTTTTTTTTGCAGTTGCTCTATGGTTATAAATTTTTAGATAATTTAGTGAAAGCATGTGTTAAGGATTTATATGGTTAAACATACACATTTAAGATTTAAGCTTGTGTAGAAATGTGGTCTTTTTGTTGTTTTTGTTTTGGTCAAATATAACACAGAACAATCAAACTATTCTGTCCAAACATGATAAGGGTTCAAAACTGAAAATGTTTATTTGAACAATTTTGCTGATTGTGTTGAAAATACGTGAAATTACTTTCTAGTTCACTACATATTAACACTTCATAAGTTTCAAATAAAAAAATGTTTTATATAGTAAAATAATAAAGTTTTTAAAGAAACCAAACGAAAATTAAATCTGAATTAAATAGAAAATAAATATTTTAGTTCGTTTAAATAACAAAATTTTGTGCCACTCTATTTGGTATAATTTTTAAACTGACCAAAGTTGGGAAATACAAATCCTTAACTTTTGTTCTCAAAATCGTTGGGAAATGCTTTGAGGCCTTTGCTGATTTCAGAAATGGATTCAGTGTTTCATTAATTTATTTTAGATTATATTAGTTACTTTGAACCATAGAATATTTGTAACTTTTTCTTATGGGAGCGAGTACTGAAGTGTGTATCGGCAACCTTTTGTTTAACAATTTATTCTATTTTGTTTGACTATGTAAACATGAAAAATAACAACAAAATCATTTCTCACACTATCTTTATTGAGAAATATAATCGAAATGTTACGCTGTAACTCGTAGAGTGATGGGGAGTGAAACGGCGGAAACAAAAGAGCGAGTAATCGAAATCCACTCCTGCAAGAACAACACGAACGGAACTCTCCCTAATATTTATGTATTTGCGCTACACGAATTTCTCGCAAAAACAACACAACTAACAATAACTGTAAATTCTCCTAAAGTCAGTCACTCGCTAATATGAAAATTACTAGATTGTATGCAGTCGATGCACGCAGTATATGTGCACATGAGATGACATTGGGAGAGCCGACGTATCTGCTTGTACTGCGCCGGGCCGATCCCTATACAACAACATTTTTCAGAATCTTATGTAGTAAGTAATATCCAGGTAGCCGCACCTGTCATAGCGCTCTCTTTTCCATTCAGACCTCTACTGTCGAATCAAAAATTAACTGTTTTTGACAAAAAAATGTAAACAATAATTAAAAAAAAATATTTTCAACAAAGACTTTCTCCTAAGTTATCTGTAAGTGTTGCTGCCATCGGTGCGCTTACTGGGGTTGGGCTGTATTTTCTTTAAAATTCAGTCAGGACTTTCAAACAAAGTTAAGTTAATTACTGATTATAACTCTGTTGAATCAGCGGTGCTCCAAAGCATATAATAATTCTATAAAACGACAGTATCTGGTGCTTAAGCAATCTCTTTAAGACCTTTTGTACATGGCAAAATATAAAAATTCCTAATGTGTTCTTAGAATTTTCCACTATTGTGTTCTTTTTAAAGTCTTCCTGTTTGTGATTCCCCAACATCAACATTCATCACATTTACAGAAATTCAGGAGCTATTTACTTCAATAACAGAATAATGTATCAACATCTGGCGGATGGCCATCATCAGCGAATAGCGCGGTAGACGCAGCTTCAGAAATATCTCTGATGGCTGCAGTTTCGACGATTTACAGCTAAATTTCTTAAGTGGCTTGTCTTTTGGTACTCAGCGAGCACAGTTGGTACAACGCAAAGGCATCAAGTGGCCGCGATTGTGCTTGTGGCGTTCTCTACTACGACGTTTCTTAGTCATCCTTTATCAACTTCTTGAAGCAAGTTTGATAAGTGCTTCCGACAATATTGAATATACAATAAATAAAACTTATTTGTCAAGTTTGACAATTGTTAGCTGATCGATTACTTCGCTCAGCGCTCTCTCTCTCTTCATAATTAGACAGTTATGATAAGCTTATATTGCCTTTCAGATGCCGCTCAGGTCCGATCGCATTACCGTCTCTCACTCTCAGTTCATGTACTCAATGATACTCTCTTTCATATTTAAAAGAAACGAAAGGAATTTCGTATGAGAATTTAGCGTTGAAATTACTTATTACAATTTTTCAGTTGAGTTGACTTTTCCAAAAAGTGGCTTCTCCATTTTATCTTTGCATTGAGGCAAATTCATTGAAATAACATTGAAATAAGAGGTCGCGAGGAAACGTAGTAAACGTATACAACAGAATGGTGTATTGAAGTGAAAAAAGTTGGAACTGATAACTTTCACTTCACCCGCGACTTTTTTAACTGTGCGCTCTAATTACTTATCGAAATAAATAAAACTTCAAGGAACAAGGCTGGAAACCAAATATTTTCGAATGTATTAAAGGGGGAACTAATGAATATTACTATACTCCTGTGAAAAAAAACCGATGGGGTACAGACACACGAAAAGTTAAGTATAAATCAACTTATTCAGCCTGAAAAATTTGAAAAGTTCTAACGTCTTTATTACTGAGAAGTCACTGAAACCCTGAGAGCGATATCTACTTGGCTTAGGCTTGCCAACTTTTAAAATTCCTTCCAGAGGACAACTTTTTTTTTTGAGTAGGAGTTTATATGGAGACAATACTATTCAGGAGGACATTGTATGAATTTTATACATAAATTAGCTATAAAGAAATCGGAGGGTAAATGAAATGACTAAAGTCGTAAGCCCCACTACTGCATGGATTCAATTAAATATTAAAACCATATTCTTCAAAAGAAGGTATATAGTATTTACAGGGTCCTTTTAGATTTTCAGTTCTCCTTTGTGGCTTAAGCTTAAACATGACATCTTCTGATGCGATATTGGTTGTAGAATTTATAAATATTTCGAAGTTCTGTCTACTATATAGGAAGGGCAAGGCATCATTTAGTAGCAACTAAAAATAAATTTTAGCTTATTTAATTACATAATCGTATGTATAATTCACGATATATACACTAATATTAAACACCCACACAATTACTAATACTGAGACTGAAAGCTTAATGATTAATATCGAAAAGAAAGTCTACCCCTTGGCAAAGAAATTCTGCGCAATTAAATAAATTAGATTAAAGGTAACTAGTTGGTGATGCCGCTACTTCTGCATTTTAATAGATTTCCGCTGCTACTTCAACTTATTTTGCTGCTGTTTCGGATAGTACCTAATTTAATGATAACGGGTTTTCCGATAAATACATCGCACCACCACCACAAAAACAACAGAAAAAACTCCAAACATCAAACAGCAAATAATTATTTCACCATCACTTTTAACAAACAACAACATCGACGAGCAGCATTTTCTAAGCCATCCTCCAGTATTTTCTAAGCTTTATTGTTGTATTATATATGTGCACGTAAAATGGCATGTCATTACTTACATAAATTTGTTTGTTTTTTCCCCGGAAAATAGCTTCATTAATTTATGTGTGTACAAATGATATTTCACTTCCTTCCTGTAGCATTTCCCGTTGCCGAGAGAAACAAGTCAGTGAAAATGGATTTCCATTTTCCGCAATACTTTCAAACTGCAGAGTATCAGCGTAGTTTCAGTAGCTTACTGTGATGCGCATTTGTTTTTGTTATTATTGTTGTCGTTGCCTTTTTGATGTTTTCCAGCATTAACCAATTTGCTTCGAAACTTTTAGTTGAAGCAATCATAATTTTTTTGTTTTTTGCTATTGTGGTGCTATAGAGTTGCAAACTTTTAGTTTGTTGTTGTTGTTGTTGTTGTTGCTATTGCTGCTGGTTCGCTTTTGTCTTTCCTGTTGAAAATGATAAAGTAATGTGAATATAATTTGTGCCACTGGCTGTGAGGTAAACGCAAGCAAACTTTCTGTGTGATGGCAAACAAGTTGAGCAGAGCAAGTTGCCAACGAACAACAAAATACCATAGTAGCAGTAGCAGCAAACTAAGCCACATCCATGGCGCTAATCCGTGCATATAATTATCGTCTGAAGGTGAAATAATTATAATAATTATATTTATTAAATGGTGAGGCAGCATATTCTAATATTCTCGATGCTGGCTGTGTTATTTGATGTGAAAAATTTTGTTAACCATACCTCTTGCCGCTTGTTGTGAATCCGCAGAGATAAGGAACAGGTTGTGACTTTAATTTAATAATAATGCCTTTAATAAAATGAAATGCAATGAAGGAACTAAGTGTTTGAGATAAATTACTGTGACTTTTTATAGTGACTCAGACCTTAAATTTTACGTCTAATGTAGTTAGGAGTTTGCAGGCATGAAATGAATATCGTTGATCAGTAGTAGCATAATCGTTCAGAGTCTGGGGAATGATATCCGATGTTGAATGAGATTATTTGCAAGTTTATAAATTTAAAGTGGTTATTTTGATGGGTAAAATAAGTTGCTTGTGCATGCACATAATTACAATATGTAATACAATGTCACTAATACGACATGATGACCTTTTAAACATTATTCCAATTCATATACTTATGTCCATAAATTTCAAGTGTCTTTTTTGACATATGTATACCATATTCCCACACAAAAGCACACGTACACAATAGATGGGCGAAGTATCAGTGGAATAAGCACATAAACGCACATACTTACATACATATTTATGAGAATATACCATAAAATTTATTTAATTCATACCCTACACAAATATAAATTCGTACATTCCTGTATACGAGTATGTATATAAGTACTTATGTCCATACATACCTACCAAATATAAATTTATTTGCTATTATATAAAGATATGTGTTTGTCTGCTTTCAATGGCATACTGGATAATGAAATCAGCGTGACAGTATATTTGCAATACACACAAATACATAAGTATATGTATAGAAGAAGGCTTCAGTGACAACAAAAATATCAAAATGTACACACTCACACTCACACTCACACGCACAAAGAAAAGATACACCAAAATCTGATTTTTGCCAAAAAAAAACAAAAAACAAAAAAACATTCCAATATAAGGGTATAAAGTACAAAATACATACCTACACCTACGCTTGTTGTCTAAAGAAAAGAAAGGAAAATCAATTTCACTTATTTACGACCCCACACACATAAATAAAGTAACACACACCTGATATTTTGTGTATGAGTGCACATATGGTATGTACTTATGAGAGTGTGTAATTCCCCTGCAGTGCAACTAACTAGCTCGAAAGCTAGTTTATTAGCTAGCTCAAACAAGAAAAAACCACAACTGGAGGAAGCTCCATCTCATTTACACTCAACCAACTGGTTTTATTTCTTTATTTCCTCGATATCCTCAGAGCTAGCTATTGAACTAATATGTTTTGACTAGTTGCAACTAGTTGCAACTAGTGTCAAACTAGTTGCGGACTATATTTTTTCAGGATCAGAAAATACTTAGTACAATATAAAAATTAAATATATTCAGAATTTATTATAAATATGTTCCTACATCAGTCAAATACATTGCTTCTTTTTCTATCTTCGTCACAGATCGTTTGTTTTTAAAAATCCGTATAAGCGAAAAATATTATACACGGAGTTTTTTTTAAGAGTTTTTAAGAAGAAATAAAACGCATATAATTTAATGTTATGGCCAAGAATTTAGCTTTATTATAAAGATAAGGATTTGACAATTTGTTTTAAAAATTATTTCGGGCAAGCGGCCGCCGCGGCTGTTTCGAATAAATTCCAGCCGAGAGGTCCAATTTTCGACCACTTTTTGCAGCAATTGGGGCCGTATGTCAGTAATAACGCGCCGAATATTCTATTCCAAGGCGTCAATCGTCTCGGGCTTATCTGCGTAGACAAGCGACTTCACATAACGATCGCACGATCTTGGGGGCCACGCCACAGGCCCACGACGCGATATAATGCGCCCACCAAAAGTTTCCTTCAATAAATTGATTGTTTCGTTGGCTGTATGGCATGTAGCACCGATTGACTGTAACATTGTGACCGGCTTCATCTTTGAAGAAATATGGACCAATGATTCCCTCTGCCCACAGAGCACACCGAACAGTGACTTTTTGAGGATGTAACGGCGTTTCAACAATGGCTTGTGGATTATGATCACTTCAAATGCGATAATTTTGCTTATTAACGTACCCATTCCACCAAAAGTGAGCTTCATCGCTGAACAAAATTTTCTTGTGAAAATCGGGATCGGTGGCCATCTAGTGCGACGCGCTTGATGGTCGTTCGGCTTCAATTCTTGAAATGGCAAACCAAACTGATCAAGTCAAGACAGCTGTCAAAAAGACCAACTCCGAAAAAAGTGTTGCCAGACTGAAAACCACACTTTAAAAAAACCACACTTTAAAAAAAACACCCTTTACATAAAGTACTGTAATAAGTAGTAGGTATGATGTAAGCAGGATTTAAACTTTTCCCTTCTGGCAACCTTGTTCTTAAACTAAATGTCAATTGAGTGTAATATTTATATTTTTTCCTTCTGTTAACTTTGTACTAAAATTAATGCCAAATCGAATGTTCAGGTTGACTCGCTTTGTCACATGACGCTATACTTAAAAGCAATGTTAAATTTAATGCTCAGGTTGTCTCGCTCTACCACAAGTCGTTGCTGGTGAGCAACCATCAACATCAACGACATAGAAAAACGGATATTCATTGCAAGAAGGAAGACAAAAACCGAAAGGTTATACAACCGGAACATAATAAGTTTTTAAAATAGATTATGTAATTTATAATTTCCTTGTGCAATTATTTAAATTAATAAAGTTATAGATTAATTAATAGGATCATATGGTATATGAGAAATACTGGACAATATTTTCACTCTATTATTATTGAAAGTAGCTACCACAAAGTACTTACTTACTTAGCTGGCACTACAACCGATGATCGGTCTTGGCCGCCTCTACAAAGCTTCGCCAGTCACCTCTGCTATGCGCTTGCTGGCGCCAGTTGACAAGTTGATAAGTGCAGTCAGGTTGCCCTGCACCTGGTCTTTCCAACGGAGATTAGGACGTCCCCTTCTGCGTGTTCCTCCACCGTGGTTCGAATGAAACACCCTTCTAGCCGGAGCGTTTTTTTCCATTCGCTCAACATAACCCAGCCAGCGAAGCCGCTGGAGTTTTATACGCTTGACTATGTCAGTGTCGGCGTACAGCTCATACAGCTCATCGTTCCATCTTATTCGATACACGTCGTCCACGCATACTGGACCGTAGATCTTACGGAGTATCTTCCTCTCGAACGCTCCTAACAGCCTCTCATCATTGATGGTCAATGTCCACGTCTCTGCGCCATACATTAGGACGGGAAGGATGAGGGACTTATAGAGCGTTATTTTCGTCGGTCGAGAGAGGGCTCTACTTCTCAATTGCCTTCTGAGCCCGTAGTAACACCTGTTGGCAAGAGTTAGTCTCCGCTTGACATTATTGTTGGTGTTTATGCTGGATCCTAGATATACGAAATCCTTGACGACTTCAAAAGTGTGGTTGTCAACAGTGACATTTTGTCCAACACACCGTGACTCTTTGTTTGTTGACACAAAGTAGCTGCTGTCAAAAAAGTTCTTTGTTTCATGTTCACGCAGAAAAGTCTAAGCAGTCTTCAAAGTTTCTCATCCTGCACCAGTTTTTAGTAAATATCCAAACTACTTAGCTCGTTTTTGGCTAGGTAATACACTAGGTAATTTTTAAGAGCTAACTCTTTTTTCCACTGCAGGGTCACATTAACGCTTAAATACTCTTACAGACACCCTCTATTAGTATGAGTGCATCTGTAAGAGATACTCAAACCACAAAAAGCCTGAAATCTGAGAAACACTTGTAAGTACATTCTTACATACTTACATACTTATATATTGTATATTTACATGCATGTGGGTCTAAATTAATAGATGTTTGCCCATATTGCTGTAATAATGTCACCCGCTTTAATTTAAATGCACTACGAGATTTAAAAGATTTACGTGTAAAATTACTGGAAATTTCCATGATCGATTTACTTTAAATGCTAGAGATGAAATAAAGCTCAAAAGTTTATGGTATTAACTGATATTTTGGTGCGCGCTTATTTATGCTTTGGCGATACTGACTTAAAATAATAATGTAACGTAATTTTTTCTCCTAGCATGACTAGATTCTATCTCGTAAAAAAATTCTAAGGCCTACATGTAAGTCAGGACATTTCAAGATTTTAAACTAATGATTCTTAAAAGAAGCATAGGTGTCCCCTGTTAACTTCTGTTGACCTTAAAATTGGAAAATTGGAAGCCAAACTTTTTTTTGTACACGTTATTCGAATTGAAAGGGAAATAGAAGTCATCACATCATCAACCATATGAATTTGATTTGTTTTTGCATAATGATTAATTACATTTTATACTGCTGCTTTATGGAGAGTTTTTTAGTACTCACACAATCTAATCACGTAAGGTAAATCAAAATTTTTTCGTAAATTAGTTTTTTATTTAGACTAAAATTTTTTAACTAAGAATCTTTTTGCTAAGACTCAAGTGCATAACATTATTTCCAAAAAAGTTACAAAAAATTTTAAATAAGTTTTGTACTTCAAGAATTTTTTGAGAGCGAGTCACTCCATCGTGTTGTTTATCTTACTTGAATTTTCAACGGCCACATTTTTCTCTTTATATTTGTACTCAGCTTAATACTCATTACCATTTTGAGTTTTTCTAAAATGTTAAATGAATTTTTTATTATCCTTTTCAAGGGAAATACCAAATATAATCTCTAAACATTTGTTATAGCAATTGAAAGACTATTATCGGGTATCCATGGCGAGTGTAAAGAAACCTCAAATCAATCTCAAATAAAATGAATGAATAAAAATTCTGTGAAATTTCTATTTTAAATTCATTTTCATCAGTTCAAACTCTATTTACTTATACAATATCAGTTCTCCATGTCTTAGTAATTGGCATAACCTGCTTTATTTATGTTGAAGCTTAATTAATGGTGGTCGCTGTGGCGTAGTGATAATGCGTTGGACTGCTACCCAGAGTGTTCGGGGTTCGAACTCGGCACAGGCAAATTCAAAAAAAAAAAAAAAAAAAAAAAGTAGAAAAAATAATTTTCTACACGGCGGCACCTCTTGGCAAGCAATGGCAAACCTATAAGAGTAAAAATTGCTATGGAAAGCTTTTTCTTCGCCATTCGGATTCGGCATTAAACTATAGGTCCCTTCCATTCATGTACAAATATAACACGCACAACATGAGTGGATGCAAAAAGCTCGGCCTAGGCCCTCCATGAGCTGTTGTGCCATTGAAAGTAAAAAAAAAATAAAGTAAGCTTAATGATTTAGACTTAAGCTACATTTTTCATATTATTTCCAAGAATCACACTCAAATTAGCTGCTGATTGTGAACTTTTACACAACATATATCTACAGTCGTGGCACATGCTAGCCACTTTGGTCTATTACCGCCGCCCACCACAAAGAAGAAAATATAGATACATATGAATATGTATAACTGTGTGAGAAAGCTGCTTAAATATAAATATACAAAAAAAAAATGTTTACTTTAACAATAATTTCCCGGCGCCCCGTCGATTTCTCACTCCACACCAAATATGACAGTTTAATCTAAGTATTTCGTTGTGATGCTTTAGAGAACTCTTAAGTTATACATTTTCAGGGCCTTTTCGGAAAATAAGCTATATACTTTCAAAAGCCCACAAATAATGATGCTTTCTAGTTAATATTAGCTTTACTTATGTATATTTTTTAGTCTAGGTAATATATTATATTACTCACTAACTTAAGTTTGCCTTTTTTCGAAAATTCACCTACACACATATAAATATTTTTGAATATTTTTTCATATGCGTCATTAACGTTTCGCTTTTCATTTTACTTTTTATTATCTATGTACATATATATCCGCTTAACCTCCACACTCTTACTTGTTCGTTATATATAGTACTTTCGTTCGTCGAGGCATTTGCTCGATTTCCATTGGCGATGCTACAGCATTAAGTGGAAGGAAGTGAAAGCTTTTACATGCCGCCAAAAATATTTTGTTATTGTTTTTGTTGTCGCCGCCGCAGGATTTTTTGTGTTGGGTATTCACTTTTTCTGTTTTTCCTTTTTTGTTCTGAAACTTCATCTGCTGTTTTGTTTGTATTTGTCTCCTTCTATGCGGTGTGAGAAAAACAATTCCATTGTTGTGTTGTTTTTTTATTCAGAATACATAAACAGTTAAATTAGAATTGCAAGAAAAACAGAAGAAATAAAATTTAAGAGAAATATATTTGTTTGTTTACATTTGCTTGCTCATACTAACTAGAACATATTGACACATATTGGCATATTTTGTCATAGATTTTTATCAATGTCACTCCAGACTTCTTGAGTTTAGTTTTAAATAATTGAAAATTCCATTACTGCTTATTTATGCATGGGAGAGAACAGCTACTTAGTTCTGCTTTCTAAAATTATGACAGTGGCAACAGTAGACACGCGTCTGCTACATAAAATTTGTTATTTTGTGCATTATTTATGATGACGAAAATTGTGCTAAAGAAGGAAATAGAAGAAAGCTCTACACACATTGAATACAGAATGGGAAATTTTATAATATCACTCATACGCCATAGAGTACGCATGAGACTGTTGAAAATGAATGATATATTTTGGGCAGCTTATGCAAACCAGAGTTGTAAAACTTCAAGTACCAATACAACTACTTAGTTTTCAGTGCTGCTTTAAGTACCCCTACTGAATATTTAATACACTAAGTACTACAAATAAATTATTTCATGTGTAGGCGTCAGTATTTCTAAAAATAATTTTTTTTTAATTTAAGCAACGGTTGTGAGAGTAGAACTCATCACCCTCTTCATCTTTACAGCTCCTACAGACGCCATTTAAATGTGAACTCAATCCAGTCATGTATGAGAATATTAGATAGTGCCTGGTAACTACCACCGCAATTCTACTTCTTAGTAATTAGGCATGTCGTTGCTTCAGGATACTCACCAGCCTGGTTTAAGATTACAATTAACACTTTGCGGTTTTCTCGTTTTCTGTAAATAAACGGGTAATATTATATTGTGAAATCTACATTAGAATGTTAAATGTAACTATTTTACTATGCTGCCTTAGCCACCAGATAAGATGAACTTATTTTGAGTTTATCGGCTACTTTAATGAAATATCAGCTGGGGACTTGACAGCGGGTTAGCCATCGCTTGAACTAAAATCACCATGGATCGACAACTTATTACATTTCAGGCGGATTTTTTCTACCTGGATAGCAGCCTTCACCGTAGTCTGAGAGCCACAATTATGTTCAGACAAATAAAATGATAAGCTTAATCTATATCCTAAATACAATTCCTTATACTACCCTTGTAGCCTTCAGTGTGAAAGTACAGCGAATCCTGTTATTGGCATCGAATCTTATTAAGCTTTAGTCTTGGTGGAATTGAAAATAATAGACAATGATTTCAACAACTGAGAAAAGTTTAGAAAGTTTAGAGACTTACTGCATTTAGTCTGGTAACCGAATTGCCATCAACTGCTTCTTTTTTTTTAAAAAAACTTCAATAGTTAAGGCCAAAAATTCAGCACAGGAATAAATAGAAACAGTTCTTTGAGTATATCACTGCTCGATAAAAAAAAATTTATAATTATTTTGCAAGATGCTCGAGCATTCATACTTTTTATATGTTTTGGTCTTCCAGCATTATATTTACGGCTGAAAGATTGTTTTTTCTTAACATGCATCTGCGATTAACTTGCCTATTATTGCAACATGTAATTGAAATTGAAATTACATACCTACCCCAAATTATGGTTCAAGTAACTTAGTTGCCTACAAAGAAACTTATTTATGTAATTTGATACCACATGAATTCTTCTTCTTCTTCTTCTTCTTCTTCTTCTTTTAATGGTACAACAGCTCATGGAGAGCCTAGGCCGAGCTTTTCGCATCCAACGGCGAAATGAATAGCTTTTCTTAGGCAATTCCTACTCTGGAAAATAATACTCTAGCTTCAAGACACTTACTTTCTCATAATCTCACCAAAGTTGACATAAAATAAATGCCATTAAAATGATGATAAAGCACGTCACGTCTTCAACAATGCACCAATTAGATTAAAGAGAACATAAAAATTGTATGAAGAAAAAAAAAAAAAAGAAAAGAAACCCCAATTAAGTAAAACTCAAATGAAATCATCAGACACTTCATAGTCGTTGGCCACTTGAACAGAGCATCAATAGGTAAGTATTTCGCAGCCAGAACTACAGAGAAAAATAGCAATTTAATAAGCAAAAAACATGTTGTTCCAGAAAACACCTGAAAAAACGGCATAAGACTAGATTAATTTTTGGAGACAACCTGAATAAACCTCAAGCGGCAGTAGCATGAACAAATGATGCCAGTCAAATTGAATTTAAGTCGATCGCTTTTGTAGAAAATCATAGCCAGAGGATGGTTTTTTTCCTGCTGTCGCAACACTTGTTAGTGTACGCTGAAATGTTATGGTAGTGTGTGCAAAAAATGGTAAAATATTGTAGCAAACAAAAAAAGGAATTGAGGGAAATTTAAAAGTCAAATGCCATTGCCAGCAATTGACGTAATCAAGAAGACAACAGTTGCTGGCTGCCATAAAGAAGCGTCTTTTTCTTTTGGCTTGTTTGTATGAGTTGTACGTGTATATGGGTGTGTGCAGATGGAACTACAAAGTACATTGAAAGATATAAGTAGGCAAGTGTTTCTGCTGTTGTGATAAAATAAAAACGAAAACTAAGTTATATTAATTTTTTTTTAATTTTTTTTTTTTTTTTTGATAGCCTCAATTCCAACAATTTCAGCTTGAAGTTTTATATTTAAAATTATCTTTGCTATGATGATTTTGAGGTAGGGCATTTCTTTTTATTTACGTAAGCTTTAAATAAATTGTTTGAAATTAATTATAGCACCTTTACTGCTTCTGATATTTCGTTTATGCAACCTTTTCAAATCTCACCCGAATAGAATTCTATTTATGTGGCAGGTTTGTGTTTGAAGTTAATCAAATCTGTATTTTCTTTTCTTATGTAGATGCGTGTGATTATGTGTGTATAAAGGCTTAGGGTAAGAACTTTCCCCTCTACTTTTAGCATAAACGATGAAAACACAATAAATATAATATAGATGGTATATAACAATTAGTTTTAAATAATTTAAAATAGGAAAAAATATTTTTACAATATTTTTCTTATGTATTTTAAACTTATAATCCCTGCATATTGCTAACAGGTAGTCAAGTGTTGCCATGCTTGCTCAGTTTCAAGCGGGGATGCAATACGGTTTTGAACCAAACAAATTTTGAACCGAATCGCCTGCAGTTTGAGTTAATTAAACCGAACTATGAACCAAATAGTTTTTGAAAATGTATTTATATTTAATTTGGAAAATCATATCCGAATTTGGCAAGTTAATTTTGTTAGAGTACATCTAATGTATTTAAACAGACCAAAGAAGGTTAATTTTGTGTTTACTTTTTCACTTGTACCAAACCGAACCAAATCAGTTTTTATCTTTTCGAAAAAACTGGGATAGAAGTATTCACATTATTGCTTTTTGCAGCTCTAAGTTTGCTTTCAGCTTTATGTACATACTACGTTAACTTGAATACTCCACTTTATTAAGTGAATCTATTTCCAAAAGTGTCAGTGAGAATGCATTACATCAATGCACTTAGAATCTTCCATTGACTCAAAAAATAGTATTAACTATACTGTACTTTCGACAGCAAGTGTCTGAGCGCTTGTAAAAAAATCTACTAAAAAAACCAAAAAATATACATATATAAAAATTTGTGAGTTTTGCACAAACCATTTTGAACCGAAAGCGTGTTTTGCAATTGATTCACATACCTGGTTTAACACATTGCATAGAGTTGCAAAAGTTAAAGTATTCCTTTTTAAAGTGACCGTGCAACAGCTGCGATGCAATAATGGCTTGTTTTATGCGACGAAGTTATTCTTTGAAAATAGTAAATAGCTTTACCTGAAAAAGTTCTGAACATAGTTCTTACTATTATTTTTAAATGTGTGCACTTTTTGTTTACAAATTACTGCCGTACTGTGCAGCGGTCAAAATTACTGTCCAATTCAGTAATTAAAGCACGTTTTTAATTACAGCACATTTCTAATTCGCCTGCATGAATGTATCCATAAAGAAAAACTCACCTATTTATGTATACATAAGTATGTGTAGTTATCTACTATAGTTAAGTATCTAAGCCATCTAGAGGAAACAAATTCTGTATGGTTCGTGGCTATGCTAATTGTTCGTTAGGAATGGATTAAAGCACAGCATTATCCAGAAAAAGCAAATTTTGACAAACAAATAGTCAAACATGTTTTATCCAAATCATTGATACTACTGTGGGCAAAAAGTAGTAAGACTTTGTTCATAATTTCAAATTTTTTTATTCATTCTTCCAAATCTATTTCGTCCTCTTCAAAGTAATCCCCCCCGGCCCCAATACACTTATGCCAAAGTTTTTTCCAATTCTCGAAACAGTTGTTAAAGTCAATTTCCGGAATAGCCTTCCATGCACTTAGCGATTCATGTTTAATGTCTTCAATTGACTCAAAACGGTGTCCACGAAGCGGTTTTTTGAGTTTATAAAATAGCCAAAAGTCATACGGTGCTAAGTCAGGCGAATAGGGTGGTTGCGGAACGATATCAGTCGAATTTTTGGCAAAATGGTCTCGTAAAACCAATGCAGTGATTTTGGAACCAATCATGCATTCACTCTTCTTAGGCCCAAATGATGTTTTAAAATTTTCACTGATCCTTCCGATATTCCAACGATGCCAGTACAGTCAGAGACCTGACTGTTAATCGTCGATTCTCGAGCACCAATTCCTTGATTTTATTGACGTGTTGATCATCAGTTGATGTTGATGTCGTTCTCGACCATCTTTGAACAATTTGTACCAATCAAAAACACTTGCTCGCGACATACAATTATCACCGAAGGCCTTTTGCAACATTCTGAACGTTTCGGCACCAGAAATTTGATTCCGCACACAAAATTTAATGGAACTTCTTTGTTGAATAATTTCACTCATTGTGAAAATCGCCGAGCGCACTTTTTGTACTTCAGAAAGACAAGCGTATACTAAACACTAATGATTATTTTGATGTGACATTTGGCACAGATGTCACCGACAGTCATACCAACCTTAAAAAAATAATATTTTGATGAATGGGTTTCCGCGCGAAATTTAAATTAAAAAGTCTTACTAACTTTTGCCCACAGTAGTACATGGAATTAAGGGTGGTTCCGAAACGATCGTCCGATCAGTCAGTTCTATAGGTTCTATATATATTGTTGTTATTCTCTCTATATCAAACCAAAAGTTCATTAACTTTGTTTAATACACTAGATGTAATCCCACAAGATTAACGGAAAAATTCGTAAAAACCAATTTTTTCTAATTAAAAAACAATTAAAAAATTTAATTCATTTACGCATTTTTATCTACACATCCATAAAAAAAATGCCTGCATGAATCTGCTCGCATAAATGTTGATGTTCGACTAATCTTCTGTTCTGTATATAAACTTTTCGTACATGTGCAAGCTCAAAAGCTCTTGTGCACACGGGCTGGCCAACACTGATCTAGAAACAACGAAAAGCTCTGGAATGTTTGTGAAAGCGGCGACACAACAGAGCCTGAGAGATAATTGCAAAATAATTTTAAGTTTTGGTGAGTGGTGTAATAATTAAATAAAGATGCAATAATGTGATTTTTTTTACAATCGAACGTTTTTGTTTGTTGAGTATTAAATAAACAGTAGAAACTAGATAATCATAACAACAAATATGTACACATCTATTTTCGTTTGTATGCACAAATTAAAAAAATAAAAAAAATAAATATTTTTACTTTTATCTATGCACTTTTTTTTCGACACCAAAAATTATTTCATTCTCTAAGAAACAAAAAGCAGCAGCAATTCTTAACAGCAATTAAAATGTTCCACATTTTAAATACTTTCTACAGAACACGAAATATGTATTTTATTTTCTACAGTTTTACTTATTTCCTTATTTAGCTTTATGTACATTTAAGCGCACAGAATCTTTTGAGTGCTACCACCACGACCACGACTATCACCGCCATGCCACCTGCATTTGAATGAAAATTTTCACTATGTTCACTTGACGACGTTCTGTTCGAAATTATGTTTTAGCTTTTTTTGTATCGTTGTGAATTTTTGCTGGTATTACACAGCTTATTTATGTATGCGTAAAAGTAATATCCCTGCAGTTAAAAATGAGTAGTTCACACAAATTACTTAGTATATTACCTAGCCAAACAAATGATCCTACTGCAGGACAAGTATGAGTCACTTTACTACTTTGTGGTAGCTTCTTTCAATAATACTATTCAGCGAGAATATTGTCTTGTAATTCTCATATACCACAATCTTATTAGTTAATTTACAGCTTTATTACTTTAAATAATTGCACAAGGGAAAACTTATGACGTTCGTGTTGTACAACCTTTCGTTCTTTCTTCCTTCTTCCCACGAATATCCATTTTCTTTGTCGTTTATGCTGATGGCCGATCGCCAGCAACGACATGTGGTAGACCGAGACAACCCGAGCATTCAATTTAACATTGATTTTAAGTATAGCGACATGCGGCAAAGCGAGTCAACCTAAACATTCGATTTGACATTTAATTTTAGTACAAGGTTAACAGAAGAAAAAAATATAAATATTACACTCAATTGACATTTAGTTTAAGTACAAGGTTGCCAGAAGGGCAAAGTTTAAATCCTGCTTACATTATATCAACTAATGCAATACTATAATATTATAATATTTTTAAAACTTTATGGAATTTTAAAACTTTGTCATATATCTCATTTGTATTTATATATATATATATATATATTTATATCTTATTTGTATTTACAGATGTAGAAACATATTTATAATAAATTCTGAATATACTATATTCAAGTTTTTGTTGTGGTATTTTTTTGTATCTGACAAAAAATATAGTCTAGTTACTTAATTTTAAACTAGTTTAACACTATATCAAAACATACTCGAAAGTTATCGAGGATAGGACAATTGTCTTTTCGTGGAGCATCAGCATGGAAAAAAACGAAGTAAGTTGCGTGTAAATGAGATTGCGGAATGAATGAACTAGTTACCGGTGTACAAGTATGAAACAAGTAATGACATCTCTGTGTCTCTAGGTAAAACTATACGCTCTGTAAAACCAAATCATTGACGCCATTTCTTAACATTTAGTTCTGTCAACAATATTCAGTTCATAAACAATCCAGTTTCATACAACAACATATCTTTTTTTCGCTCGTCAAAATGTCGAATTTTGTACCTACAAACTACGATATGCGGACATCATTGATTTTCTGTTTCCAATTGAAGAAATCTGCTTTGGAATCTCATCGAATGCTTGTGGAAGCTTACGGCCAACACGCTCTAGGCAAAACAGAGTGCAACGAGTGTTTCAATAAGTTTAAAAGTGGCGATTTTAATGTGAGAAACGAAGAACGTGGAAGACCACCGAACAAATTTGAAGATGCCGAATTGCAACCTTTACTTGATGAGGCTGATGGTCAAATGTAAAAACAACTTGCAGGACAATTAAATGTGACTCAACAATGCACTTCTCAACGTTTAAAAGCCATGGGATTGGTTTTGAAGGTGGGAAGATGGTAAGATGGGTGCCGCATGAATTGACTGAAAGACAGCACGAAAATTGAAAAACCATCTGTGAAATGTTGATCACCAGGTACAAAAGGTAAAAAATTGATAGATTTCGAGAATCCCAAACGAAAACGATCACATGTTAAGCCCGGTACACCGGCCAAATCGATAGCAAAGCCAAATCGCTTCGGAAAGAAGACAATGCTCTGTGTTTTCTGGGATCAGCGAATCTGGTTTATCTGGTTTGACCTTCTGAAACCAGATGAAACAGCTACTGGTCAACGCTACCAACAACAATTGTCCGATTTGAACCGTGTTTTGCTCTAAAAACGTACAGAATATCAAGCTAGGCAACAGAAAGTGATTTTTCTTGATGACAATGCATCATCACATTGAACAAAACAGACTCGGGAATCGGTAGATTCGTACAACTGGGAAGCCCGCCAGCATGCGGCTTATTCACTAGACTTGACTCCATCTGACCACCACTTATTTTCATCAATAGGGCACGCACTTGCTGAGCAGCACTTCAATTCGTGCAAAAATGTGAAAGAATGGCTCGATGACTGGTTTGACTCAAAAAATGTGTGGAAAAATGTGTAGCCAGCAATGGCCATAACTTTGAAGATTGAATGTAAAACCATTTTTCTTAAATAAATGTGTATTTTGTAAAAAAAATTTCAAGAAAATTACCGCTTTCATACTTGTACACCCGTAGTTGTGGATTTTTTGAGTTAGCTAATTAACTAGACTTCGAGCTAGTCGGTTGTACTGCAGGGTTGTCAAGCAATTGCCCGCGTGTGCGTGTGTTCGTTATTCTCCTATTCAAATTACATTATTTGTTGTTATTTTTTATACAAAAAAGAGAAATAAGAAAAATGGGTTTTCATGTAAATACAGAAAATTAAAAGCCATTTCTACAATTTATCAGAACTGAACCAATTTAAATAATTTTTTTATTGTAGCATTTTTAACACTAAGATTTTAGATATGTATTCATAGAAGTATAAACTGGGAAATGATATAGACAAATGAGAAATGGCAGGGCTGCATAGGTAGAATTATTTTACATTAACCCATTCTGTGTAGTTGTAAGATTAGAAACTATTAAAGATGAACTAAGTAGGGAGGAAAGGACCGGATACCAGATACTTATTAGGGATTTTAACTCTAATAAGAAGAAATGCATTGTGTCCCAAGCTAACTTTGAATCATTACTGGTCTTTAACCCAGTTTACAAAGCAATGTAAACTGGGGTAAAGAACAGGTGAAAAAAATATGGTAGCTGTCTATCTATCAGAAAGAGAATGAGACACCGGAATACATCCTGCTACACAGGAGAAAAGATATCTGTGTCACACTGGCCAGATGCTTTGGACATCATAAAGTTAGAGCCAAAATTCTTACTGAGATTCTTCAGTGCGTCCGGTCTTTCTGACTGTCTTTAAATTCTTTATTTTTTTATTGATGCATCCAATACATAGGAATGCAGAGCATTGTGTTGATGGGAAGAAAGATTGATAGGTGGGAGGAAGAAACATCTAACATTTACGTCTATTTATGAATGTATGTATGTATAGCTACATACATTTACCTACGGATGTGTGAAAGTATCTTAACGTCAGGTGTGCACAAATTGAATTCAGTTTTATTTTCACATAAGAATTTTATTTCAAAATGAATTATATTGCTAACAAAATTCCTATTGGAATAACAATTTTATTCTAGTTGATTATTTCAAATTGTATTAATTAATATTTATTTCACATGTACATATCATTTCAAATAACGAATTCATCAAGAAATTTAATTGAATAAATCTCCTAGTTTTAAATATTATATATATTTCACATAACTATCATGAAATAATATTTGATTTGCAGCAACTATTTGTTATTGACGTTTATGTCTTTAGAATCGTTTTTGTATAGTTAAGCCGGGGGTAAAAAATGATCATCGTAGCGGAAATTGTCACAGAAATGATGGGCAGCGTCCTCTATCAAAAATAGGGTATGTAAATTTTTGTATATACGGCGAAGTTGCAGTTTTTATTCTGCTACTTGCAAATTATCATAGTAGTAATGCGTTGGACTACTACGCAGAGTGTCCGGGGTTCGAATCTCGGCACAGGCAAAATCAAAAAGTATAAAAATTAATTTTTCTACACGCCACCACCTCTTGGCAGGCAATAGCAAACCTACAAGAGTAAAAATGGCCTATGAAAATCTCTTCGAATTCGGCATTAAAAACAACATGAGTGGATGCGAAAAACTCGGCCTACTCCCTCCATGGGCTGTTGTGCCATTAAAAGTAAACAAAGTAAAGTAAGAACAGCAAATGATGGTTCACCTTTTATGGAAATAACAGCAACAAACTACTAACTACACTGACAACTATTTTTTGGGGGTTTTAAAGTGAAAGTGATAGCTAACAGAAAAGAACCAATTGCAAAATCTCACTTCAAACGCACTTTGACAAACTTATAAGAGCACAACTGACAAAACTGCCAGTTGGATATATGTGAGCGCGACAAATAGCGAATATAATTAAACGAGTTTGGTATATTATTCACAGTGTAAGAAAGAGAAGGCATGAGTTGAGTAGTATTATTGTGGTGTTCATACCAATGAACTGGTAGACTTATGAGAAATGTCAGGGCTGCATAAGTAGATAAGATTGATAGCAGCTGAAATATATGAATATTGAGGTTCAGTTCAGTTGAATATGTTTGTTTTGAAGTTCTTTCACATAGCGTCTCGACTATCCATTATTCATGGAAATATGCATGCTCATGTCACGATGTGTATACATATAATTTTTTATGCGTAACTATTGGTAGAGGGCGCTGCCCATTAGTTTCTCGTCAAACTTTTTTGATACTCAACTTATAGAAGACGCTGCCCAGGAGTTTCTCATCAAATTTTAAATGTCAAACAAAAATTTAAAAATTTAAACAAAAAATTTTCATTTTAATAAGCGAATGAAAAATATTTCTTTCCGATGAAACTATGTTTTAGTGTACATATATATATACATATCACATATTTTTCAACTTTATTTATACTAAACATAACCTGAAAACCCAAAACGCGAACGTTCTGAAGAAGTAAATATCTGTAGGGCGTCGAACTAACGAACCACAATTTAAAAAATTTTTTTTTTGGAAATAAAAAATTACCAGAACTTTATGGTTCTATGCCATTACACACGTTAAAACAAAACAAACCAACAAAAAATACATTATACATAAAGAGAAACTATACACATACCAACATTCATATTGAACTTTAAAGGAATTTTACACATATTTATAATTAAAATTTGATTCTCAAAACAAATACTTCTGAGGTTTCCCTTTTCAATCATTAAAAAAACAATAGTCGACGGCATTATTTTCATGCCAGAATTCATAGAATATACAGAATATTCAGGAAATATTTCTAAAATATTAAAATGTGACTAAAACTAAAAATTGATAGTTGTGAATATTTGTGCTAGTTTTAATTATTTCTCCTAGATTTATTATATATTATTTTTTCGGTCATATAAAAAGTATTCGCGGTTGGTGCTCACAAATTTGTCATGTGATTGATGTTTAGCACCTCCGCTATCTCTTGACAGTTTGCGATTCGGCCTTGCTCCACCAGTTGCAAAATTTCATCAGCTTTTTCAGTGTATCTTTCAGTGCACCTTTCAGTGCATCTTTGATATCGAAATTTCCGAAATGGAATCGAGCAAGCCACTTCTGGGTCCGGCGTTAACTCACAGCATCCTTACCGTAAACTACACAAATTGCGGAATGTTTTTGCAGCGGTTCTACATTTTCTATAATAATAAAGCATCACATAGCGTATTTCTTCAGATATTTTACTCATTTTCAAGTCAATGTAACTTTTTACACTAGTTGCGAATTACACAACTGTGTTCACACAAAATGTAGCCTGAAATGCCGCCATTCAAACATGTGTTCGTTTGACATAATTGGATTAGTGTTGTGTCCTGTTCCATTCAACACAATGCTCTGCATTCATAGGGGTACACCCTGTGTGTTGAATGCAACTATAAAAAAAAAACAAAGTGTACCAACACCACGGATACCTTTTATAGACCCGATATATAGAAAAGGTATCATGGAGTCTAAGTTTTCGTGCTCTGGAACTACAAATCTGAAATTAAATTATTAAAAAACAAAGTGAATTATCCAATATGCCGGTTTTTTGTTTTTAAGTCATTGGATTAAATCGAAATCCAGTATTAAGGAGGCTTTGTGATTACTGAGTCTAGAGTTGAAATTCTCAAAATAAAAACAGCGGATCTTTTTGTATGCTTTTAATTTGATTGGATAGAAATTCAGAATAGATAACTTAAATCTTGAATCGAAATTCTCAAAAACAAAATCTTCTGATCCCCAATCTAGTAATTAAAATCTACTGCTTCACTCCACTTGGTAAATAATAGATTTCGTTTAATTTTGTCAAACTTTCGTCAATCGACGTCTGCCATGCACAGGCACGCTGGCACATCAAATTCGATGAAAGTCTAGTCTACAGGTGTTTACAGCGGATTTTAGTTAGATTTGAAAATGTTTGTATGATACTGTTATATTTATTCAAAGTTCTGAGACGGAAAACAGCAAAAAAATTGGCTTCATAAATTATTGTGAAAACCAGTTATTACTGAATGTAATGTGGATATTTATGTACTTAACTTAAACTTAACCTAAAACAATACGAAAGCATGGTCTTAAAATAGTAACCTCACCAACAAAACCGTGCTTAGAGGGCGTGCTACGGGAGTTCTGATTCCCAATCCAGTAATTAAAATCTACTGCTTCACTCCACTTGAGCTAAAAGCTTAATTTTTTTTTTAAACTTTCGAACTTTTATGCACCAATTTTGGGTTTTCCACCTATGCCTTTTTATCATTTACTACGATAGTACTTAGATTTCCAAAGTCGGAACCCTGGCCAAACTTAATGGAAAGATGAAATATAAAATTTTAAATTCTGTCTAATCATTCTGTTTAGTTTTTTTTATCTAATTGTGAAAAAATCTTCAAATACATTGGCGCAATTTGAAACAAATAAATAAATAAATCATTTTAAACACATTTTAAAACACAAAATTCTATTTCTAATTTGTTGAAATTTTCTTTCAATAAATTTACATTAACAAATAAAAATATTTCAACAGCAAAAATGCCATAGCAGAGGAAATAAATTGACCACATTTCAAAATAAACTACAGAGTAAACGAAAACTAAATTTTTAGAGTCTTTAAGTTCTTTACGACAACAATGGAATGCAAAGCTGGTTGTATGCTTTAAAATGAATAGAATGAAAAAAAATAAATACATGAAGTTTACTTTTCAACAATGAATCTCAGCGGACCCATTTACACGTCCCACCGCACGAGAGGCGTATACGTGTATATACGTCATGGTCCGGACTGCTTTGCGTAATGCAGATGGTGAGTGGGTGAAGTAACTAATGCTAATGGTCAAAAAAAAAACAGCAGCTACATATTATAAAATCATTTAAAATATTCAAACAGTATATTGTACATATGTACAATTCAGAGTCGGATAGGACAATTAAGCCATAGTGTTTATTGAAGTCAAGGTACAAACATTTAAAATAGGTCATCATAATTATGTTGCTGGACAAGTACAACAAATAAAACCAATGTAGTAGCTAGATACATATGTATGTAGGAATGTTAGATGGTCGCCGTGGTGTAGTTGGTAACCTGCTATGCATAGTGTCCGGGTTTCAAATTTCAGCACAGTCAAAATCAACAAGTAGAACAAACAATTTTTCAATTCGGCGCCTTCACCTCTTGGCAGCAATGGCGACCTTACAAGAGTAAAAAAATTGTGTTAGAAAAGCTTTTCACTTTGCCGTTCGGAATCGGCATAAAACTGTAGGTCCCTTCCATTCATATATAAAAATAACACGAGAAACATAAGTAGAAATTTCGGCCTAGGGCCTCCACGGACCGTTGTCCCATTAAATTTGAGAAATAGGGGGTAAATATCAGATGTTTGAAAAAGGAAATTGTTCGAAGTACCCTTCTAGCAGTTGAAATTTAGTATACCAGTGATTTTTGGGACATTTTTAGCTTTAATAGGATTTAAAACTTAAGCCCGAGGGGGCGCAGGAGCAAAAAAGTGGGAAAAGTATAATTTTCTTTAGTACAGGAACCGACCAATTTGCTTGAAATTTTGTGTATCAAGGTCTGTTAAGCCAAGGATACCATTTTGGAAGCTTCAATTTGAACTTTAAGTTATTCGTGAGGGGGCTTCAAGGCACAAGTTAGTAAAAAAAACCTTAAAAGAAAATATGTCAGACATCTTGAAATTACCTCTTCTTCTCAAAAAGCAATGCCATGAAATGTCTCCAGTATGTCGATCCACTCTAATGTTAGAGAAAGTGGCGCACCTTGATACCAGGTGTACCTTGATACCAGGTGTACCTTGATTACATTGCCATAACTTAAGCATTTGCTTTATAAGAACAAAATATCCCATTAAAATGAATGCAACATGATCTCATTTCTTTTCGCATTCAATAATTGATTTGATTAGCAACGTTGAACAATTTACAAAATTAGCTGAAAAATGTGTGTATAAAAAATAAGGTTAACAATTTTTTGTATTTGTTGTGTTAATAAATGGATTTCGAATTAGGCTAATTGAAAATAAATTCCATTTTTTAATGTGATTAAAAAAAAAAAAAATATTACAAATAAAATAATTCGCCATACAAAAGATTGCCGATCCAGATTTCAGTACCCTCCCATAAGTTTCACTTCAATAAATACCGCATTTAAACAAAACCTTGTAATGTCCTCCCTCAAACAGCGAATTAAGTATTTTGATTTAATGCCATATCATGTATTGTTATGACTGATTTTTAGATAAAAGCATCAAGAGAAAATGAAGAAAAATAATTAACTTGAAAAAATACGATTTAAGGTATGCTACTTTCTTCTTTTATGTACGAGTACATACATATATAAATTCATATAAACTTTTTATTTTGTTTGCAATATTACCATAGAAATTAAATACAATTAACATAACAAGCTTGGTGAAGAAACTAGTAGCGAAATCTTTAAAGAAACATAGAAATACAATCATGCATATGATATGTACAGGGTTATGCGATTGATGTGTTACCAAGTTCACACCGGTATATCTGGCAACGCGATATTGCCAACTATGTCAAATTCATACCAATGAGAGCTGTTTATATTGTTTACAAGCTACCACAAGCATTTGCGTCTAAGTTTTATAGAACCAAAGACAGCATTGCCAAACGCTATGGTGGTGGACGAAAAAACAGCAACATCACCTGAAATGGTTCGGAAAGTGAGGACTCGACTTGAACGAAATCCACGTCGTAGTTAAATCAAATGGCTAAAGAACTGCAAATATCCCAGCAAAGCATCCAACGCATATTCCAAAATGAGGTCAAGGTAAAGCCTTACAAGTTCCAAAAGGCACATGATCTTACACCAAAGCAAAAAAAAGTGAGACTCGAAAGAGCAAAGGAGTCGTTACGCACGAACGTGGAGAATTTCCAAACATTGTGTTCTCTGATGAGCAAAATTTCTCCATTGAGCAGTTCATAAACTCTCAAAATGATCATGTTTACTTAACTGAACGCACTTCCGAAAATTTGAGCCTACGAACGGCCACCCGAAGTAATTTTCCATCTCAAGTAATGGTATGGGCAACTGTGACCGCCGATGGACGCTGTCCAATCGTTTTCAACCAGCTTGGTGTCAAAGTCAATGTGACTTATTATCGGGAAAATATTTTGAAAGCTACTTTAAAGCGGTGGGCACGCAAACATTTTGGTCGTACACCATGGACGTTCCAACAAGACTCGGCACCGTCTCATAAAGCTCGTGTGAACCAAGAATGGATAAAAAATCATGTTCCACACTTCATTTCGTCCACTCAATGACTTTCGAATTTCACACATTTTTGTAATTTGAATCAATAAAAAATAATGACACACAAAAACAAAAAAAATATGGTCGTTTGAATAGGTTCAATCGCCTGTATACAGTTCAATCGCCTAACGCTGTATACAGCGAGCAGTATACTTCAGTATACTCGTACAAGCCCCAAGTGAAATTCAATGAAATTCGATTCGTTTTGATTCTTCGAGACAATTGATAAATCACCATTGCAACTGTGAGAATTCTTGAATTGTTTGCTTGTGTGCATTCAGTATGTCTGTGTGAGTGAGAAATGCTGCAGAAGAATGGTATTATTTGCAGTTTCAATGATTTTCTATATGCTTTAAAATTAAGCGGGTACACACATTGTAGAGAAAATATCAACAAAGTCATCGTAAACAAGCAAATAAATCAGTCAACACATTGTTGTTGACTGGAAATGACAAAGTTGGCTAGTGTAAGGGAAATCTCAAGAGTATTACCTAGCAGCCGACATCAGTGAATCGCTGTTTGCATTTTGTTTATTTCATTTTCCTATATACTTTAAATATTTTAATACCTTACAATCACAACATGGAGTTCATGGGGTACATATTCAATATAACTATAAATTTACTGTTTAAATTTTTGATATTCTTATTATTCTTATGAATAAAGAAAAACAGCTGAAACTTTGCTATTGAATTTGTATATTAATAGTCGAATACTTAGAATAAAAGTAGAAAATGCATAATGTTTTAAAATTATATTTTCCTGTTTCAGCAAAAATCTTCAACTTCGAACAACAAACTCCACTTCATTTTACTTCTACTAACCACATGTATGCGCCCGCTGCTTGCAGCACACAAGGATTTCAATTGGAATATAGAAAATAGCAAACCAACTGAACCATAATCGAAAGTGGCATTATAATCCAAATGAAGCGAAATGATGAGTTACACAGATGAAGCAGATGAAGCCACAGAAACAAACGCAATTAAATTACTATTGCCATTATCATTGGAACAATTACGTGCATCATTAAAGAAAGTGCGCATTAAGAATAAAAGGTAGTAAAGTAAGTATCGAAGTGAACCAACGGCAGCACTTTCTATTAAATCAAGTCAACACAAAACGGAAACCAAACAACCAATATCAATCCAAACCAAACTAATCGAATTTCAACTACGTCACTACGTTAATATATCACAAAATGCTGGCTAACATATTTCGTATGCTGGCCATGTTAATAACAATACAATCCAATTGCAATCCAGTCTTAACTGCAGCATCGCTATCTGCAGCAGTAGTAGTAGCAGCAGCAGCCAATACAAATGGCAGACCGACAGATACATTTTACATACGGCATGGACGCTCAAAGGTGCGACACTCAAACGAAAAGGAGAAAATATTGCGTAGTTTGCTAGCCGTCACTAACGCAAATTTGACACATGATGCAGCTGGAGTCTATAGTGTGAGCTATGATAATGAGCTTAATAGTGCGGCGGTAACCAGCAGAGGTGGTGGTTCTCCACGTAGATTTGGTAGTTCGATGAGGTCAAGTAGCAGTAGCAGCATAATACCCAGCGGCAATGGGCATTTGTTTGGCAGTGAATATTGGCAAAATTCCGATGCAAATGGTACGATGATTGCAGATCATCAGGTACCACTTCCATCAGCAGCACCAGTCGCCAAATCATATGTGCCAGGACCAGTAGCCACATCATCGATAGCAATAGTAGCGGGCGACATAAGTTATCGACGCGGTAAAACCATACCGCACCCCCCCACTCAGGCACCGGACTCTGTTACTGCTTTGGTGCCGGTAACGCATAAAATACGCAAATTGCACATGAAGAAAATAATGGAAAGAATACGCAATCGTGTAGACAAAAGACTGGGGATTACCAAAGTGTCGAAAAATCATCGAAGTTTAATTGAAGCTGAACATATTCAGGGCAGACCAACAGATGTAAACGAAGATGATGATGACGATGATGAGGACGCATTGGCGATTGGTGGCGAGTTAAGTGAGGTCATGCAAATGGCAGATGAATTGGACTTAGTGGATGTCAAGAACAATATCAACCACAACAGCAACAATAACGGCAAAGACAATTCATTTATGGACGACGAATATCAAAACGATGAAGAATACGTAACGACAACGGCATCAGCAGCAACAGCATCGAGCATTGCATCGATACAAAAGCAACAATCGGATGAGTTATCATATGTTGCAACATTTACCCAAGTACCCGATGATAATGACAATGATGGAGTGAATTTCCAATTGGATAAAACCATTGAAATGACCACGGAGCGACCCAAACTCGCATACGCAAAAAGTATCGAAGAAAGGACAAATGTATACAATGAGTTGGCAAATAATTCGCACCCATTACTGCCACTCAAAAACTATGCTACATCAAGATTTTTGCATAAGCTTCCGACACTTCCACTAGCAAAGTCACCGAAATTTCACATAACAAAATCGACATTGCTAAGTTCAGATGAATCGAATGAAACCGATTACTCATTCAGTAAACATTTTGATTCATTAATTACTGCAGTCAATGTCGCCGATTTACACACTGATGCTGATAATGAGGCGACACCGCCAGACACGTACGAGTTGGATAGTGCACAAGATATGAGTGAATTACTGGTGTCCGTGAAAAATGATAATAACTCAACAGATGATGAGCAACAGAAATTGGCCATTGGCGATGCTGGAAGAGATTCGTCAATTCATTTAACGCACATTGATGGCAGTGGAGTGTTTTACTCCTCGGAAGCGCCCACATTGCGAACTACGGATTACACTGATTACATTAACTTATCTGAAGCAAATTCGCTTGGCTCTAGTCAAGCGCTGGCGAGCACTAGCGTCGGTGGCATTGCTATGGATCGGCAACAAGCGCTGGATGTGGAAGAGATAAACTTTGAAGATGTTGGCCTCTCGGATAACTTTGAAGATGGCACCATGGATGACGGTCACATGATCGACAATCACAATGCAAATGGTTTTCCTTTGAGTACAGGCGATGGCAGCGACGATGAGCCTGATGGCTATGAAACAAATCGCTATTTGGCGGGCGTGGTCGATGCGGCCAACGAAGATGAGATCTACGATTGGGATGAAATATCACGTAATAATCGTCGAAATTTAATGCGCGGTCGCGATGTCGTTACGAAGTTTCTACAAATCGTTGAAACACAACATTCGCTTGGCTCGAATTGTGAAGCGGGCACGTCGCTGAATCTCGGTGAGGGCGTGGTGGATCGTTATGCGCAGGATCGTTTTCGTGTTGAGGCGGAGGTGGCGGTGAACCGTGCCAATATGCTGACGAGGTAAGTGATAATGAAGAAGAAGAAGAAGGAGAAGAATAAAAGATAAGAAAATCCAATTAGAATACAGCAGCTAAGTATTCTCTAGCTTTTTCCTAATAGGTTAAATAGCCGAATTGAAAGTTGTTTTTAGGAAATGAGGCACTACGGCACTTGGTGATACTGTTTAGAATTTTGTGTATTAATTTAATCGTATTTTTTTCGAACCTGGCAACTTTGCATAGTTGCTGGAAGCAGACACCTCAACGTCACTGCGATCATATTCATGAGATTTGTGGTGTAAATACATATATTTCTTGTTTAGAATTTCAAATGTGAATAGCTTATATGTATTATTGAAACACAAAGAACTACCACTGAGATCACTGATGTGGGACAGAGGCTGATTCCGGAGCAATTGTCTGACATGCCTGTTCTATATACGTGCATTGTTGTTATTCTTACTACGGCAAACCTAAAGGTCATTAAGCCTTTTTAAAATATATCTTTTACTTTACTTTTAATGGCACAACAGCCCATGGAGGGCCTAGGCCGAACTTTTCGCATCCACTCATGTTGTGCGTGTTATATTTGTACATGAATGGAAGGGACCTACAGTTTAATGCCGAATCCGAACGACGAAGTGAAAAGCTTTTCATAGCAATTTTTACTCTTGTAGGTTTGCCATTGCCTGCCAAGAGGTGGTGCCGTGTAGAAATATTATTTTTTCTACTTTTTGATTTTGCTTGTGCCGAGATTCGAACCCCGGACACTCTGCGTAGCAGTCCAATTATGCTTCGATTAGGTACTATCCAATACATAATGCTCATATATTCGCTTTCGTTCATTTCGTTCTTAACATTTTATATCCTTATCATGCCAATAATTTAACTGATATATTTCATTACATTAAGTTTTCATTTTTGTTTAAAAACCCACAAAATTAATGTACCTTGTTTAAGAAAAGCAAAAGAAACAATGACAACAAAATAATACATAATAATAATAATCTAAGCCAAGGCAAACTTTCTACTCTTAACTCCAGTGCAATGCAATGACTCGATAGCAAATCGAATACAGTAGGAAATTCTTTGGGAAAATTTAACCACTCCTAGTCACTTTTGCCTTCAGTTTCAGTAACTGTGCAAAAACATTTCTTAGAAAGCTGCATGCTTGCGTTGATAAAAGTTCAATTACTTTTTGCGTTGATATTTTTTACACAGAGAAGAGAAGGGGGGGAGGGGGGGGGACACACGTTGACGAGTTCTTACTATTTACTAAGTAATATATGTGTGCATATGTGTATGTGCATGTATGTATGTATGTGCACGTATGTATGTATGTAGGTATATGTGCATATGTATAAGTGTACTAATATCCAAAAGATTTTTCCATCATTTGACATTTCAAGGGTATTCGATTCAATATCAAATCATGTCATGTTAAGCCAGAAAAGAAAAGGAAAATTATTGGTATTGTACATAGTTGGTAGCATTTAGTTGTAGCAAAAACGGATGCGGTATACACGTACTCGGCGGTACTTGTACCTTTGAGCATGAATGAATGTTTTGTATCTGTGTAAGTGAGTGTAGCTGTTAGAAAATGTATGTGTTTAAGCAAGTGTGCGTCACACAGAGGAATGTGTAACTGTGTGCGTGTATATATGTGTGTGTATTTGTGAAAGTTTTGATTTCATTTTGGTTTGCTTAAATATCAACTTTTGCTGTTTGGGGACATTTTGAGGTGGTATTTTGTATTACACCCTTTGCCCGTGGTTTTGCTGCTATTTTTCCTTCTTCGGTGGTTTCTCATGCTCTCCAAATTTCTATATACCTACTGAATGGATGAAACTTTATATTTGGGTGTGGTTTTGGTTAAAGAATTGTAAACAAAATTGTTGTTGTTGTTGTTATTGTTGCTTCTTTGCTTGTTGTTCTTCTTTAAATACTAAACAGATTGAGTAGTCGAAATACCAGATTACCGATAACATTGTCAGTTTTTCTTGTTAAATTATTGGATTTATTGTAAATGTATTTTAGCAAATGTATCTAACATGGAAAAGCATCTCTTATATCATGAGCACTAAACATGAACATTGAACATGAACTAGCAGAGAGAGAATCAGCAGCAAAAGAAATGTAATGTTTTGGGCAATTCCACTAACATACTTACATGCATAGTAAATAGCCTAAACTTAAATACATCAATGTCCCCGAGTAACTGTGACAATAAATATTTCATTAATGTGTTTTTGTGGTCTCCGTCGCGTAGTGGGTAGTGCGTTGACCTGCTACGCAAAATGTGCCGAGCTTAAATCCCCGGCACAGTCCAAATCAGAAAAAAGATTAAACAAATTTTCTACACGGCGCCACCGGCTCTTGGCAGGCAATGGCGAACTTACAATAGTATAAATTGCTTATGAAAAGCTTTTCACTTCGCAGTTCTGATTCGGCATTGAATGGAAGGCATTTATAAATATGACACATACAACATGAGTGGATGCGAAAAACTTGGCCTAGGCTCATCATGGGCTATTGTGCCATTAAAAAGAAAAGTACAGGGTGTTTTTTTTAGAAGTGTGGTTTTCAAGAAGAAATAAAACGCATATAATTTCATGTTATGCCCAAGAATTTAACTTTATTATAAAGTTAAGGATTTGCCATTATGTTTTAAACATGATTTCGCTCAAGTGGTCGCCGCGGCTGGTTCGAATAAATTCCAGCCGAGAGGCCCAATTTTTAACCACTTTTTGCAGCAATACGGGTCCGTATGTCAGTAATAACGCGCCGAATATTCTCTTCCAAGGCTTCAATCGTCTCGGGCTTATCTGCGTAGACAAGCGACTTCACATAACCCCACAAAAAATAGTCCAGCGGTGTTAAATTGCACGATCTTGGAGGCCACGCCACTGGCCCACGGCGCTAGCAAATGCACTCACCAACAGTTTCCTTCAATAAATTGATTGTTTCGTTGGCTGTATGGCATATATCGCTGTCTTGTTGGAACCAAAGGTCGTCCACATCAATATCCTCCAATTCACAATTCAGGTACAAAAAAGTCATTAATCATGGCTCTATAGCGTTCCCCATTGACTGTAACATTATGACCGGCTTCATCTTTGAAGAAATATGGACCAATGATTCCCTCTGCCCACAGAGCACACCAAACAGTGACTTTTTGAGGATGTAACGGTGTCTCAACAATGGCTTGTGGATTATGATCACTCCAAATGCGACAATTTTGCTTATTAACGTACCGTGCCCATTCAACCAAAAGTGAGCTTCATCGCTGAATAAAATTTTCTTGTGAAAATCGGATTCGAACCGAACCATTATTTTGGTAATAAATTTGTACGATTTGAAAACGTTGTTCAGGAGTAAGTCTATTCATTGTGAAATGGATAACTAAAGTGAGTATAAATCAAGTGGCAGCTGTCAAAAAGACCAACTCCGAAAAAAGTATTGCCAGATTGAAAACCACACTTCTAAAAAAAACACCCTTTATATGCTGTTCGCTTTTGTACCAGAAATGACATTAAAGTCAGTCGATGTGGCTAAAATTTAAATGCTGTAAAAGTTTGTGTGTTTGTGCACATTGGTTCATTTCAGAGGTGTGATTGATTTGTTTTATCTTTTCTTCTTTTTTTTTTTTTGTTAACCTCATGTCACTCTTCATCAATTTAAAATTAAATTTGCATTTACAACTTTTTAATACGCTTAAAAATGTCTTCATATTTCACGTGCATTTATTTGAGAAGTTTTGGAAATTTGACACGTTTCTGTGCGGCCAGCGAAAACTGAAACTGTATTCATTAGTGAGATAGAACTTTTCCATTAAACATCTTAAAATTTTATTAAGAATCTGTCAGATGTTATTTGACAAGCTTTACTTGTTTAGCCTAAAACTAATTAATATCATGTCAGAATGTTTGCTAGGTAGAATGAATAATTTGTAATATTAAACAAGTATACAAGAAGATAGTAAAATAGCAATTCCAAAAGACTAAATAAAGTCATTAAATGCTTCAATTAGCGGTTATTCAAGGTGTATCCATCGGAAGCTATCTTTCAGGCAATTTATGGATTCCTTGCCAGAAAACCCGTTCATCTTTAAACGAATAAATCCAATTTTAGATACTTTCAGTTGAAGAAAAGCGCATTTTGCATCGATGGGAATAAGTGATAGTCAGACGGATCAAGGTTCGGTGAATACAGTGGGTGAGTGAAAACTTACTTTTACTTACTTTACTTTTAATGGCACAACAGCCCATGGAGGGCCTAGGCCAAGCTTTTCGCATCCACTCATGTTGTGCGTGTTATATTTGTACATGAATGGAAGGGACCTACAGTTTAATGCCGAATACGAACGGCGAAGTGAAAAGCTTTTCATAGCAATTTTTACTCTTGTAGGATTGCCATTGCCTGCCAAGAGGTGGTGCCGTATAGAAAAATTATTTTTGATTTTGCCTGTGCCGAGATTCGAACCCCGGACACTCTGCGTAGCAGTCCAACGCATTGCCACTACGCAACAGCGACCACTGAGTGAAACTTCCCATCCACTATTTTCCAAATAATTAAAAATCGGTCTAGCAACAAAACTTATTTAACCTCGATAACGTCCTTCTGCTACCTAATCACAGTATTGCCGAAAAGTAGTAATAAGTAGTCAAGTACGTCCAGTATCTCATTATATGGTGCAGGTATTTTTTATTGCCAGCAGTCCTATCGCGATTAGGGTGTCTAATAAAGTTAATAATTTTCTCGAGACAAATTGGTCTCTGTTTAAAAATGTAAAAAATTAACAAAAAAAAGTTTTGAAGTCTGAAAAAGAAACCTTTCCCCCTCAGCCCCTCCCCCACCAAAGTTGCGATAAAAACCAATTGCTTCGGGTTACCAGATCATGACGTAAAAAGATATATCGACCCGTCATCAGGAAGTTGCTTTCATATGGGATATATTTTTCGAACCGATTCTATGCCAGCAAAAGGCTGCATTTTCGATTGAGTGCCTGACACCATTGGACATTAACCGCGAAAGTTGCGGAGATGATATTGTGATCGATGTGTTATTATTCTCAGTAATCATAGCCGAGGAGATATTGGTTGGTTTTTTTTTTTGTTGTCGATTTTCATACTATTTTCCGAAAACAGACGTACTGAAGTGTAAATCATCCCTGGCATCATCATAACTAGTTTAACAATGCCATTAATAATGACATCAAAACAAACCTGTGGTTACCTAATCATCTAGTTTTCACCCACATTTAATTAATTAAGTAATAGGGTTGTAAAAAGCCTGAACACGTTCTCAAAAACATACAAAAATTAACGAGCGTGGTTTTATGAAGTCAGAAAGGTTGAATCACTGAAAGGTTTAAAATTGTTGGATACGAATTTTAGCAAATTTTTTAAATGATTAGACATTTTATATTTTTTAGCTAATTATAAAAATTTTACTATCAAGGGAATTTTTTTTTTTATTCTTAAATAAAATTCTCAAATAATTAATTTTCCTGATTCTTTCGGAACTCGAGAGTTAACTTTATATGAAAGTCGATACTACATGCTCCCTTTGTCAGATATTTGGTAGCCACACGAAAATATGGAATATTTCACCACGAGATATTCAGGCTGTGTGAACCAATTGGAAAAAGATTGACCTTAAATTGTTCAGGCAACAGGAGCAACATACTGGAATCTTCAAGGTAGTAGAAAGAAAGGAGAAAGCAAATTGATATCGAGACTGTATCCATGCATGTAAGCTGCGGTGAATTGGTAAAACTTTCAACGTACAGAATATTATGAAATGATTATTGTATGGCTGTTTTTGTTTTCTTTGCAGTAATGAAAATTCTTATACGACTTTACATAAAACGGGCTAAAAATATGCAACTTCATGTAGTTACCTAAGAGAATGTATAGTATGTAATGCTTTCACAGTAAGTCAGGCGTTTATTTAAATTTCTCCCACTGAATAATCACACAATTATGCAGTTTCAAACTAAACTGAAAATACGTAATCTTACTTGCTGTAAAATTTACCTACAGAACTTATGCTTTATAATATGTTTTGAAAACATATTTCCCTCCAAATTATTGTAGACAGCGAGAGGGCTCGCGGTATATGTAGTATGCAACAAAACCATAACGCATGAATACTTATGTACATCATCTATGGTACAATTATGTATTTAATTACATATTTTGAAAGTACTTCTTCTGAACATCTTTCGAATATATGCTGTGGCTTTGCAAAGAGCCAAATTTTTCACATAATTTTAATTTCTTCAGTGCTGCTCCACTAAGCACACACTTTCCGGGAAATACGAACAATGACAAAACTTTTCCAGTACTAGTCTCAATTCTGTAATATGTATTCCTCGCAAACATATTCCTGGATATTCATACACAGTTCTCATTCACAAAAATATTCTAATAATATTCACTCAATATTCTATAAAATTCTGGAACAGAAAAGTTTTTGACTTTTTTCAAATTGAAACGCTTTTAACTTCATATGCTCGTGCATGTATAGAGTTGCAGTTTGCTTGAAACGTTTGTATTCCAGTTATTGTATTAAGCACTTAATCGCATTACAGAGTTAAAGGGTTTCGCAAACTAACTCATAACTTATTTAACTTATTTTGATATTTCTTGCATTTGTTGTTTTCTGTTTCGTGTGTGTGTGTGCAAGTATGTGACTGTGTGGATTGTTGCTTTACCATTTGCAATTTACGTGTCTCCGAATAAAAAACAAAATATTAATAAATAAAATAAAGTATTGCTTGTAATAAAGAAAATCAAAAAGTTGTTGCATGTTTTTAAAAACTGGCAATTGTTAGAGGCATAAGTCAAAGCTTTATGTGAGTTTCACCTTGCTATTTTTTCCTCCCTTTCACATACAACAATTAACATACTCCTTCATGCCATGTCTAGACTCGTCGACCAATAAAGTAGTAAGCTAGTTTTTAATAATTTTCCTTCTTCAAGGTAGTGATTTTCTAATTGTGGTGGCAGCAACTGCCAATGTTGCCGCCGTCAATGAAATACGTACGTAAAGTTTCAGCATAATTTTTTATTTACTTTAACTATTTGCAGGTGTATGTACGTATATATATATATATTAGAAAATGATGGTTTTTCTGTGTGTATATTTGTGTTTGTGTATGTGATGTTAGTGGCTTTTAACTTTTCGTTGTATTTTATATTTGTAAGCCACAACTCTAAGTTGTAACGAAAGGAAAAGTAGTTGAAAGTTTACAGTGGAGAAGTTTAGTACTTAAGCATTGCAGTTGAAAAGTTTACGAAAAGCTAAACTACTTAACGTTAACTTCGTTATTTTTTCGAACTAGATAAGATATTTTCCATAGTATTCTTCTTTTCTTTTCTTTTTCTAAAAATTTGTGAATATTTGAAACTGAAATATTTAAGTAAGAATTTGGTATGCATCCCATTAGATTCTAAAATATAAGATGCAGTTAATGTCTTACTATTAAATGCTGTAAATTGGATTTGGCGTTCAGGAAGCGATTTTCTGAGTGCGTGGGCTCATAAGAAACCACTCTACTTAACTGTCAATGCTACACAAACCATAGCAGTTTAGAAGGAGAGGAAAGTTGACAAAAAAATGTTACGTAAAATGCAAAAGATTTAGTTTTTCTAAAAATTTACTCACATATGTATAATAGAACTAAAACATTGTGTCGATTTTGGTTTTTTTGATTTTTTTTTCCAGTGCAACTTCTTAGGGGAGGGTACTGAAATCTGGATTGGCAATCTTTTGTACGGCGAATTAATTTATTTTGTTTGGCTCCTATGCACACATCATAAAATTACAACAAACTCATTTCTCTCACTCTCTTTAATGACGAATAAAATCGAAATGTTACGCTGTTACACATAGAGTGGTGGGTAGCGAAATAGCGCTAACAAAAGAAGGAGTAAACAAAATCCACTCTTCCAAGAACAATACGAACATCACTGTATTTCTCTCTCTCTCTCTCTCTCTCTCTCACTCTCTCTTATTTATGTATTTGCACTAAAGGAATTGCTCGCAAAGACAACATACCATTCATGTACAAATATAACATGCACAACATGAGTGGATCGACACTGATAAACTGAAGTTCATTGTGGTAAAGGCATAACACTTGCCACAATGGCTGTCTATGTCTTTATCGGTGTCGTGTGTGATTGCATGCCCTCTCTCATTCTTCCTCCTTCTTCCTCCCACCTATCCATCTTCCTTCCATTCAACACAATGCTCTGCATTCATAGGGGTACACCCTGTGTGTTGAATGTATCAATAACAAACAAAAAAAACACGACTAAAAATAACAGTAAATTCCTCTAAAGTCAATTACTCGCTAATATGAAAATTACTCGATTGTTCGCAGTCGACCGCATGTATATGTATGTGCAGAGGAGAAGACATTGAGTGAGCCGATGTCTCTGTTTCTTTTACAACAAATTTTCCATATATATACTTGCATACTATAGTATGCAAAAAAATCAGATCACAATACCGGCTGTCATTGTCTGTTCATGTACTCAATGTTACTGTCTCTCATATTGAAAGGGACGAAAGGAATTTTGTTTTAGAATTTCAGAATTCTGCGTTGAAATTATTACAATTTTTCATTTGGGATGATTTTTGCATTTACATTTTTCATTGCATTGAGTTGAAAGAACATAGAAGTAAGAGGACGTGAGGAAACATACGAAATGGTAACGAAGTGAAGCAAGTTGGCCGTGATAAATTTCTCTTCAGCGGCGAGTTCTCAAACTCTCACGCCTTTTTTACTTTTTGTATTATATTCTATTTTAATTTTGATATTAAAATCTGAGGTGTATTGATTGAAGTAAACTTTTTGTGTTCCTATTTTTAATACTAAGCCGTTATTCTCCTCACCTCATCGGAAATCTTCAGGCAACAAGTTAAATCTTACTATTTTTAATATTATTCCGTCATTCTTCTCTCCACATCGGAGTTTTCCTGGGAAATCTTCATGCAACAAGTTAAATTGTACAAGTTCAAAAAATTTTCAACTGTTTGTATTAACCTAGAAAAATTGGAAAGTTAGCCAATCGTGAATGTGAAAATGTACAAATGCAATTTTGTTGCATAGTGATATGTTTCAACTGTTGTTTGAAAAACCAATTAATTTGTGGGGCAAATTGTGTGTTATTTTTTTTTTCTAAATATCACTCATACGCCCCCAAGTGCATTGAATGCGTATATGAGAACAAATAGAAAAAAATTAATGGCTTATCACACAATTTTCTGTTTTAATTCTCTAAATTGAATTTTGCGGCAGCTACCCAAATTTAATACTGTTAATTTTTCAGAACTGAAACAAAAATAACTTGCACTGTTTTTATTAAACTAGAAACTTAGTCAAAGTCTAGAAATTGAATTTTGCTACATAATGTTTCAACTGTTGTTTGGAAAACCAGTGAATATGTGGACTAAATTTTATTCTTTTCTGATTATTGTTTCAAATGTTACTCATACGCCCCCTAGTGCAGTATATATGCGAAAACAAATAAAAAATAACAAAGCAATGGCTAATCACGCAATTTTCTGTTTTAATTCTATAAATTGAAGTCTGTGGCAGCTACAAAAATTCATTATTGCAAAAAAAAGGACTCCAAATAATGAATACCAATCGGCATAGCAAGCAGGCAAGTTAAATTTATAAACCACACAAAACATGGGAATACAAATTGATTTTCATAAACAATGAGGTGAAACAATCATATTTCAGCGAAAATCTAAGTCAGTTTATATTTTAATTGCACCACATGCGGAATTAGTGATCTTATTTCAATATAATTTTTAATAAAACTAACGACGTTCGGCATTTGTTTAATGCAATTTTGTTCACTCGCATGAAAAGAATGTACATATGATATTAATTTGTAAGTAATTTTACGAAATGCAAATGTGAAAATGTTCGCGTTTTTCATTTACAAATATTTATTTCCTAATTGCTGGCAAAAATTCAATTGCACGAAATCATTTGCTAAGGAACAGAGAAAAGTAAAAGAACGAGCGAACAACAAGCATTGTCGTTCAATTGTTGTTTTATTGCTATTGTTTGTAATTGCGAATTTCCGCTACTTGCAATAATGCGCATACACAATTTATGCTACGCTGTGTGAGGAGAACCATCTTACTTACTAAAGCTATTGCTGCCGGTGTTGCTTTAGTTGCTGTTGCCACTTTTACTTTACACTAAATGAGCCTCTTAGAGAACAAACTAAAAAGTTTCGACATCAGTTGCTCATGGCAAATGTGTGCAGCAGCAAATAGTAAACAATCAAGAAAGAAAACAAGCAAAAAAAAATCAAAGTACTTTTTGCGCAATTTGAATTACAAAGCACACCACCTAACGGAAATTGAAATGTACACGCGCGTCATTTTGAGTATGTATTTTTAGTTTTTATACAAACGTTTTTCTCCGACATCTATTCATATGGTTTCATATGGCATTCAGATGAAAAGTTTTTCCACCTGTGGTACAGGGGAAAGTGAGGGTAAAAACTGTCGCTGATAAATTCTGCTTATAAGCATATTCATATTTATGTACATATTAGGTTATATAAAAAGTATCCGCGGTTGGTACACACAAATCTGTCACATGGTTGATGTTTAGTGACGCCGCGTGTCGATCTTGCTCCACCAGTTGCAAAATTTCATAAACTTTTTCAGTGATTTTATGTTCATCTTTGATACCGAAATTTCCGGAATGGAATCGAGTAAACCATTTTTGTGTCTGGGGTGCACTTGCAGCATCCTCCACGTATGCCGCACAAATTCAGCATGTTTTTGCAGCGGTTTACCTTTTCTACAGTAATAAAGCATCACATACCGTATTTCTGCAGTTGTAACTTTTTACACTAGCAACGAATTACACAACTATAGCCTGAAATGCCACCTTTTAAACGAATTCATCAAAAACACGTTGCCAGAGTACGAACACCAAAAACCGCGGATGCTTTTTATATGACCCTATAGATGAATGTATGTGGGTGAACAGCAGGAGTTACAAACAGAATTGCCATTCACAATTGATATGTGCCACACATCAGAAGAGTATAACTTAAGAAAATGTGGAACAATCTTTAGCTAAAGCTGGGATTTTCACTCTGTTGATGCTTTACAAATAATGGGCGTAAAGTAATGTGGCTTAAGTGAGAAAGAGTGGATTGTCTTTAGTAGTTGAAAATACTTAGTTTGAAATAGTTTTTTCCAAAGGAATTAATTTCATGTACAATTTTTTTAAGAACAAAAAAAAATACCCACACACAAAAACCAAGAATTCTTTACTTAAAAACATTTAATTAAATACTTTTTAGCACATGCACACAATTTAAAAAATTTAAATAATTTTCGTTCTGTAACTATGAAGTATCCAGTGTATTTATTCTAATTTAGAATACATTTAATTAAAAGTTTTTTGCCTAAAAGTTGTAGAAATTGTTTGAGGTTTCACCAAAAATAATTTGGTATGCATCTAAGCTGCAATTTCAATTTCCCCTAACTACAGGCACCTGAGTCGCCCTATATACCCAAATTTATCAGAAAATTCAAAAAAAAAAAAAAAAAACAATGAAGCAAAGTTTTATATGTTAAATAAATATTTTTCCATTAAATATGGCGTTGCCAAAGTTACAGTAATTTAAGTTGTACTCGGAAAAAAACTTTGATACTTTGACAAATATTCTAATGTAAATTCATAAAATGATGGTATGGTAAAATCGAATGACGGCTGGTACTTGAGCTTAAATATTGTATGTATGTATTCTGTTAAAATAAAAATGTTGATTTTTAATAAATTAAATTTTTTTTATTTACATACTTAAAGATTAGAAGCCAATGTACATTCTGTAAAGAAGTACCAGTAAATGATAATTTGAAAAGCCCGATTACAGGGATTGTAAAAATTATTTTAGTCGCTAAGTTGGCACCATTGTCCTCTATCCCGATGTGAAGTTTGATCTGTCATTTTGTTTGATTACATTGCTCGATTTTGTCAGTTCATCTCAATTTTTACAATGATTAAAAATATTGAACAAAGAAATTATCTAAAATGTTTTATTGAAAATGGAATTTCGTGTGTCGAATCCCTGAAAAAGTTACAGTAATTACAGTGCATTCAAAATCTGTGGAGATGTGGTAGGAGATTTGCCTCGCTCTGGTCGGCAAGTTTGGCAGTTTCCTTTAAATATGTTGTGCACTCGGAATTCTTGCCAGAAGCTTGGACGGTAAATAAAGAATATTATTTGTGCGTTATGTGGAGATGTTTGAGAGAGCAAATTCGTCGAAAATGGCTAAGTTTGTGGAAAGAAAACTCATAGATTTTGCACCACGACAACGCACCATCTCACAAGGCTATCACTGTGAACGAATCTCTGGCCAAATACTCAAAAAAACTCAAACTCCAAAACTCAAATTACCACTTCGAGACACCCGTTTTCAGTAAGAGATAGAAGACATAAAAGAGAATTCGCCTGGGGTACTGAAGTCGATTCCGGAAAATGCGTTTGAAAAATGTTTTGATGATTGTATTATTCATTGGCATAAGTGTATTATTTCTTAAGGGGCCTACTTTGAAGGCAGTACAAAACAAATTTTGTATGAATAATAGTAAATATTTTGTGTTTTATGGACCAATTTCCGGTACTATTTTGTAAGAGATTCAGAATGTAAAGGGTAATTTTTTAAGAGCTTGGTTTTTGATAAATCAATTTTTGCATCGATAAATTACTTGCCAATTACTTTTTACAGATAATTTCACTTAACAGGTAACATACCCGCGGCTACACTTTAAGTGGTCCATTCAGAAGATCCAAGATCCACAACATGAGTGAATGCGAAAAGCTCGGCCTAGTCCCTCCAAGAGCTGTTGTGCCATTAAAAGAAAAGTAAGAATGAAATTTTTATTTGAATCGATAAATCAATTCCTGTCAAGATAATTTCACTTAAATGTTTCCTGCGGTTACGCTTCAAGTGGTTCATTCTGAAGGTCCAATTTTGGCTCACTTTTTCACGCATTTCGACCGGAATCTCACCAATGACGCGTTCAATGTTGGTGTTAACATAGCCCCACAAAAAATAGTCTTACGGCGTCAAATCACACGATCTTGGAGGCCAATTGACTACACCAAAAAGTAAGATTAACTCATCAAATTCGCCTCTCAATTGATGCATGGTTTCGCGTGAAGTGTGGCATGTGGCACAGTCCTGTTGGAACCACATGTCGGCCGAGACCAATTCTTGCATTTTCGTCAAAAAAAAAAAGTTTGTTATCATCGAACGGTATCTTTCTCCATTGACCGTAAAGTTGCAACCTTCATCGTCTTTGAACAAGTACGGCCCAATGATGTCGCCTGCCTATAAAATGCCGACGCATGAAACAGTGCATTTTTCGGGATGCATTGGTAGCTGATGAATTGCCTCTGGCTGGTCTTCACTCCAAATACGGCAAGTCTGCTTATTCACGTATCCATTGAGCCAAAAATGAGCCTCGTTGCTGAAAACAATTTTGCGATAAAAAAACGGGTCCTCAAATTTTAATAATTTACAAAAGTAAGTGTAAGTGTATTCATGATGAAATGGCAAACCAAACTGAATATTTTTTACTTTGACACATGTCAGGAATATAAACGTCAAAAAACCAAGTAGCAAAAAAATCAACCTTTATATATACATATTCAATATTGCTCTCAAACGCATTCTCTTTCCAAGTTCAGGTTCAGGTTCAAAAACTTTTATGCCAAATATCCAATATTATTTAAAAATATAAAAATAAAATTTTTTTTTAAATTTTCAAAATAATTTTCAAAATTTCCAATTTTATAAAAAAAATTTAAAACAATTGGTTCGTGTTGTTTGAGGAAATTAAAATTTTTTGTACTTTAGAGATTTTTTTTTTAAAACAACTTTTCAACAGATTTAACCCTTGTAGATGTGACAGAACATATATGCCCCACGACCTGTTTACAAAAACAGAAAAATAAAAAGAATGAAAGAAGAAATTAAAGAAGTAAATACACGATAAATCTTTGCTAAAACATTAAATAAAAGATGGAGGAATATGGCAAAACAGTGAAAAAAAATGAAATTATTCAATACCATTGATCAATATATATATATATATTAACTTTTTTACTTAGACTGTATTTTCTGTTAAAATTTTAGTTTTTGTTTTTTTATTTTTGTAGGAGAAAATATTGTGCCAACAGAACTCTTCTTTCATTAACTCTACGCATTCAAGTTTATTACGTTCAGTGAAAATCTACAAATAAGCAATTCAGTTGGCACGTGTCAACCTTTTAGTGCTGCAACAAAAAGTAAAGCTGATTGGTATACAAATTTACAAAATAACGAATGAAACGAAAAACACTGCAACTGAATAAAAAAAATTTTAAATCTTTCAACCATCGGAAAATATTCTCATTTTCCCATTACACTTTTTCGAACCTACATACTTACTTTAGAAAGATTTCCTTCTTCTGCCTCCTTTTTGACGCGCACACACAAAATCTTCGCTTGCTTCCAACGAAAATGTCCCAGATTAATTATTCATGCTATTCACACACTTTAGAAGACAACATGGTTTTTCTTCTTATCGTTTCTTAAGTATCGAGTATATTTAGGGCAATAAGAATTTGCTTGAGTACTTATAGTATCTGCAATGACTTTAGCATATGCAAATGCAAATTAAAACTCCCAAAATTCAATACAAAAATCTCAATACATTTAGATTTTTGTAACAACGAAAAAAGGAGAAACTTTTCTTTCCTTGTGAATACGTTTTCTCTTTTCTGAATGTCAGCTTTGATTTTGCCGTAGTAATGAAAATCTTATGCGATAAATACATAAGAAGATTTGCAGAAATAAATTATAGGAGAAAACTTTAGTTGGTTAATTGTAAAGAATAATGTCATGCTATTGACATCAGGTTTCAATTTGTACCTTTGCTTAGAAGCTCAGAAATTCTGGTAAGAGCTGTAAAGAGATAAGAAATTTCGTCGAATCAACTTGAAACGAGACTATGAGTAGAATAAATGTTTTTTCTTTGGGTTATTGTAAAAAATGAAGACCCAAGAGCGACTCAAAGCAAACACCTATAGCTTTGACTCTCTTTTCTAAATACTTATCATTACACGAAATGTATTAATGTTTAACAATGTTTGTTTGCAGTGGTGGTTTCTACATACAAACACCACTGTAAACAAAGATTGTTAATGTTTTTGTCAAAGCTCAATTTGTCGTCAATAATGATGCCTAAGTATTTTACATATTTCGTGTTCAATAACGAATTTTATCTCATTTATGAAAATATTTAAATTATTACTGCCTTTAGTTCGATTTTCAAATTCAAAACTTTCCACTTCTCCTTGTTGTTTCCATGTTCATGATCGAGTTTTCGCTGATATAAATAATTCGTAGTTTTGAATTAAATTGCAATTTTTTATTTTTTTTTAAAATAACCGTTATTTTCAAATTTCGTGAGTTACGTATGTTCGATTGTCGAATTTTTTTTTTTTGTTATGTTGGTACACATGTCTGTTATATATGTTGGCAATACCATTTTGGATTGTCAGTTTGTTTTTGACAGATAAAAAGGTAAGTCGTGTTTTGGTGTGCTCTTCGATTTTTTACTATTCGAAAAAATGGATCAAAGAAACTGTATTCAGTTTTGGGTAAAAAATGAAATTAAATGCGCAAGGACATTTGAAATGTTGACTGTGGCCTTTGGCGAGTCTACTATGAGCAGAACACAAGTTCAATTGTGGTATAACCGGTTTAAGGAAGGCCGAGAAGATGTTAATGACGATGCTCGTCCTGGTCGCCCGAGCACGTCAACAACCGATGAAAACATTGACGCAGTGAAGAAAATGATTTTGGATAATCGTCGAATCACTATCAGAGAGGTTGCTGATGATGTTGGCATATCGTTCGGCTCATGCCAAGCAATTTTTACGGATGTTTTAGGCATGAAACGTGCGGCAGCGAAGATTGTTCCAAAATTGCTAAATTTTGAGCAAAAGCAACGTCGCTTGTGCGTAAGTTTTTGGCCAAAAACAAAACCGTTATCATGCCTCAACCACCGTATTCACCGGACTTGGCCCCCGACTTTGCTGACTTTTTCCTCTTCCCAAAACTGAAGACACCGATGAAAGGAAAGCATTTTGCTACGATTGAGGAGATAAAAGAAAAATCGAAACAGGAGCTGTTGGCAATACCAAAAAGCGCGTTTCAGAAGTGTTTCGAGGATTGGAAAAAACGCTGGCATAAGTGTATTATATCTGAGGGGGATTACTTTGAAGGGGACAAGATAGTTGTTGATGAATAAATAAATACTTTTTGAAAAAAATTGAAAATAACGGTTATTTTTGGATCATACCTCGTATTCGACATTTATGTCAATTTGCAGCTTAAGCAGAAGAATCGGCTGTAAATTGAGCAATTTTATATAATTAGATGATTTTTTTCACTGCGCATTACTTCTAGTTCCCTGTGGAAGAAGACTGAGTTGGTTTTAATTTGCTTAAATTCTTTGTGTGTTCACTATTCACTATTTTTAATATCATTCCACGAATACAAAGAGTTTCCGATGTTTTGCCATAAGTCAAATTGGTTGCATGTAATTTTCCCAGTCTCTAATTTGTCTTAAGACTTGACTATTATAGCATGATCTGAAATTTGATCTTCGCTCGGACACTTTACATGAAATATTATTTATATTAATGTTGGATAAGCATAAATCGATTAAAGTCGCTGTATGTGGGTTAATTCTCGGTGGAGAGTGGATGAAGAGTTTAGCCGGCAACTATGATTTTTCGATTAGATAATGTCTATAATAATATCTACCATATGCTAACATCACCACAAATTGTTATTGAATTGTACGATAAAATACGCTCAAGCCACTGTTCAAATGGGTCCAGAGTTTGACGTTTAAGCTCGTAATTGGAGATAAGTGCACATATGCCATAGTCGTTGACAATGTGTATACAGTAAGTTCCAGTGACAAAAACCATACTAATAGTTGACTATCGACAGACACATTATTATTTTTCATCTTTTAAGTTTATTGAAGTTTTCTTCTTTAGAATCGTTTTTATATTACGCCGGGTAAAACATGATCGACGCAACTTGTCACTGAAAAGAGAACCCTCTATAAAAAAAGGTTTTAAAAATTATTTACCATTCATACGACGAAATTACAGAAAAAAAAATGTCTATTCAGCTAAAATATCACACACAGAACAGCAAATGATGGTTAGCCTTTAATGGAAATAACTGCAACAAACTTCTAACTTAAGCTTACTTACTATTTTCTATATTTTAATGAATTTTTGCTAATAACTAAAAAAAAAAAAAATAAAAAGAACCAAAAATTCACAATAGGGGGCGAAGCTGACTTGTTTAAGTTTATAATTTCACAATGAAATGTCAGCGATCACGAAGTCTCTCTATCCACGACATAAGTGTGAGAGAGCACGATATAGTGTACAAAGTGCAAAGAGTCAATTGCTGCAGTCATCACTTTTGAGTGCGGCATCTATTGCAAATACTTAATATATTGAAGCAGTTATTGAAAGCCAGCGCAGTGAAAAGCGCCATTTGATACCAAAAGAGGTTTCAGAGAAGGTGACTCCATATCGTGCGACTTCTTTAACCTTATGCTGGAGAAAATAATTCGATCTCCGAACATCGACATCTCTGGCATTATCTTCTACAAGAGTGTCATGCTGCTAGCATACGCTGATGATATTGACATCGTTGGCAAAAAAGCTCGAGCAGTCAGTGCAGCATTCTCCAACCTGGAAAGGAAGTCTCGTCGAGTGGGTCTAGTGGTGAACGAGGACAAAACGGAATACCTTGTGTCAACAAACAAAGAATCACAGCGTCTTGGACAAAATATCACTGTTGACAACTACACTTTTGAAGTCGTCAAGGATTTCGTTTATCTAGGATCCAGCGTAAACACCAACAATAATGTCAGCCTTGAAATCAAGCGGAGACTAACTCTTGCCAACAGGTGTTACTACGGGCTCAGTAGGCAATTGAGAAGTAGAGCCCTCTCTCGACCGACGAAAATAACACTCTGTAACTCCCTCATCCTTCCCGTCCTAATGTATGGCGCAGAGACGTGGACATTGACCATCAATGATGAGAGGCTGTTAGGAGCGTTCGAGAGGAAGATACTCCGTAAGATCTACGGTCCAGTATGCGTGGACGACGTGTTTCGAATAAGATGGAACGAAGAGCTGTATGAGCATGTTCGCCGACACTGACATACTATAGTCAAGCATATAAAAATCCAATCCAACGGCTTCGCTGACTGGGCCATGTTGAGCGAATGGAAGAAAGCGCTCCGTTTTATTCCAGCCACGGTGGAGGAACACGTAGAATGGGACGTCCTAATCAGCATTGGAAAGACCAGGTGCGGCGGCCAAGACCGATCATCGGTTGTAGTGCCAGTTAAGTAAGTAAATGATTATTGAAAGCGTTGCCACATATAATTTTTATTTTTTATAAATAAATTAACATAATTGCATCGAATATATTGATCAATATCGTTTTATTTTTATAAAATTCTTTATTGTTTGATAGCGGTAGGTTTTTTTATTTTGTTTAAAATCATTAAGAATCTACCCTCTAACTATTAATTTTTTATTTAAAAATACTTTATTACAATTTACAATTACAATTTACAATTTTTTTAATTGTTTTCAAAATATTGAATGTTATAAATGAATTATCAAAATAAATAATGTATCTATCATATGCTACCTTATCCTTTTTTTTATATTTTTCATCTTATTAATTCCAAGTTATGTTATTAATTATTTCGCGTTTATTAAATTTGCCCTCTTAAATAAATATGTCGAATGAAATTTCAAGTTCATCTCGGGTCTGATAGCAACAATACTGTCTTACAAAAATACAATTAAAAGTAACAATACTGTCTTATAAAAATACATATATACATCAATTTTAGGGTATGATGTGCCTCCCTCCATCAAAAAATATTGATGGCAAAATATGAACATTGTTTTGAATTTTGGCTAATAGCGACACCATGTTAAAGCCTCACCAAATCATTTAAAAAGTCGAAAATAACCAAAATCTTTTGATATCTCTTTGATACTAATCTTCAGTTAACTTTAATTGATAACATGTGGCTTGAGAGACCGAGTTATCTTCTTTTTCTTGTTATGTCACCAGTAACAATTTCCGCGCCTCATTTGCCATTTTGTCACTCTTTGAATGCGAAAAAAATATGAAGCAGAAAACGTCTACTTTTACACACGTCGATTTTTTCTAACTCGAATTTAGCTGTTATTCCCTGTGGCCACAGACTTAAAGATAAAATCTTGATTATTAAATATTTTCCAAATTTATTTACACTAGACCTAACCTGAAAATCCAAAACGCAAACGTTCTGAAGGAGTAAACTTCTTTGGGGCGTCCCACTGACTCACACAATTTTACTTTACTATTTCACATATGTAAGCGAAGTTGGCTTGAAATGAAGCATACATTTGATAAAATCATTATAATTAATTAAAAAAATCGATGGTCAGATGAGTTACATTTAAAAAAAATTATACCTGGTGTTTTTAAACGCAGGACATATTTTAGCGCAGTGAAATTATTACTTAAGCCACATGTATTTGAACAAGGGATACTTAACTGAGTTTCTGATTGCTATTCAACTGCATTGTATTCGATTTTATTCAACACTGATGCTAGTCGACGTTTGCATACCGGGCACCATGAATTATGTATGTATGGTGTCGAGGTTTTTGTATAGTTATTAAATTTTTCATTGGCTTCTTTGCAATTTGAGCAGCATAATTTCGTAGATTTACATTCTGAGAATTTATGTGAACAAGTGCATCCACTACAATTTTAACATTGTTTACATTCGGTTGTTTTGTGAAACAATCTGCAGCATTTATAGCGACGTTTTAGATGCACATGTTAAAAAATGTGACATTTCCTCCACGGTAATTTCAATAACGACATCTGCATCAATTTATTAAGCGATTGACTGCTTACTTGCACGGCAGCTTCATTCGAGTGTGTTGACCGAATTTTTCTAGAAATTACGCTATTTAACCTCATGTCCTCGATTGTATTGTTCTGTATTTTCAGTTCATATATTATTGAATTTTTGCGGATATCCGCTGTCATGCTCACGGTTCGTATTCTCGGTAAACTCCTGACACTTTTGGTAATATGACCTCAATTTGCTTGGGTTTGGTTATTTCGATTAAATTTTCACAGCTTAAGATTTTATCATCACGTGAAATGCGCACTTTACAAACATTGAGATCATATTTGTCGATTCTTCCTGAGATTTCTTTAAATTTTTTTGTACTACAGGGTGTTTTTTATGTGCTCTCCAAAAGTTTCCTTCAATAAATTGATTGTTTTGTTGGCTGTATGGCATGTAGCGCCTTCTTGTTGGAACCAAAGGTCGTCCACATCAACATTCTCCAATTCACAATTCAGGCACGAAAAAGTCATTAATCATGGCTCTATAGCGTTCCCCATTGACTGTAACATTATGACCGGCTTCATCTTTGAAGAAATATGGACCAATGATTCCCTCTGCCCATAGAGCACACCAAACAGTGACTTTTTGAGGATGTAAATGCGCCTCAACAATGGCTTGTGGATTATGATCACTCCAAATGCGACTATTTTGCTTATTAACGTACCCATTCAACCAAAATTGAGCTTCATCGCTGAACAAAATGTTCTTGTGAAAATCGGGATCGCTGGTCATCTCCTTTTTTGGCCCATTTACCGAACATGCGACGCGCTTATTCAGGAGTAAATCTATTCTAAGTAAGTGTATATTATGAAATGGCAAACCAGACTGAGCATAAATCAAGTGACAGCTGTCAAAAAGACCAACTCCGAAAAAAGTATTTCCAGATTGAAAACCACACTTCTGAAAAAAACACCCTTTAGATTGTCCACGATAGCGTAATCAAGCTTAGCAGCGCGATTGTTGCCGATATTGCTAGTGGTCGGTAATTAGTGCAAAGCAACGTTTTATTACAACATTCCTCATTTATTATTATATAATTATCACTTGGTAAAAGGTGCGGTCGTAATTAGTGTAAGACTCTGCATCTCAACCCCAAAGAGTTATGCCCACTCTGTCCGGTTCAATCCAATTTTTGATACTTTCAACTGAGGTAAAGGGTATTCCAGTAAGGACGTTCTGCATCCATCGCAATAAGTGATACTCAGACAGAGCAAGATCTGGTGAATACGGCGGGTGAACCAAAACTTCCCATCCACTATTTCGAAATAATTTGTATCGGGTTTAGAAACATAAGGTCGCGCGTTGTTCTGTTGGAAAATTACAGTCTCGTGCCTGGTCAGTTTTCCATTGCTCTCTTCAAACGGATCAATTACTTTCGATACAGCTCTCCCGTAATACTCAGTTTCACCAGGTTTTAGCAGCCCATAGTAGATGCCACCCTTCTGATCAAAATCTTCAGCGTGACAATCTTTTACAGGGTGACAATAAATAAGTGTATAAATATAACTTTCTTCGAGCTACAGAAGAAGTATTGTAATTTCTCTTAAATTTTCTTCATTCTTGTACTATTCTACGTAATCGAGAGTACATCTGATTAAAGATTTTGTTAAATTAGATACTCGTTCGTTAGTTTTTCGTGCAGTTAAACGGTTTAAGGAGCTGGGTCATGAAGGTGATCGTCTAGGAAGAGGCAGAAATCCAACTGTCAATACTCCCAGGAATCGTAAAATCATTCAAAAGCCGGAGCAGCAAATTTAACGGTTACCATGAAAAAAGTTGTTCACGCAATTGGCATCAGTCGTAAATAACAAGCTCTAAAAAACCAGTGATGGTTGCCATTCTTAAGATGTGATAAAATAAGGAAAATAAACCCTTGTCGTTTTGGCTCTGTGACCTGGCGCAGATGAAAGCAAGAGAAAATGACTACAACGATGTCTGGATCGGAAAATATCATCTGCACAGATGAAAAGCTGTTTACTGTTGAATAGTCGCATAACCGTCAAAATGTCAACAGAGGCTCCTGGACCATCATTCGTCATTCAACATTGCCAAAATCTGCAATCCTTTAAGGTATTGGGTGAAATTTGCGCAAATGGCAAGACACCCTCGATTTTTGTGCAACAAGAAGTCAAAATCAACTACGAATACCCGACAGCACTTTGGTGATAATGTTTGGACGTTCCAGCAAGACCCTGCGCCAGCTCACAGAGCCAAAACGACAAGGGTTCATTTTCCTTATTTTATCACATCTTAAGAATGGCAACCATATTCGCCGGATCTCAATCCGATGGATTACAGCGTATGATCCATTCTAGAGGCCAGTCATACAAATTTCCATTCCCTAAAACAATCGGTGGAGGAGCTTGCGGCCCATGGCCAAACATTTTTCCAAGCATATTCGCGCCAAGGGTGGCCACTTTGCTCATGCATCTTCGGTCGGTTTTTCGGTTTTAATTACCATAATTATTTTATGTCCAAAACCGTTGTATTCACTTATTAATTGTCACCCTGTGCTTAGTATTCGATTCTAGGAAAATTCTTAGTTTTATCACAACATTTGCAATTTGAATACTTTCACATGTGAAATTTTAAAATAAATTTTTCCGATTACAAATTAAAAATTAAATCTATTAAATATTTTTTCAAATTTCTGGCAGCTGCATCTCTTTTTTCCTTTCATTTCCTTTTCTATGATATCTTTTTAAAACATTTCGCTTTTGTTGAAAGTTTCTAAATCGGTTTTCTCAGAATTTTCTTCTTGCATTAATTTTTTCCAGTACGCAAATACCAACTGTTGCTACTTGCTGGCTTTTTTGATTTCGAAATAATAATTTTTCATCATTATATTTTGAAAAAATTTCATTTATCTTTTTTAGCGATAAGAGCACAGTAGAGAAAAAAACGACAGTAAGTATATGAGTAGAAGAATAGATTTTCATGACTTCGGAGTAAACATCGCACGATGGATGCGCTTTATTTAAAACCATTGTAATATCATCATCAGCAGCATTATTATAATAATCGTAACATGAAATGATTTATTAAGTTTAAGGACTATGAGTTTGGTTAAAGTGTCCAGGAAGTGAATGGTTAGTGTAGTTAGGTCACATAGAGTAATTCATATTTTTCCTAAAGGCTAAAATATAAGATTAAGGTGGACAGCATCTTTGCAGGTGACACAAGTCGCTCTCTTTCTTTCTCTCTCTCTCTCTCTTTCTCTCTCTCTCTTTCTCTCTCTCTCTTTCTCTCTCTCTCTTTCGACACATAATCACATCGAATAAATTTAAACTAACTCTTTTTGATTTAATTGCAAAACTTGATTGAGCAAAATAAAGCGAACCCAAACATCGTCGAGCTTTAACTCAAAGCCATGAAATCATGAGAGTTTTACTCACTCATATCGCGCAGTATACATGTACGTAAGGACAAGAATATTACTAATAAGTATCAATATTTAATGTCCAGCAACATATTGAAAATTGTGTATCTGTTCACTTATAAATAAAGGGTTGTTGTTAACAAAAGTCGTCAGTTATAGCCTAATCTTTATGCGTAATTAGTTCAAAAGTAAAGAGTTTTCGCTCTGCAAATAAAACTTCAAAGAAAAACCATCAAGTTTAAACATTTTTATCTCGAAGCCTATTATTTTTTTATTTGAAGTGAATATGTCACTAACAATTTGTATTTTTGGGGAAAAATTATTTACCTGTGTAAACGGGCCGGCGAAGAAACTACCCTTTTCGACCTATGTTTGTAAAATCCGAAAAAAATTAATTAATAATGTAATTTAGTTCTCTTATGACTTTTGTTAGTAAGGCAAAAGACTATATTACATGAATGAGTTTATATATTCGTAAATATATGGATATATTATATTTCTACCTGCCAAATGCATGAAAAAAGCTCGTTTGTTTTATAAAATTATAATTTTTCATAAAATTTTCTTTATTGACAGCAGACGAGTGTGAATTAGTTGTTATAATTGTAAAAATAATGCCGGTCCACACAACTCTAAAAAAAAGCAGAACTCGTGGCTCTTCTGAAGGAACCACGCTCAGAAGGTGAAGAAGACCGGGAAGTTATGCGGGCAAAAGATATGGACTTCGTATATATTCCAGCCGCTCAAGTGGACTACGTGTCTGATGAAGAAAACCTAGACGAAGATAAAATTGCCTTAAACGATGACAGCAATGACTTTGAAAATGAAATCGCTGGGGAAGTCGAATTGCAGTACAACCAGGATTATGATGTTGTCAATAATCACTCAACTTGAATTCCGTTCTGCAGCCACTTCCAAGCTCTTGATCTCCAACATCGAATATGAGGACATCGATGACGACAAGGCTAATATTGAATAATCAAAACCTCCAGCCGGACTCCCTCGGATCAATGAAAAAACTCACGTTGTGATGCGAAGCCATCAAAACAAATATCGCCGCTGTAACTTGCTCAAAAAACATAATTTTTTCACATGTAAAAAGTGTAATGTTAACTTACACACCCATTTTTTTGATGAATATCACCAGTATTTATGAACGCTTTTTGTCTTCCATATACTCGTATATGTATATGTGCACCGTCTACATGAGTGTCGGGCAAACCAATACATAAACATGCATGCTTGTGTGGGTATCTGAGAGAGCGACAGCGGTGCTGTTTTAAAAAACTGCGCAGCGAAATCTTGCTTACATGAATGCTGAAAGTCAACTAACTAATGATTTGTGTTGACAAAATTGCTCTCAAGCTTCGCCCAACTTCCATTGCTCGTCAATACACGAAGAAGTTTATAGTGTACGTATGACAGTATCAATCTTCCTTCCATTCAACACAATGCTCTGCAGTCATAGGGTTACACTCTGTGTGTTCATTGTATCATTAAAAAAAAATACAATAATGGTAAAATGTTCCCAATACAGTAAAATTAATTTTAAAAAAACATATACTTATATGTATGTAAAGGGTGTTTTTTCTAGAAGTGTGGTTTTCAATCTGGCAATACTTTTTTCGGAGTTGGTCTTTTTGACAGCTGTCACTTGATTTATGCTCAGTTTGGTTTGTCATTTCATAATAAATGAAAAATGTTTGCAAATTATTGAAATTTATTATCAAAATTCATGCGCTGTGAAAAAAGTGTTTCGCAAGCTACGTCCATTTAGCGACGAGGCTCATTTTTGGCTCAATGGATACGTGAGTAAGCAGAATTGCAGTACTTCGTATTTGGAGTGAAGACCAGCCACAGGCAATTCAGCAGCTACCAATGCACCCCGAAAAATGCACTGTTTGTTGCGGTTTATGGGCTGGTGGCATCATTGGGCCATACTCCTTCAAAGACAATGAAGGCCGCAACGTTATGGTCAGGTCAATGGAGAAAGGTACCGTTCGATTATAACACTTTTTTTGGCCGAAAATGCTAGAATTGCACTCGGTCGACATGTGGTTCCAACAGGACGATGCCACATGCCACACTTCACGCGAAACCATGCATCAATTGAGAGGCGAATTTGGTGAGCAGCTATTCTCATGTTTGGTACAGTCAATTGGCCTCCGAGATCATGCGATTTGTCCCCGTTAGACTATTTTTTGTGGGGCTATGTTAAGTCTCTTGTCTATAGGGACCAGTCAAACACGATTGCTGCTGTGGAAGCCAACGCCAACATTGAACGCGTCATTGGTGAGATTCCGGCCGAAATGTGTGAAAAATGTGCCAAAACTGGACCTTCATAATGGATTACGCGAAGTATAGTCGCGGGCAACATTTAAGTGAAATTATCTTTAAAAAGTAAATGGCAGGAATTGATTTATCGATCCAAATAAAAATTTCATTCACTTTTGTAAAATTTCTGTGTTTTTTTTTTCATTTTCAAAAACTAAACTCTTATATAAATCACCCTTTACTTATATATAGTCATTACATGTCGATTTTTCGACCAGTTCACCCTAGAAAATCGGAAAAAAAAGTTATTGTATAACTTTCTTAATTGGTGTCCTAAAAGCATGCTTTTAGAAGGCTATCAAAAAATTCCAAAGATTTTTGGTAGCGACACATAAGCGGTTAATGTGAATTAAGCTTAACTTATAACTAAGTAAATGGAAACTTTTTGTTTGACCTATGTACGAAGTATGATAAAAAAAATAACCGTTATTAGGCACGTTTCATGCCTAAAACATCCATAAAAATTGCTTGGCATGAGCCGAACGATATGCCAACATCATCAGCAACCTCTCTGATAGTGATTCGACGATTATCCAAAATCATTTTCTTCACTGCGTCAATGTTTTCATCGGTTGTTGACGTGCTCGGGCGACCAGGACGAGCATCGTCATTGACATCTTCTCGGCCTTCCTTAAACCGGTTATACCACAATTGAACTTGTGTTCTGCTCATAGTAGACTCGCCAAAGGCCAAAGGCCACAGTCAACATTTCAAATGTCCTTGCGCATTTAATTTCATTTTTTACACAAAACTGAATATAGTTTCTTTGATCCATTTTTTCGAATAGTAAAACATCGAAGAGCACACCAAAACACGACTTACCTTTTTATCTGTCAAAAATAAACTGACAATCCAAAATGGTTGGTATTGCCGACATATATAACAGACATGTGTACCAACATAACAGAAATAAAAAATGCGAAAATCGTACATACGTAACCCACGAAATTTGAAAATAACGGTTATTTTTTGATCACATCTCACGTGTGTGGCAATGCATAAAAATGCTGATAACTTTAAATTTGAAAATATATAAGTATATTTGTGGCTGTTGCAACAGACCAACACAAATGAACACAGATAACTACATCTGAGAATTGAAAGATATTACAAACATTTCTAATATTATTTGCAGAGACAGAAATGCAATAGATTTAGGGCAGCGGGCGAATCAATGAAACACAGATTGAACCGCTTTGTGCTAAAATATTATATAGTCGAATGCAACGGTATTAGGGAGGTAGTTATATCACTTACGATACACTTGGACACACGCATTTCTTTTGGAAATATCGGCTAAAGCATATAAAGAGAGAGAGGGAGAGAGAAAGAACGTAAGAGATGCATTCTGCTGGCTTTTGTGGTTATTGATAAACGATACGATTTTATACTCAAATCATTTGATATTACAACGAATCTCTCTGCAAGAATTTTTCTATTTATAGATAGATTGAAAGTAAAGAAAAAGAAAGTAGTAGGGAAAAGGTATGTATCTTGGTCTTATTGCACGTTGGTTTGAGTGGTATTTGCGTTCAAAAAGTGAACAGGCAAAGAAATGTTCTTCTGTAATATTGTAAACGTTTTCTTGTGTACCGTTTTAACTCGGTTTCAAAAAACAAAAGAAAAATTAATAGTGAATTTATTTAAGGGGGCCTGGGGCGTAGGACACAAGGTAAAGTTCGTGACAGTCGCAGGTGCGTCCATGGTCGATCCTTTGCGCTTCTACGTTTCACGTCCTCGTTGCGTCCCCTGGATAGTGATCTGACAACCGTCAGTGAGTTAACTAATGTGTGCGGCGGGCTTCCTATCGTGCGACTTCTTTAACCTTATGCTGGAGAAAATAATTCGATCTCCGAACATCGACATCTCTGGCATTATCTTCTACAAGAGTGTCATGCTGCTAGCATACGCTGATGATATTGACATCATTGGCAAAAAAGCTCGAGCAGTCAGTGCAGCATTCTCCAACCTGGAAAGGAAGTCTCGTCGAGTGGGTCTAGTGGTGAACGAGGACAAAACGAAATACCTTGTGCCAACAAACAAAGAGTCACGGCGTCTTGGACAAAATGTCACTGTTGACAACTACACTTTTGAAGTCGTCAAGGATTTCGTATATCTAGGATCCAGCATAAACACCAACAATAATGTCAAGCGGAGACTAACTCTTGCCAACAGGTGTTACTACGGGCTCAGTAGGCAATTGAGAAGTAGAGCCCTCTCTCGACCGACGAAAATAACACTCTGTAACTCCCTCATCCTTCCCGTCCTAATGTATGGCGCAGAGACGTGGACATTGACCATCAATGATGAGAGGCTGTTAGGAGCGTTCGAGAGGAAGATACTCCATAAGATCTACGGTCCAGTATGCGTGGACGACGTGTATCGAATAAGATGGAACGATGAGCTGTATGAGCTGTACGCCGACACTGACATAGTCAAGCGTATAAAACTCCAGCGGAAAGACCAGGTGCAGGGCAACCTGACTGCACTTGGCCTTATCAACTGGCGCCAGCGCCCGCATAGCAGAGGTGACTGGCGAAGCTTTGTAGAGTCGGCCAAGACCGCTCATCGGTTGTAGTGCCAGTTAAGTAAGTAAGTACGTAAGCGGCGGGCTTCTCCATGGTGTTGAATGAATGGTTGTGCGTCGGGCTTGGAACCCACTACGTCAAAATATTTCACCAATGAATCCTCAAACGAAGCCTCGGGAGGCGGCCAAGACCGATCATCGGTTGTAGTGCCAGTTAAGTAAGTAAGTAATAATTTATTTAAATAGAATCAAAATTATTTTTTTTATCTAAAATACATAACTTCTATTTATTTGTTATACTAAGGGTTATTTTTTGTTTTTAGTATACTTGGTTTATATTCGTTTCAAGTTTAATTCAATTTATAACCTTTGATGTATTTGACGTAAATTCAAAGATGAACGCAAAATTCACAAGATTTACTTTGTTGGTTGAACATAAAAAATCTATTGATGAAAAAACTAGAAAAACGTTTCTACCCAGTTAAGTTGACCGCGACAATCCGTACAACTCAAAAAGGTAAAAAAAAAACTAGAAAAATTAACAACCCAAAAAGGTAGTAGAAAAAAAAAACGTTGACAAAGTTGCATAGATATTTTACTCAAGATAAATAAGTAAAATTTTAAAAAAATTTTCCTCTAGCTAAAAACTGTATATTCAAATGTGGACCAACGTACTAGACTCTCCCCTTTATATAAAATAAGCAGAGTATTTGAGAGGAAGTTGAGGGTTAGTTAGTGTCCATTATATTGCGGATGTATCAGTGGTTGCTGCTGCTACCGCTAAACACGCCACATGCGATTTCGTAATTGAGTTCCTTTCATTGCTATCGCTATCGTCGCTGTGATTGCTTTTCCTTTCAAACTTGGCTGCATAATTGAATCAATATATATATATATTTTTAAATCGATTGATTGTAAATATTTACAAATATTAAGTATATCTATTAAAGTGCATCGCTTTACAGGAGTTTTATGTGCTACCCACAGACTTTTGTACTAGATAGAGCGAAATAAATAATAAAAAAAAAACGTAAACTAATGCCAGCGGTTATGCATTTAACCAAACCAAATTCATGTTGGAGCAGTGGCCACATTTCTGATCCATTCTAATGTGTTCGTGAAGAACTTAAAATTATACTTATTTCATATAACAAACATACTTACTTACTTAGCTGGCACTACAACCGATGATCGGTCTTGGACGCCTCCACAAAGCTCCGCTTCTGCTATGCGCGCGCTGGCGCCAGTTGATAAGGCCAAGTGCAGTCAGGTTGCCCTGCACCTGGCCTTTCCAACGGAGATTAGGACGTCCCCTTCTGCGTGTTCCTCCACCGTGGTTCGGTTCTAGCCGGAGCGCTTTCTTCCATTCGTTCAACATGACCCAGCCAGCGAAGCCGCTGGAGTTTTATACGCTTGACTATGTCAGTGTCGGCGTACAGCTCATACAGCTCATCGTTCCATCTTATTCGATACACGTCGTCCACGCATACTGGACCGTTAATCTTACGGAGTATCTTCCTCTCTAACGCTCCTAACAGCCTCTCATCATTGATGGTCAATGTCCACGTCTCTGCGCCATACATTACGACGGGAAGGATGAGGGACTTATAGAGCATTATTTTCGTCGGTCGAGAGAGGGCTCTACTTCTCAATTGCCTACTGAGCCCGTAGTAACACCTGTTGGCAAGAGTTAGTCTCCGCTTAACAAACATACATACTTGTTTATTAAATTATTCAACAGATACTATCTAAGGGCAAAATCACTTTCTCCAATTATAATATATTTAAAAAGTGTGTATGTGTGTATCATCTGAATCATGAGAATACAAAATTGCAAAATTTAAAAGAATTGGAGAAGGAAATAGAGGGTTTAGTGACAGAAGTAGTAACAAAAGAAGAAGGGCAAAATTTAAAGCTGCGGTCTTTGTGTGAATACTTTCATATAAATTGATGTTGAATGTAGAATAACAAATGCGTTGGACTGCTACGCAGAGTGTCCGGGGTTCGAATCTCGGCACAGGCAAAATCAAAAAGTAGAAAAAATAATTTTTCTACACGCCACCACCTCTTGGCAGCAAAATGGCAAACCTACAAGAGTAAAAATAGCCTATGAAAAGCTTTTCATTTCGCCGTTCGGATTCGGCATTAAACAGTAGGTCCCTTCCATTCATGTACAAATATAATACGCACAACATGAGTGGATGTGAAAAGCGAAAAGCGAAAAGCTCGGCCTAGGCCCTCCATGGGCTGTTGTGCCATTAAAAGTAAATAAGTAAGTAGAATAACAAAAAGAGTTGAGGCAACCACTTAAAAAAAAACAGCGTAAACAATAACAAAAACAATGAACAATGATTATGGCAACTACTTTTGCAACTGCCACACTCACTAAAAGTAAATATGTAGCTATAAAAAATATAGAAAAAACTGCATCAAAGCTTACCTTAAATGGAATAGTTAGTTGTTCCTTATCTGCGGTTATGCAATTTCAACTATAGTGCACATATGCATGTATGCGCATAAATAGGATCCGTGCGAGTATATCCGTATGCATATGTGGGTACGTGTGGTTTGAGATTGCTTTAAGTGTGCATACATGAGTGTCAGCATCCTTGGGTGTGTGTTCTTGTGTGTGTGCACTAAATGCATACATATGAGAGGGCTCTGTTAACTGAATACTAAAGAGCACACATCCTATTGGTAAAGAAGAAGAGTGTAAGAGGTGCTCCTATGTGTCTATAAGATTTAGAAATAAAGAGTGAGGAATCGTGCAGGCTCTAGTGTGTTATTTTACAAAATGTACGGGTGCAGTCAAAGAGAGGCGTTTTCTCATGAAGCAATAGAATTGACGATCAAATACTCCCACTCACATGCATATGACTACAAAAGACGACATTAACACACTGTATGTAAAACTCTTGTGCTGTTGTAACACTCAAAATCTAATTTTAAATGGTGTTTACCTGGAAGCACTTAAATATATGAATACATTTTTTTGAAGTATGTAGTACATACTTACTTCTTCTTTTTTTTTTTTTTTAACTTTATATAAAAAAAGTGCCAGATTGACTACATATGTATGGGAATTACATACTAGTATGTGTATGTATGTATGTTTGAAAAATGGGTTTGTTCATTTTTTTGGTCATCGGGACGTCAGGACGGCTCTCTCACTGTCATCTCATGTCAATAAATGAGTAATTTTTAATTAGCGAGTGATTGACTTCAAAGGAATTTACTGTTATTGTTAGACCTGTTGATTTGCAAGAAATTCTTTGTTGGCAAGAAATTCGCGTTGTTCTTGCAAGTATCGATTTTGTTTACTCGTTCATTTGTTTCCGCCGATCTATTGTAATGAATGGTCATAGTTACAATGAGTGAAGTGTGAGGTATGCAATGTGACGGTTGCAATCTGAAGGATACCAGCAGAGACTTCTACAGGTTACTTCTTACCCTTACTGTTTTCTTTTGAAAGCGGTGGTAAGATCCCTACAGAGGAAAGTTCAAAGACCCGAAGTTTTAAGTTTGAATCAATCATGTTCACTGAATCATTGCCAGGGTTTATATACCCCATTTTTCAAAACTGTGATATTATTTACAATCATATTCATAATATTTATATTCTATTTTAAGCGTACATGTGTATAAGTGAAATATGTAGAAGGTCGATGGAAGATCGATACATATTCTATTGATCACTTATGTTTACATACATTCATGTTGCTTGAAAATATATGGAGTGACTTTATGATATGTTTGAGCTTGCTATCTATTTTGCATGCCGGTAGCACCATGCATTGTATTGCATATGTAGGTCACTTGACTCAAACATAACTTACAGTTTATGACGTAAGGCAATTGTCACTTGTAAGAATTGAGTGGAGTGGCAATAGTGACCTTATAACTGGATCGATCAATAAGTACCCGTGTGTGAAGACAGGTGGTGTTGCTGAGGGAAGTTGGCATTACCGTCGTGTGCTGCCATCTGTCACACGACACCACACTACTAAATCAAACTGATTCATAGGTTAGTTTTTATTTGGCAGCCATTAGTATCACACGTGTTTCGTGTTTCGCGATAAAATGGAAAAAGAACAATATCGATCCGTGATTCACTTTTTATTTTTGGATGGAAGAACATGCGCAGGAATAAAGGCAAAGTTGGATACTGTCTATGGGGACCCTTCACCATCTATGACAACCGTAGTGGTCGTACATCTGTTTTTGATGAAGAGCGCCCAGGCCGCCCGGCAGACGTGGCTACCGAGAAAATCGTTGAAAAGGTCCGCGACATGATTCTCGCTCATCGCCGAACGAAAGTGCACGAAGTAGCAGAGACCGTAGGAGTGTCGTACGTAACGGTAATTAATATTTTACATGATAGGTTAAGCATGAGAAAGGTGTGAAAGGTGCCCGATGGGTGCCGCGATTGCTTACGGTGGACAACAAGCGGATACGGAATTGTCGCAGCCAAATTGCATGAATTGAACTACGAATTGCTGCCTCACCCACCGTACTCGCCCGACTTGGCTCCTTGCGACTTCTTTCGGTTCCCCAACATGAAAACGTGGCTCGGGGGGGAAAAATTAAGCTCGATCGAGGAGGTTATCGTCGAGACAGAAACGTATTTTGAAGAGTTTGGCAAATCGTATTTTTTGGAGGGGTTAAAGAAATGACAGAAACGTTGGAAAAAGTGTATTGTACTAAAAGGAGATTACGTTGAAAAATAGAAAACAAAAAGTAGTTGTGAAAAACTTGCCTCGTCATTCCTAACACGGGTACTTATTGATCGACCCGTAGATACACAACACTAAGTGTTACAGCGCTATATTTCCGTTTGACTCTCGTAAAAAAATCTCCGTAACTCTAAAATGAGATATTTCCATTAAAACACAATCGTTACTAGCACATTAGGAGGTCTGTTACTAGTTTTATCCCTCGAATCCTTCGTTTACCAGTCTACGCCACGTCTAACTTTTCATGCCGCTCTATAAATAGTGCCCATTGCAGCTTTCTAAATAAGACATACACTGTATTTGCAGCACGTCATAAAAGAAAAGAAAATTATTCTTCACTTTTTCATTTCATAATTCTTTCACCTGCGTGCCACGTCAAGTATATATAAATAAAAACTTAACACTTCAAAACACTAATGGAAGCCAGAAACAAAGAAGTTCAGGAAATAACATTTAAAACTCATTAATAATATGCCAAATGTCAATATCATTGCTCAGACTACGGCAACTAATTGACTGTTTCTTTTTCCTGTTTGCCGCCCCTACACTTTGGCGTAGTTTCGCTTTCGAAACTTGTGCAGAACTTTAAATGATTTCACAAAGTGCAAGTGTATTCTTTCCGGATGTTTCCTGCCCGCTGCACATTTAATGAGATGAGTTGACACAGTAAAGTTTTGCTCGTAGCTTTTTCTTTTACTCATTAGCTGGAAGCAAGTCCTGAATTGAAATGAAAAGCAACAACCATCAAGAATTTCTACTGGTGCTTGTGACTGGATAACCTCATTCAGAGTCTGCTATCTTCTTTCGGTTTCTCACTTTTTTAAAAATCTCTTAACCATCAATTATGCATTTTTCTTCATTCACTGAAAGTGTGCAAAGTGCAAAGTAAAGCAAAAATATGAAAACGATGAAAAGAATAAATGAAAACTAGAAGGAGACTTGAAGGATAAAACGGGGAAAAACAGAATGTAAAATTCTTTTTACAGGAAAATTCGTTGTCATTTTTCTTCATTTTTATCTTTAATTATTGCAGTGAAATTTCTAGAAAAAAAACAACGCCACTGATGTACACTGAACTTTTTTAATTGAAGACTTCCACTGTGCTAGATTTTCAAACGTTTTCTAGAATATTGCTTGATAATAATTGAAGTGAAGTGCACGAGCATAGAAAGGAAGCTGTAACGGAAAGTTATAAGTGTATAGTTTATATGAACTTGTGAAACATGTACTAAATCTAAAGTAATTCTTCGTTGATTGAAAAGTGGCAGCAAATAAGCAATTGGTTAGTGTGACTTGAGCACTTTAATAGATTCGAAAAACAAAAAATTAAAATAATAAATACATCTGAAGACGGAGTCGAATGCAGAGAGGCATTTTTTTGGGCTTCTTTGCTGCAAACCTCATATATCAGATTTTCACTCAGCTGTAGCGTAGCGGTAGTGCGTTGGACTGTTATGCAGAGTGTCAGGGGTTCGAATCTCGGCACAGGCAAAATACAAAAAATTAAACTAAATAAAACGAAAAAAAAAAAAATGCAACAACAACAAAATTAACGGCACCACCTCTTGGCAGGCAATGCCAAACCTTCAAGACTAAAAATTGCCCATGAAAAGCTTTGCACTTTGCCGTTCGGATTCGGCATAAGACTGTAAGTCCCTTCCATTCATGTACAAATATAACATGCACAACATGAGTGGATGCGAAAAGCTTGGCCTTTGGCGCTACCTGCGGTCATAGTCGATACTGATAGAACTGAAGTTCATTGTGGTAAAGGCATAAAGGCACTTGCCACAATGGCCGCCTATGTCTTTATCGGTGTCCTGTGTGATTGCATTCCCTCTCTAATTCTTCCTCCCACCTATCAATCTTCCTTCCATTCAACACAATGCTCTGCATTCACAGGAGTACACCCTGTGTGTTGAATGTAACAATAAAAAAAAAACAAAAAGCTCATTAACGTTGTAACTAAAATAACACCTTATATAAATTAGAATAAACTTAGTACACTTTCCGTACATTTCTTCTAGCCTTACAAAAATGGGCAAATTCAAACAAATATTGCCAATTGGTTTTGGTTCTATACAAAAAATAGTGCGAATTCTCGTTACTTGTTGTCTCACTTTTTTACACTTTTCCAGTTAACAAAATATAATATATATTACAATGACATAGATAAATAAACTAGTCAGAAAGCTAAGTTCTGGCGCGGCCGAACCGTATGTACCCCACACACTCACTGATATAAATCAACCTTTAATCAATCAACGGTGGGATCAATTTTAAACCAAATGTAAGCAGAAGAGGGCATAGGCCAAAACTCGTAGAAGAAAATTAAAATGTAAGCTTTATCACTAATTCATTGATTCCTAAAACAACGACCAAGAAAGCCAGCATACACAAATCATATACCTACTTCTTATGACTATTTTTGCATGAAATATTTGTTGTATCAGCCTAATTCACTAAACTAATTTTTTTTTTATTTGTTTCAGTACCTAATTTTTAATTGTTCTTTGCATATGATTATTTTTGAAGCTATTTGATCCGAATTTGGTTCCATTTGCTTGACTATTCCCCTTGATAATGGCCTTTGAATATTTCACTTTTGCTCAATGTGGAGAATTATCACAACAATAAAAATTTCCAGAGACTATTTCGCTTTAGAATCTCGTTCAGTATGACTATTTGCAAATTTCACTTATGGTAAATGAGAGGTAACACACGACCACTTGGCTAATTTTGTCCATTTCAGAACATAACTATATCTCATGGGAGCATAGGACGCCTTTAATTGCCGTTTTGCAATGATCTCGATTTTGAGCCGAATTTCTCAACTCGTTCCAGCTCAAACCTAACGACTAGTTCAGCTTAGCTAGATATTCTCTTTCTTTTAACTTCTTCCTGCTACTTACAAATGTACCAATGTACCAATTTCGGTTAGGATTGTTTAAATATCTCTTATGTTGGTATGAGAATATTGAATAGCCGATTTCAATATATGAGGCAATTTTATTTAATTTGGTCCTATTTGGACTAGTTTTTGATCAAGCAAGTGCTTTGGTCGTTATTGACCAAAGCAAAATGTGCCCTTTTTCCATCACTTTTTCGAGCATCGGGCAGTATAGTGATGATTTCGGCATGAATGGTCGCCTTGAACTCGTCAATGGTCTGAAGCTTGCTGGCGTACACTTTACTTTTAAAATAACCCCACAAAGAGTAGTCCGGAGGGGTTAAATCTGGAGATCTGGGTGGCCACACAATGTCGCCATTTTTTGACACCACACGTCCGTGAAATTTTCGTTGCAGAAACTGATTTGTTTGATTTGCAGTGTAACATGGCGCACCGTCTTCTTGAAACCAATAACTGTCCAGACTTTTTTCACACATTTGTCAGCAGACATAATGAACCAACATTCACCGATATCAATTCCCATCGACTGTTTCGCTTTTCTCTGAAGAAAAATGGCCCTATGACGGTTTTGGTCATGCACAGGTGTTTCATGGATGGATCTCGTCTAGATTCTCCATTCCTTACGTGTTAATGGCGCCAGAAAGTGTACAGTGGACCTCGTCGGTCATAAAACTGTCCTTCCAAAAATCAGTTTCAGTGACAACCATTCGCGCGACTGTTTGGCCGTATTCCAAGCGACGTGGACGGTTTGTCAGTAATATTCATTGTCACAATTTCGGCCCTATGTTTCGCTGTGAAGTGGTTCTTGGTTCAAATTGTACTGAATTGACGTTTGAAAAACATGTTTACTGAAGCCAATCGGTTGATAAATGTTGAAATTATTCAAAGATTACACACCGACATCAAAGATGGCTCACCCTGTATGTAAAGCTTTTCACTTCGCCGTTCAGGTACGGCATTAAACTGTGGATGCCTTCCATTCATGTACAATTATAACACTCCCAACCTGGGTGGATGCGAAAAGCTCGCCCTAGGCCCTTCTGGAGCTGTTGTGCCATTAAAAGAAGAACTAAGACAATGCCATTCGTTTGGTTAGAGGGTTACAGAATTAATGCTAGCATATTTTCGGCTTTGAAAAGCGAACAAAGCCGCTCATGTTTGTTAGTGCTTTAATTGCTGTGGTTTTATTGTTTATGTTTACTTATTAATTTTTAGATATTTTTAGTTTTTTTTCCCCCTCTTTTAATTAAATTATATTATTTTACCCTGGATAATTTTAAAAACGGTGATTTTGAGCACTGTTAAGGTCATACTACCTAAAGCAGAATGGGCACTATTTGCTTGTTAAATTTTTGTATGCCCAAAAGTCTTTGCAGTGACTGCGATTTGCAATTCATAGCTTTTCAGGTATAAACATTTTCCTTTGACTTTTTATGTGATACCTCTACGCTGAAGTAGCAGTAAACAAAAGAAAATCGATGTTTTAGATAAGAGTATCATTTCATTTTCAATGTATCTAGCTGATCGAGAAAGCTCCCACATTAATCCACAATGAGGTAAGCGACTTTTCAATTTCCAATTCTGTACAAAAATCATTAGATTTAACTTCACTCTCGGTGCAAACAGTGTGAAGAATTTTAATTTGAGCTTAGTATGTATTATAAAGATAATTTGAATTCTACTAAAATTTCTCGCATTAGCTTGAAATTTAAATTTTATTAAATCAAACAGTGAAATGATTGAATCATATTTTCAGTAATGCTCAAGGATTTTCTATCCCGGCGCTGTGCTGTGCTTCTGTGCGGTTCTGTAGCTAAGTTAACCTTCGCTACCATATTGCATGCTCGTGCACAGCTTTGAGCATTTAGAAACAACAACAATAACAACAACAACGAAAACAATGGGGAAAAATGATATTCAACTTCCGTCTGTGTTTTGCATTTTAATTCCATTACTTTTTTTTTGTTCTCTGCGGTTGATGTGTGTTATTGTTTCCGTTTCCGCTTTGACAAAAAAGCTTTTAGTGTGTAAGTGTGAGTACGAATGCGATGGTTCACGTTGCTCCTCTATGAATTAACATAATTAAATGCAAATAACCGGAACATTTTCTCATTATTATGAAAAAAAATTAAAGGATGCGAAAATTGGCACTTTGAAATGCCAAATGAAACTCGCTCCACCGCAAGTTAATTCAGCAACGAGCAGAGAAAATTCTTTTTTGTTCTATTTTTTTCTGCTTTCTTGCTGTTTATGCTGCCTACCGTGTTTTGAACAAATTTTCATAAATCTCAATTTGTTGAAAGCGTAGGTATATAAATTTTTGAAATTGTGCAATAAATAAAAAAAATTTATCCAAATGAAATTTAAATTCCGCAAACAAATTGTTTGCTTATTTTTTCAATTTATTCACTCTCTTTCTCTCTCATTGTCTCTTCCTATTGTGCAGAATTTTCAAAATGACCGCTGCCGCTGTTCAGGCAGATGTGAATCTACTACATGCCTCTGTGCTCTCGATGGTTGAATTCGATGATGATATTTTTGCTGCAGGTAATTGCTTCGATTGGAATGAGCATCCAGCACAGGCAGGACTCTTTTGTCCGTTCGCATATCGATTGCCACCACCCAATCTGGGCGCCATATTCGCCAAGGATTTAGCAACGGAATATCACTATCTTGGCAATACTTCGGAATGGTTTTTTCAGGCACGCAAAAATGCTGAAAAAGTGATTGCACGCAATGAACAGTATTTGAAATGTAAGTATGTACCATAGAACTGTGTGTAGTAGTACAGACATACCGGCGAACGGAGAGACAAGCAAACGTACGAAGAATACTTGAGGTTTACGTGTAAGTACAGAGAAATAAAACGCGATAGACATTTTGATAGAAGTGGGCACTGCAGACAATTGAGGCACAGCACAGCAGAGGAGGAATGCAATTGCGCTGTTATTGCTGCTAAAGCTACTGTTCGTGTTCGGCAATTGCTGAGCGTTAAAATTCAATGGCAGCCGCATCAAAGGTAGAAATGCGATACGAAGAATGTGCCTGCATATTAAGGAAATGATTTATTAACAAATTCCCTATATTTCTACTGTATGCGATTACTGAGCTTAAATTTTTTGAGTTTCTTCATTTTCGTTATTTAGTGCTACAAACAATTTGTATTGGGGAAATTTAATTTGATTTTTTTTTTTGCTATTGCTTTAATAATTATCTTCATTTTTATTTGTAGCTACACCTTTCTTCATACCCATATAGATGTGTAGGCAAGAATGTGTGGGCTCAATAGCCCAGCAGAAGAGTGTATAACCCAGAAAAATTTGTGCGCACCCCAATTACCATACCTTCCCTGCTTCATACTTTCGGCAAGTTTTCACAAGGCAGAATTCGTTTTTTGAATAGAAGGAATCAAGGCCTTTAATTTGATAACATATTAATGCATTACTATGCATTTTTTATTGGTACTGTCACTTTCAAAATTTGTTGAAATGTATTTCCGGCAGGATGGCCGATTCTTGATTGAACATGATTACTTATCCTCCGAAAACAGTACTTGATTGGGGTGCTAATAATGCATCTGGCTCTCTTACTATTACTAAAAGAACTAATTTCGAAAATCAGCTAGCTTCCTTAACTTTTCTGTTACTTTTTCAAAAAGTCATAGGGGATACTATAACCAATGACGAATCTAGAAGGCTTTAAAGGGAGGTTGATCTTCCGATATTTACTCTAATTGTTGACATTGTGAAAAAAGTAACAGCTACTCTGTTCATTTAGCTTTTGAATTAGGATATCAGCATATGACAATAAAAGTATAATTTAAAAGTCACAATGGGGGCAAGGGAACTTACCTAATAAACTTCTTTCTGAAAGTATAGAATATTAAATACCAAGCTCAAAGCTTTTGGCTCAAATTAACTGTTTCCGTATCGATTCACGGGTTTAATTTGATACAGTGTAACTAGTAAAGCCACCTTGATATGTTCGGTTACTTATGTTTACCAAAGATACCTACTTACAAGGCATCTAAAATATTCATATCAATGAAAAGTTAATGAAAAGGTACGTTCAAACACATCCCATGAAATTTTCATAAAATCAATGAATACTATAAGTAGGTTTTCATTGACACTCTTTTTTAATGGACCGAATCAATAAAAATATACAAATATACCCGTACGAATAAGTTCATTAAAACTTCTAGAAATTATATCTGAACTTTTACACTTTCTTATAATTCTTACTTACTTACTTTTAATGGCACAACAGCCCATGGAGGGCCTAGGCCGAGCTTTTCGCATCCACTCATGTTATGTGTGTTATGTTTGTACATGAATGGGACCTACAGTTTAATGCCGAATCCGAACGGCGAAGTGAAAAGCTTTTCATACCAATGTTTACTGTTGTAGGTTTGCAATTGCCTGCCAAGAGGTGGTGCCATGTAGAAAAATTATTTTTTCTACTTTTTTATTTTGCCTGTGCCGAGATTCGAACCCCGGACACTCTGCGCAGCAGTTCAACGCACTACCACTACGTCACAGCGACCAAATACTTCATTTAATATCGATAATAATATAAGAAGTTTTAGGAGAGAATTAACCACCATACAAAGATGGAAACCGAAAACGGGCTCCCACCCCCCGGTTTCCAGTACCCACTAGAATATCGAGGACTTCTGAACTATTTCATAGAAAAGTATAATTATCCAGGCAACGGTTGTAAGGCAAATCCAATGAATGCGTTCATTAATGATTAACGAATTAATTCATCGTTTGCTTCAGTTTGTTATGGCAGAATGTTAATGAATAATCTCAACGAACGTTTTCATGCGCCTTCATAAAACTTAATGTACAAATTCAGTAACTCAATTGGGGGTTTTATTGAATTAATGAAGTTTTTCGTTCAATTTCTAATTTTCATTTTAACGAATGCTTTTCATTAATTTATTTATTTTCCCCCGTAAAGAACACCTTAATTTTTCAGCTTTTATTCTGGGAAGTTCCTACACATTTTTTCATCGGAAAATTTCAAAATAAACATAAATACGTAAAAAGTAATCAAACAATTTTCAACTTTTCGCAACATTTTCTTGGCAACATATGCCTAAAATAAAAAATGAAATGAATTTTCCTTTTCACCGCTTTATTGGCAGCTGCTGCCATTAAATTTCATTTCACATGTCAACGCTACCAACTCCTGAAGGTTGGTAGCGTAATTCTAAGTTAGTTACAATACGTTATTTATTTTTCTTTCTCAAATTCGTTTTCTTTCAACAATTAAAAATCAATATTGAAATATCTCAACGACTGTTTTCAACATATAACGTTTTCGAGTTCGCGGCAACTTGTGAATGCACTACATGATGTGCTGAATGTTTGAAACCAAAGTAGACATTTATGTGTGTTGGGATGTTAAACTCCAGGAATCTCTTAATTTGTTTTTCTTTAACTTTTGTTTTTTTCATACTTGAGATGTGTTAATGAAATAAGCTTACTTAGCGGAGCTACGGGTATGAATATCTTAATTAGGTGTGATTACTTTTTAATTGCTTCTTATACCCTCTGCTCAAGCTTTCTAAGTATGCTTCCGAATTTCAGTGTTTACGCGCTATAATTACATAAACATTTAATTTAATTTAATTTTTTCATTTAATGCCACTTGCTTGTTCGCATTGAGCTACCACTTGATTATTCTTTTTATAGCACTTCCCATCGCTCCTGTAGTACAACAGTGTTGGTTGCTCTGCAAGTTATAATCAATTTCATGCCACATTTGATTTTAAAGTGACTGAAAAATAATTGAGTGCTGCAAGTGTGAGTTAATTAATGTGCATGAAGTTTTCCATGTCGTATACGTAATATTAATTTAGTTCATTTTACTTTTAATGGATGTGCACTAAGAAAGAAGTTGTCCCTCTCATTTGTCTGGTTCTGTCATTTTCTACTTTATTTCAAAGGCAAATTGCATTGTTTATTTGGCTAAATATTTACATAGAAAATGTAAAATTGAGATTTCTTTGAAATTTACTTACACATAAGCATTAATAGTTTAGTTCTTTTTTACAACAATAAATAAAATAAATAAATGAAATGAAAGCTCCTTTCTATTAGTTGCTATAGTTTCATTTCAATTACTTCTAAATTTGACTTAGCTTGAATAAAATGTACACTTTAAGTGTTTAACATCAATGCTTATCTTTGTTGTCGGTCCACTGCGAGTACAATAAAAAAGCGATTAATATTAAAAGTGCAGTAGTTCAGTGTAGTACCCACGTTATTAGTTAAGCATAATGCGTATACATATACTTATGTAGTTCAGTCATAGTTAGAAGCTTCATAAGCTTAAATGCTCAACTCAGTGAATGAGCAAGTAAACGGAAGTAAAAATGTGCTTAAAATAAAATATTAAAAATATTCCCTTATTATGCACACAAAACGAGGAAAGAGCAGCGGAAGGTTGTGCGATTGTTATGGCAATGAGTTTACATGGTAAACAATGTTCAATTGATTTGTATTTCAAACAGTTGTATACATTTTTGTTTTCTTTTCACGCTTTACTTATGTACTTAGCAATTGCTATAAATTGTTCAAACACCGCATTAACTACAATATTTCGCTGGGTTCCTAGGTAGTAGGAGGGAGTGTAGGTTGGAATGGAATCCTATGTAAACATAGCTGTCTATTAGGATATGCAAATGCAAATTAGAGAAATTGTGAATTGTTACATCACTTAATAAAAACAAAAATAAGAAACAATTCAATGCAATGTTTTCTAAACAAAAAGCTAAGTAGTTATTTTCGTAAAAAAAAAGATAGATATAAATTACAATAATAGTGAAACTACAGGGTTAGGCGATTGAACTGTTACCTATTCAAACGACCATATTTATTTTATTGTGTGAAATGATTAGTTTTTGATTCAAATTACAAAAATGTGTGGAAATAATAAAATAATTTTAGAATCCATTCACTTTAGCTCGATGTGGCCAACTTTTGTCTTGATGGAGAATAAGAAAGGAAATGGAGAATAAGAGAGGAAATGGTTATTTATGGCCTTCAAACGGTTAAAAATGAGTTGCATGCTACAAGAATATGATCTTGCGGTATTTTGGCTCATTTCCCTACAAGGACTTTCTTCAGCGCATCCATACTGGCATATTTATTAGTCCTCACCTTGCTCTCCAAAATTCCCCAGTTGGAATAGTCCATCCGATTTGCAGCTGGCGAATTCGAAAGTCATTGTGTGGACGAAATGATGTGTGGAACATGGTTTTTTAACCATTCTTGGTTCACACGAGCTTTATGAGACGGTGCCGAGTCTTGTTGGAACGTCCATGGTGTACGACCGAAATGTTTGCGTGTTCACGGCTTTAAAGTAGCTTTCAAAACATTTTCCCGATAATAAGTCGCATTGGCTTTGACACCAGTCTCGTTGAAAACGATTGGACAGCGTCCATCGGCGGTCACAGCTGCCCATACTTTGTCCATTACTTGAGATGGAAAATTACTTCGGGTGGCCGTTTGTAGGCTAAAATGTTCGTAAGTGCGTTTAGCGTTCAATTAAGTAAAAACTATCATTTTGAGAGTTTATGAACTGCTCAATAGGGAAAAATTTCTCATCAGAGAACACAATGTTTGGAAATTCGCCACGTTCGTGCAAGCGTCACGACTCCTTTGCTCTTTCGAGTCCAACGTTTTTTTGCTTTCGTGTAAGATCATGTGCCTTTTGGAACTTGTAAAGCTTTACCTTGACCTCATTTTGGAATATGCGTCGGATGCTTCGCTAAGATATTTTCAGTTCTTTACCACTACGACGTGGATTTCGTTCAAGTCAAGCCTTCACTTTCCGAACCATTTCAAGTGATGTTGCTGTTTTTTTTCGTACACCACCATAACGTTTGGCAATGCTGCCTGTTTCACTATAACAGTTTATGGTGCGATATACAAACATTTTATTCACTTTCAGATGCCTGAGCTCACGAACAATAGCTGCTTGTGATTTTCCACTCAAATATAACACAATCACACTATTACGTTTAAATTCTATTTCGAATAACTTTTGTTCTATAAAACTTAAACGCAAATGCTTGTGGTAGCTTGTAAACAAAATAAACAGCTCTCATTGGTATGAATTTGACATAATTGGCAATATCGGTGTGAAGTTGGTAATACTTCAATCGCCTAACCCGTAAAAAAAACGTTCGTTTCCATAATACAGAAAATTATATTTTATTAAGTATTATTAAACGAAAACCAATAAGACCGAGGGGCGCATCCACCTAGCGCACGGTTCGGTGATCAATGCCAACGCTTCACACCAAAAAATGGAATGAGCTGCGTATATCCGAATTGGTATTCCTTACAACTACATATATAAAATCATCAGCTGTTTATCGATTTAGTATAATACATTAGCAAGTTTGCCTATAATAAGGCAATCCAGAGAATCGGCAATGCTGAATTTAATCTAATATTTATTAAAATCTCTAGATATTCAGCGAAAAGGATCACTTTGAACATAGTTTGTTACATATATTTTATTCCTATCGTGAGCTTCTACAGATTATATTAAAGATTATTTCGTTTAGCAAGTAGGAAGATGATAATAGTAGGTAGTGCATCGGCCCTCTACGCATAGTATCCGGGGTTGAAATATCAGCACAGGCAAAATCAAAAAGGCAATGGCAAACCTACAACAGTAAAAATTGTCTATGAAAAGCTTTTAACTTCGCCGTTCGAATTCGGCATAAAACTGTAGGTCCTTTCCAAGTATAACACGCACTACATGAGTGAAAGCTCAGCCTAGACCCTCCGTGGCCTATTGTGACATTAAAAGAAAAAAGAAAGAAGAAAAAGATTCATGTTAATTTTGATTTAATTAAAATTTTTAAATTACTTAAATGCAATTTCTACACCGTTAAGCTACTCCAAATAATTAAGTATTAGATGGAACAATACTTGAACTTGTGTAGATAAAAAAGTTTTTACATAACAAAGCATACTCGTACGTCTGCAATCAATCAATATGAAACTTTTGCAAATGAGTTGGTGCAGAAAACTTTAACAATATCGCAGTTCAAAAGCGGAACCAAGAAATGAATGAAAATAGTATATTCTACAAATAGTTTTAAGTTTCTCTGACATGCCAGTTTCTTAACGATAGTTATTCTAGTGAGTTAGTTGGCTACTGCCAACGTCCGCTCAGGCACGTTCATGAAGCTGTTGCAACAACACTCAGCAAGAAGAAGCAACATACTCGTAGTCATAAAAGTTGCTGCAATATAAGAACATGTGATCATCATGGTGTAACTATTGCAGCTCTGTACTCTGGACTACTTATGTTACATATGGCATACATTATGACACTTTTCGCAAATCACTATACCACAATACGCGAACCCGAGAATATGGTAAAAGTTATGAGATTTTCGGCATCGTTGTTGTTTCTGCATTAAGCGTAAGCAGACGGGAATTTTTGAATAAATGTTTGTTGTTTTGAAGTTGTTGGCAAATTTTGATTTAGGGCAAAAGAGTTTTGAATGGTGTTTCTTGCTTTCAGTATGGATGTTTGTGTATTCTGCAAAGATTTTGTGGTAGTCATAAAATGGGGAAATAAGCTCTGAATGGAAACTGATAACAAGTACATATTAAGTAGTTGCCAAGTAAAACTTGTGCGAAACATGACTTGTGTTCGAGAAAAAGAATGGAAGAACTTTTATTAATTGGAGACAATGAATTTGGGATGTGCGATTTTCATTGTAAAATAAATGGTAGTGCCTTGCATAGGATCGAGAATATTCATTGATATTATCACTCAGACTAGATTAATGATCGAATGTTGTTTTCGCATTGAAAAATCGTCTAATGTCACTACATTTTTTCCATTCATCTACAAATATAACATTCACAATATGAGTGGATGTGAAAAGCTTGTCCTTTGGCGCTACATGCGGTCATAGTCGACACTGATAAACTGAAGTTCATTGTGGTAAAGGCACAACACTTACCACAATGGTTGTCTACTTGTCTCTTTATCGGTGTCCTGTGTGATTGCATTTCCTCTCTTATTCTCCATCCTTCTTCCTCCCACCTATCAATCTTCCTTCCATTCAACACAATGCTGTGCATTCATAGGGGTACACCATGTGTGTTGAATGATTCAATACAAAAAATTTAAAATAAAAAAAACTTACAAACATGATTTATTAAGTTTTTTCTTTTAATACCATAGCGTTTAGTTGGAAATACAACAGATAAGTTATACTTAAATTCGTTGCCTAATCCAGAAGTAAAAACAGTTTTAATATCACTCGTTTAATGTGAGACTGTCATAACTAGAAAAACATAAATTCTGAAAAAATGCACTTCAACTTTTCAATTTACTTGAACTTGTAGATGCACTTCATGATATGCAGTGAACGTTTGAAAGACAAGTAGAAATTTATGTGAGTTGGGATTTTTTCTAATGTGTTCTAAGCTCCAGGAACTCACGCAATGAGTTCATAAGATTCTGGTATGATTGTTTTACATAAGATAATGCACTAAATAATGGTTATTTATGCATACTTAACTCGAAAAATTTGTATTTCCTGATTAATGACAGTCTTGCAGTAAACGACCGATATAGAACAAACTTATTTTGCATCAGAGATTTATGTAAGATCTGAGCTGGCACAAAAAAAAATGTATATTTTCGGTTCCGGTTTGCAGACTGTTGCTCAAATGTATTACTTGAAAAATAGAGTATCTATGTATGTATGTAAAAGTTGATTTTTTAAGTGCTTGGTTTTTGCAAATTCACAAAAACACAGAAATTTTACAAAAGTGAATGAAATTTTTAAATCAATTCCTGATATTTACTTTATAAAGATAATTTCAAGTGGTCCATTCTGAAGGTCCTATTTTTTTCATATTTTTTCACACATTTCGGCCGGAATCTCACCAATGACGGGTTCAATGTTGGTGTTGGCTTCCAAAGCAGTAATCGTATTTGGCTTCCAAAGCAGCAATCGTGTTTGGCTTGTCCCTATAGACAAGAGACTTAACATAAGTAGTCCCAAAAAAAATTGTTTAACGGGTCAAATCACACGATCTTGGTGGCCAATTGACTACACCAAAACGTAAGATTAACTGCTCATCAAATTCGCCTCTCAATAGATGCATGGTTTCGCGTGCAGTGTGTCATGTGGCACCATCACTAGGAATCACATATCGGCCGAGTCCAAAAAAAGTCTGTTATCATCGAGTCTTTCTCCATTCATCAGCGTTGCGGCCTTCATTGACTTTGAAAAAGTACGACCCAATGAGGCCGTCTGCCCATAATCCGCATCAAATGCAAATGCATTTTTCGGCATGTATGGTTAGCTACTGAATTGCCTCTGGCTGGTCTTCACTCCAAATACGTCAATTCTGCTTATTCACGTATCCTTTACTTACTTTTACTTTTGATGGCACAACAGCCCATGGAGGGCCTAGGCCGAGCTTTTCGCTTCCACTCATGTTGTGCGTATTATATTTGTACATAAATGGAAGGGACCTACAGTTTAAAGCCGAATCCGAACGGCGAAGTGAAAAGCTTTTCATAGCAATTTTTACTCTTGTAGGTTTGCCATTGCCTGACAAGAGGTGGTGCCGTGTAGAAAAATTTTTTTTTCTACTTTTTGATTTTGCATGTGGCGAGATTCGAACCTCGGACACTTTCCGTAGCAGTCCAACGCACTACCACTACGCCACAGCGACCACGTGGCAGGTCCCCTGGCTTCAGTTCTTGCACCAGCTGAATTTTGTATTAATTCGAGATCTTTGCGTAAAATATTCCAGGCGGTCGAAACCGAATAACACAAACGCTATCGGCGCCGGATGGAAATATCGCGATCTTCTTCAACACTGGCGGATACAGCAGCAACATTCTCTTCGCTACGCACTCTATGGATACGATTTGTTGGATTGATGTCCAATAAAGTGAAACTGGTGCGAAATTTGGTCACAATGAGCTGCATAGCCTGCTCTGTGGGTCGATTATGACGACCATAAAATGAACGTAGTTTGCGAAACACATTTTTCATAGAGCACGAATTTCGATAATCAATTTCAATAATTTGCAAACGTTGTTCAGGCGTAAGTCTATTCATGATGAAATGGCAAATCAAACTGAGCATTTTTAACTTTGACACATGCCAAGAATCACGCGTGATCTGTCAGAAATTTAAACGTCAAAAACCAAGTAGCAAAAAAATCACTCTTTATAATGTTGTGTTCTTCGTAAGTGTAAATGAACATATTGAGTCATTTATTCATTTGCATGCAATGTGACATTGCTTTAATCGCAGACAAGTGCAGTCGCAAGGCTGCTATTTTATTATTTTTACTGTTTTTTTTTTATGAAAATTTGCCCAACATTGTTTCTCTAAATGTGTCACTCACAAAACCAGAGATGTTGCATATATTATTATGAATAATTCTACAGAATTTATCGGTCTATTTTATGTATACATTTGGATTACATAAAATTTTAAATTTCAGGACCAAATATTCTACTTTTGTGTCTTTTATGTTTGATTTTATCATTTTCTTTTAAGTCGTTTATTAGCCATAGTTTCGGTCTGAACTTTGTTCTATGTATATATGATATATGTTCTCTATTTTGTTTTAAATTTTGTTCTAAATTTTGTTGTTTGTTTCCTTCTGATTTTATTTCTCCCTTACATCAGAGTTTTGCATTTGTATCATACAAAGTACATATGTAAATATTAAACAAGAAGCGTTTTTTTATAATGGAAAATACAAATAAAAACCACTTTGCTTTATTCATCTTCACACAATACAAACTCTACAAATGAGATAATTGAAATCTCTTTCTCTCTTCTAGTCGAACACAATTACACGAGTAAGTACATTAGTGTTCGATACAAACCTACACCGATTTTTCGTTTGAATTCCAGACACTATACATTTGCTAGAAACAATTATGCTTTGATTTGGTTTGATACGCTCTGATTTTGGTTTAGTTTTTGTTTTGAATTTAGTCTCGTTTTGGTTTAATTTTCGGACTAATTTCAATTGGCTTTTTGTGTCGGAGTTTTGTTATTTTTTTTCGTTCGAAACAGGTTTTAATATTGTTCTGAAGTTTGATTAGAATCTTGATCTGGATTTGTGTTTAGATTTGAGGCTGAATTTTAATATGATAATTTTTATGAAATTTTTAAGCATTTGATACGATTTTTATCTTTTTTTCTCAGAATTTTGATCTACTTTTTTTAAACTGCTTTTTAGTTTAAATTTCGATAAACATTTTTGTTTTGATTTTTGCTATGAATTTTTATAGAATTTTTACAGTCTGTTTGTTTAAACTTCTGTCAGACCTTGGGCTAACCTTTGGTCTTTTACTCTACTTTTTTGTGTAAAATTTGTTTTTTTTTGTGAATACACAAATTTTTATTTTACTTTTTACTTGTTTTGTGTTTGGGTGTGAGGTTCTTCTTGATTTTGATCTTGTTTTGGTGTAATTAATAATTTAAGCGATAGTTATTGTTTTTTTTTGTAAATTCAGTCTTTCTAACACCCAAACCTAAACCCTAGACATGCCGCGATCCAGTATACAAAGTTTCCTTTCACACATATTGGGAAGATTTTACTTCCTGTTGCTGACATTCTGGTAGATTAAGGCAAAATAAAAACTTTTCCGTTTAAAAACAAAAATTAATATTTCGCCCAGTTTACGAGATATCGGACGTTAAAGTCCCAATCTTTGTCAAAAAGTCTAGAAACCGTAGAACAAGTGAACAAGCGCGTTGGGTATGGAAATGGACAAAATATTGTTTGAAAAATAAAGTTAGTACTTACGAATGTTAGGATAATTTTGGGGGCGAGGGAAGGGGGTTTTAGGCTTCCTTCTTTTAAATCAAAAATTCTTAAAACAATTTGTACCGTAAAAATAATTGATAAGGTTATACTAGTTTGAGGAATCAGAAAAATTTTTCAATATTTTTAACGATGTGCTGATTTAAGCAAACAATATGCCTTGTATTGTTCAGATGGATAATTCTCTGATCTCAGGTGTGCTACATCTCGATTAAATACATTTTGATCATTTGCATTTCCAATGCATGTAAAATCATCATCTCTATCAAAATATTCATACTCAAAGCATGTGAATTTATTTGTTACATCATAACCAAAATATTTAGGTTGTATGATCTCAATAGGTGGAAAGTTTGCTCTTTGCCAGTCTGAGAACTCGCGAATGTTATGGGGATAACTAGAAACTTGGCAAATCTCGTCTATGGTTTGTTGTGCTGATGTGAATTGTTTTCTTTCCACGGAGAAAAGAAGCTGAAAATTCGGCCACTTCAATGACTGCCTGGTGCTGCATAATCTGAGGACCTTCGTCGGGACTCAATGAGATGAGTGTTGATGCAATTATTGACTCTCATGAACTCATTTGCCATTCATGCTGTCTCTCCGCATTAGTTTTTCCTAGTTGTTTTTCAATGAAATTTGAATTCTGTTGTGCCCCAAGTTGCGTGTGAAGTATACACTCGCTCGACCTCTCGGTGCTGCTTCTCGGGTTTTTTTTCACGATAGCAGAATCTGAATTTCATTGGGCTTTCATTTTTCAACGAAGTCTATATTCTCGTTTTCTCGCAGCCACAGCATTGTTTGCTGGATATTTTATAGTAAGACAATCGCTATTTGTTTGTGCCTCGCGTTTGTTTTCTTTTTTTTCAATCTATAGTCGCTCATTCAAGAAATTTCTAACGATTTTGTTTGAAATGAATGTCATATTTTACTAGAAACTGATGGGCAGCGTCCTCTATTAATCGAATATGATTCATACACAGCGCGCTCTATCAATCCAGTTTGAAGCATACGCGAATCAGCGCCCTCTATCAATCGAGTTTGATTCATACTCATGGATACATGTGGATGCATATATGCTGTCCGTAATTTATGTGTATATATGGTACACATGCATCCTAATTTTGTTCATACTTAATTGATAGAGGGCGCTGCCACGATCATCTTTTAACCCCTTGTAAATATAAAAGCGATTCAAAAGAAGTAAACTTTAAAAAGAAAAATCATTGTTCAGAAGAAATTTGTTTAGCAGGTGATAAAACAAAAAACAGGAATGTTTTAGGACTAGAAAGTGCATACAAATATTTGGAACCTTTCCCAGCTTTGACTTTATACATTTACATCTGATGTTAATATTTTATATTAAACGGATTTACAATAATTAAAATAAAAAGTGTATCGCAAATCTCTTTACTTTACTTTTAATGGCACAACAGCACATGGAGGGCCTAGGCCGAGGTTTTCGCATCCACTCATGTTGTGCGTGTTATATTTGTACATGAATGGAATCTCGGTTTGTGTAAAAACTGTAAGACCTATAAGAAAACTGATTTAAATTTTGAATACAATTATGAAACTAGGTAAGTATCATTAAATTCCAATATGTTTGTCTACTTTTTGTATGGCGTCGATGCACTGTGCGCCACCACCTCTTGGCAGGCAGTGGCAAGCCTACAAGATTAAAAATTGCTATGAAAATCCTTTCACTTCGCCGTTCGGATTCGGCTTTAAACTGTAGGTCCCTTCCACGCACAACATGAGTGGATGCGAAAAGCTCGGCCTAGGACCTCCATGGGCTGTTGTGCTATTAACAGAAAGTAAAGAAGAATTGTGTATGTTCAATCCTGTATTCGTTGCAACATATAACTGAGTGGCATTGCCGTAAAGTCCAGTTATATTGAGCGATGAATCTAGTTTTGAAGTTTTTAAGTGCGATGCGCGAAGAGTTACATAATGATGGCATAATTAATAATGTCAATAAACCAGCTTGTGAGATGGTCTGGGGATGTAGTTTGGCAAAAGGGGTGGGTAATCTTTATTTCATAGATGGAATTGTCAACTCGGAAAAATACATAAACATTTTGAAAAATGATTTTGTCACTCAAATTATGAGGAATATATTTTTCAAGAAGATGATGCAGCACCATGCTGGAATCAGGAAAATCTATGCCATATTTGAGCAAAAAACGTTTACCGATCTTGGCTTGTCCTGCCAGCAACCCTGATCAATCTCCAATCGAGTCAATATGGTCAATTTGATAAAATCTAAATTGAGAACAAAGCCAGCTAGAACCGTTGAAAGTCTTCGAACAAGATTACAAGAAATCTGGGAGGCTATTACAACAGACGACTGCCGAAAATTTAGTAGAAATGATGCCAAAACGATTAAAAGATCTCAGAACAGCAAAATGTGACGTTACACGCTTGTAAATTTAATTAAATCATGCAAACTTTTTTTTTGTATAAATATTCACATAACAATAAGTACGAAAACCTTGGTCTTGGCAACTAAGTATTCACCGTCAAATTGAATTTATAAATTTTTTCTTGCATTCACTCAGTAAATGTTGTGATTCAATCTGATGAAATCAAACAAGCATCATTTTGAACTCATTTTGCAGGTGGAACTGTGATATTTTGAATAAAAATTTAAGTGTCCAATTTCATTGCGCCTGGATGGTATGAGCTGATATGAATCACTCTAATATTTTGAAAATATTTTTATTTAAGTAAATTATAGAGCTAAATGATTATATCTTTCCTTCCTTAATTTCTGCATTTATTTTTTCTCTTATAAATTATGTTATATTATTTAGTATTAACTACTTAGTGGATGTAATTGGATCTCAGGTGAACCTACTGCATTCTTCTCAATCATATTTATTTTATTTATGCATACATAAAATTTACTACAAATTTAATAATTTGGATAGTTAATAGTTTTCCAAAATGAATGATATTTTATTGAATGTTAAATGAAAAAAATTTTAAATAATTGCTTAATTAAAAATAACGATGCTACATGTGTTTGTATGTATTTAATATGTACATGTACTAATTACGTATGCAATAACTGAATATTATGGTTTCTGATTTTATTATTGTACAATTAAATAAAATCAATTTTCTGTGGTTAACCTTACACACTCAAAAAGATTTTAAATCAAATGAGCAAACGAATAATTAAAAATTTAAATTTCTAGTTTCAAGTCACTAAATAAATACTCCATGAAATTTTCAAAATATTATATATTTTCTTCTTTCTATCTTTTAATGGCACAACAGCCCATAGAGGGCCTAGGCCGAGCTTTTCGCTTCCACTCATGTTGTGCGTGATATATTTGTATCCGACCGGCGATGGGAAAGCTTTTCATAGGCAATTTTTACTCTTGTAGGTTTGCCAGTGGTGCCGTGTAGAAAAAAAAGTTAGGTCCCTTCCATTCATTTAAAAATACAACACGCACGACATGAGTGGATGCGAAAAGCTCGGCCTAGGCCCTCCATGAGCTGTTGTGCCATTAAAAAAAAAAAAACAAGATGACAGGCAGAACAAAACATATCTTATCACACTTGTTTGTGTGCTCTTTGATGTTAGCTCATCATTATAAAAACCTCTGAACGTAAATCAACATTTCACTCATACATATATTTTAAAGTTCTTAAAAATTTTATTACTGCTTTCGTAAGCATTTTCAAAACAAACGCTCATTTCTTCGATATATAGCATTTCATTTTCATCACCCTGATTTCTTCTATTGATAAACTTTTTTTGAGTTTTTTGATGTGAGGATTAAATCTTTTATTTCTTTGTACAAAAGCAAAAAAAAAATTTTGTTTTTTAAGTAAAATTTGTAATTGGAAATTTTTACTCTTGTAGGTTTGCCATTGCTTCCCAAGAAGTGGTGCCAAGTAAAAACATTTTTATTTCTACTTTTGTTATTTTGCCTAGAGACCATCAAGGCTGTTGTTTTTACCTACTTAAGGCCTAGGAATTCAATGCTATCAACGCTTTGTCAGATTGGTTCGAGTTTTCGAGATAACGATTACTATCCATTTTAATATACTCGTATATGTATTTTTAAAAATTTACCCAATTTTGACCATTTCTCGATACCGTTATCTCGACAGCTCGAACCAATCTGACGAAACGATTAGCACCATTGAAATGTTTGGCTTCAAAATAGTTATCAGGATCAGCCATCAAAACCTTTACCTAAAAACAAATATTAAAAAACCGAGCACTATGTTATTAGAAAGAAATATTTCAGAAATGTGGAATTGGAATACTTTAGTTTGTAGTCAGACGGACCCACACATGCATACATACATATTTTCTAATGAGAAAATTTTAATCAACTTGTAGATCCCAAATACTATAACGTATGACATCATTGTAATGACTTTATTCATATACAAGGTGGGGCAAAAGTAATGTCATAATATGAATGTGCTTTAATTTTCGCAAATGACACCAAATGCCATTGTACTTTGACATTTATGTTGTAAATAGACAGATATAGAATTAGAGGACCTCCGGGCAACGAAGACAACAACTCCAATTTCCGGGCCGTTTGATCTCCCGTTATGTCAATTGGAACTGGGCGACCATTTCGCCAGATCTGACGGCGGGAGACTTCTACTTTTTGGGCTTTTTTGATATCTCACGTTTGCCAAAAACAGGAAAATAGAACTTATTTAATTTATTTGTTTCGACTTGTATCGGCACATTCCTTTCAAATTTGAATTCTATTTTGGTGTAAATAAGAAAGTAATAATTTTATTTCAATGTGGTTTTTATTATTCGAAAGCACAATCCTTCTGGTTAATAGTGAAAACACTATTTCATTCCAGTGACTTCCTCGGCTAGTCTTGCACTAGCCCATATGATCAACACAATTTTTCAATACATTTTTAATTATAAGAAGCTGAACTTGATCGATGGCTGCATAAGTTTCGTCCTTAAAAGTCTCAATCGTTGTTGGATGGTTAGCATAACAGTTATCTTTAACAGCTCCACCAGAGTCAAATCGCAACTGCATGGTCTCCAATGTACATTACCAAAACGAATGATAACGTGATCTTTAAACTTCCCACGCAGAAGATCGATTGCTGCACGGCTTGCGTGACTTGGCGCACCATCCTGTTGGAACCAAATATCTTCTAAAATATGCCACAAGTAATCAGTTATCATTGTAAGGTAGCGCAGACCCATCTTCCTTCCTCTGAGTAACAGCAGCAATTTCTTTGGTTGTGCATACTGAGAACGTGTTGTTCTATCCAATATCGATCCAGTTTCACGCATACGTTTCAAAAATTAATCTACAAATTACATGGATGGTGGGCTCTCTTCTACCGAATTTTGAATTTACTTACATTTTCGGTAGAAGATTCATCATTTTGCATGGTTTTACCGATTTCCGAACGTTGTTTTATTCAAGCGTATATCAACCAATTTCGTTAACCGCAAATATAAAACTAATTTTCCGTCATAATACGAATGACATTCGATTTGCCACACTCAAAATAACCAGTACATAATTAAGATTCCAAATGTTAGATGGACAACCCTTTACATATTAGAGGCAAGCAAATCGTAAAACTTAAAAGTAACTACAGAATGCGTAACACAAAAATCGATAAAATCCTAGCAAATTTATGCAATAACTTTATGAAGAAAATTGATAAAATTTAAATATGCTAAAAGTTTTCTATCCTTGCACTATTAAAGCATAGAAAAAAGCAAAGCAAAGCAAAGCAAAGCAAAGCAAAGAAAAAGAAAATGAGAAAATGACATATAGAGTGAAAGAGTGGAAGAGGGACGGCAAACTTAAAAAGTTTATTTCAAAGTAATTTAGTGCACAGTCACTCACAGTCTCAGATGACGAAGAAGTCATAGCTAGTGATTGACAACAAAGATGAAAAACTTAAAATCGATAGATGCTTTAAGAAATATAAAATAGTTAAATAAAATAGAAAGGGGAAGGCAACAACCAAAATAGCAACAACTACCCGGAATGCTTAAGCGTGACCGAACTTTATATACCCTATACAACACACCATCCGCAATAAGTAATGCATGCACATTTTTGCATTCAACGGGAGGTTAAATTTTAATGGTTTTTGCATGAAATTGTTTTTATTCAGTCTAATTCACTGTAGAATATGTTGCTGTTTTTTGTACCAATAGGTCCCTTAAATAATGTCCTTTGAAGATTTCACTTGTATGAGGGATAGGCGTGGTTATTACCCAATGATAAGGTAAAATTTTCCCATAAGTTATTCTCTAAGCTATTTCAACTGCGTACACTGAATTTTGTCTAATTCGCTTAACTATCTTCTTTGATATTGTCCTTGTATGGAAGGTAGGCGTGACTATTACCCGATGTTGACAATTTTGATAACGTTCAGCAAAAGGCCTTCGGTGATAATTGTATGTCGCGAGCAAGTGTTTTTGATTGGTACAAATTGTTCAAAGATGGTCGAGAACGCGTTGACGACGAACCACGTCCAGGACGGCCATCAACATCAACTGATGATCAACACGTCAATAAAATCAAGGAATTGGTGCTCGAGAATCGACGATTAGCAGTCAGAGAGACCTTACTGGCATCGTTGGAATATCGGAAGGATCAGTGAAAACCATTTTAAAACATCATTTGGGCCTAAGAAGAGTGAATGCACGATTGGTTCCAAAATCACTGCATTGGTTTTACGAGACCATTTTGCCAAAAATTCGACTGATATCGTTCCGCAACCACCCTATTCGCCTGACTTAGCACCGTGTGACTTTTGGCTATTTTCTAAACTCAAAAAACCGCTTCGTGGACACCGTTACCGTTTTGAGTCAATTGAAGACATTAAACATGAATCGCTAAGCGCATTGAAGGCTATTCCGGAAATTGACTTTAACAACTGTTTCGAGAATTGGAAAAAAACGTTGGCACAAGTGTATTGGGGCCGGGGGGGATTACTTTGAAGGGGACGAAATAGATTTGGAAGAATGAATAAACAAAATTTGAAATTATGAACAAAGTCTTACTACTTTTTGCCCACAGTAGTATTCAACACTCTGTGTGTACCCCTATGAATGCAGAACATTGTGTTGATTGGAAGGAAGATTGATAGGTGGGAGGAAGAAGGAGGGAGAATGAGAGAGGGAATGCAATCATAGGACACCAATAAACAGATAATTATTTTAGAAGCTATGTTAATGAAGTCTGCCGTATTTGGCTTAATTTGGTTGAGAATTTTCTTCAATATTATTTTTTGAACTACATATCACTTGTACTATGAGAGTTACCAGGCCCGCTTGAATGATTTTACCCATTTTAGAACTGAACCTTTTCGTGACTACAAGGAATATCTATACTAAGATTGGCTAAGATTGCTTAAATTGTACTCGATTTATAGGATTCGCGAACGTACAGACGGGCGACCGGACAGACATGGCTAAATCGACTCGACTATGCACGCTGATCATTTATAGGTACTTACTTACTTTACTTTTAATGGCACAACAGCCAATGGAGGGCCTAGGCCGAGCTTTTCTCATCCACTCATGTTGTGCGTGTTATATTTGTACATGAATGGAAGGGACCTACAGTTTAATGCCGAATTCGAACGGCGAAGTGAAAAGCTTTTCATAGGCAATTTTTACTATTGTAGGTTAGCCATTGCCTGCCAAGAGGTGGTGCCGTGTAAAAAAATTATTATTTTTCTACTTTTTGATTTTTGATTTTGCCTGTGCCGAGATTCGAATCCCGGACACTCTGCGTAGCAGTCCAACGCACTACCACTACGCTTAACTCTACTGCTTACTCGACTAAACTAAACCCTGTACACTGTGTGTGTAGGGTATAAAAAGATTTGCTGCCATCTTTGCTACCATCTTTGCTACATAGCAAAGGAACATCAACAAAGTATTGGAATTATTTATTATTAAAGCTTGTTGACGGAAAATGTTCACTCGTACAAAGTGTATGCAATGAAGTAAAGAATTTTTTGCCACGATTACGAGGGCGACAACTTGTTTTTGACATTTTGTTTTATTTTAATTTTTTCTTTCTTTTATGAGTTAACTTCTTTTTGGGGGGCAAAGCAAATTCAGAACAAAACACGTAAAATAGTTGTCAACATTGAAATATGTAAGTTTTTTTTTTTTTTTTTTGGCAAAAATATGTTTAAACTCTTTTTGTTGGTAAGTTGTGATTTCTCTCTCTCTCTCTCTCTCTCTCTCTCTCTCTGTCTCTCTCTCTCTCTCTTACCAAACATATAATTAAAATATTTTAAACCATTGCGAAATTCTTTAGAATTGCGATATTCATGGAAATAGAATTATTAAAATGTATAAAAATATTTTCCGCAACTGAATGGCCACCTCGAAGAACGTTGTAAGCACCCACTGATTCAATGGGAGCTTATAACGTTCTTTGAGGCGACCATTCAATTGTTAAGTAAAATGGTGCTACTTTCGCAGTTACATAGAAATAACGACGAAGAGCTGAAAATTTCAAACAATTGCCACTGCATTGTTAACGTTTCAAATAAAAGTTCTTACTGCTTCGGCTGGCTTTGGTATTTTTTGCTGTGTATCAGAATAATAAAGCATTTTACTTGGAAATGAAGGGAATATCTGAAAGTTGGATAAAATTGCTTCTAATATTCTTACAGTATTTTTGTGCTCTACAGTCGAAAGTCATACAAATTTACAGGGTGTTCCATGAAACATTTGGAATTTAAACTATTGGTTATTTTGAGTGTAGAATGCTATTCGTATCATGACAGAAAGTGTAAGAAAATCGCATTCAATATTCGATAGAAGAGAAGCGTGCTCCACGCAATTTGTGGATTAATTTGTGAAAAGTGAGCATGATACTTGATCGTTGTTGGATAAAATGACACGTTCTCCTACTCCTACTTCTAGCGCGCACAACCGTAAAAATTCCTTACATGCTTGTATGCCTGTAAATATGCATGTCAATGTTAAAGATAAAAAAAATTATATATTCTAATTTCGATTGATGTAACTAAAAAAAATGGAGTGTTTATAAGGTTTACAAGGTGTCCTAATCAGTATTCTTTCATTTCTCATATAACGGTATACGACAAAATAAGACTTGTTGTGGCGTAGTGGTAGTGCGTTGGACTGCTACGCAGAGTGTCCGGGGTTCGAATCTCGGCACAGGCAAATTCAAAAAGTAGAAAAAAAAATTTTTCTACACGTCACCACCTCTTGGCAGGCAATGGCAAACCTACAAGAGTAATAATTGAATATGAAAAGCTTTTCATTCATTCATTTACAAATATAACACGCACAACATGAGTGTATGCGAAAAGCTCGGCCTAAGCCCTCCATGGGCCGTTGTGCCATTAAAAGTAAGTAAAGCAATACTTAGGGAGAAAGCAATATAAGAAACTTTGATGCAATAGAAAAAAGTGATTGTAGTAAAGTCTTGTAATTTTTTTATTTAAATTTGCATTTGAGTCACCCTCTCAAGTGGAAATAATGCTACAAAAGATTGAGTTTTGATTTATTGAGCTGAAATGGTCTCGCATAAGAATCAGCAACGAGAGCTATCAATTGCACGTGTACGTTAAATGATTGCCCATCAGGACACATTTAGGCCAAACATGGCCCATAGTAATACCACGTGGGTGTTTCATAGACCCACTTTACATAAGAACATTTGATTATATGGTAGAAACCATTTGCACATTGCTATATGCTTTTGTAGTTCCCTTAAATCAACCGACCATCAACCGACCATCAAGCAGATCGTTTAGAAAGTATTGGCCTAGAGTATTTCAGATATCAATGCCTAAACAAAGTATATTAAGTGGATTACTCCTCCTCTTTAGTGCTTTTATAAAAATCATTTTAAGGAATATCTATTCTAGCAAAATATGACTATAAGGCAATGACTAACACTACTTTATGAACTTATTTGGTTACTGTCTAAGAATTTTAGCTTATTGGAGCGTTTGCGTTTATGCTCTAGTCACAACTGCTTAGTAATTTGGCATTTGAATTCAGTGAACCATTTGTCTGGTGCAAGGACGTTAAAGGATGCTTACAAGTTGCAAATGGTATACCGTGGAGGATATTATATTGTAAAGGCGCGCTGTTGTGCCTTATTTAGCTAATTCACCTGCTTTGTCGTTTCCAAGTATATCACTACTCGTATGTTCTGGATCCCACTCAAGATGTAAGTTTATAGGTCAATATTTTGTGTTAACGCCACTAAAAGCCACTTTGCTTGTCATAATATACTAGCTAGGGATTTGATGGCAGGTTGTATATCATCGAAACATGAACCCCAACAACACATGCTAAGAGAAATTTATACTACTTTTCTCTTGATTAAGTTTAGAACTGAACACATAATTGTCGTACATTTCTCACGTGCAAGTCCATACTTCCCGTTGTACGCACGTACGTGCACCGAATTTTTAATAAGTGATTGCTCAATGTTGTCGAATGGGCTGGAGAGCACTCAAACTATTTGCATATTGATTTAACAGCTCCGCCGAACATCACCGCAAAAAGCGTAGTAGAATAGAATTACTCAAGCCACTTTTCTAACGAATTCCAAAATTAAAAGAATCTTTCTCAAGCGAAGATGGGAAAAAGGAAGAAATAGTAATGTCGTCACTAATAAAATAAATTCCGGCAAATGTAATTAGGGCGCAGGCGAAGGTATACCCCCTCTGAAATAAAACATGTACTCGAATGTATGGTGTGTTAAGTTTTTATGATTTTACGTCTAATTATTTTTATCACTGTCTCACTATATACTATATATTATATACTATAATTTCAAATTTTTTATTCATTCTACCAAATTTATTTCGTCCCTTTCAAAGTAATCCCCTCCGGTCCTAATACACTTGTGCCAACGTTTTTTCCAATTCTCGAAACAGTTGTTAATCAATTTCCGGAATAGCCTTCAATGCGCTTAGCGATTCATGTTTAATGTCTTCAATTGACTCAAAACGGTAACGGTGTCCACGAAGCGGTTTTTTCAGTTTAGGAAATAGCCAAAAGTCACACGGTGCTAAGTCAGGCGAATAGGGTGGTAGGGTGGTTGCGGAACGATATCAGTCGAATTTTTGGCAAAATGGTCTCGTAAAACCAATGAAGTGATTTTGGAACCAATCGTGCATTCACTCTTCTTAGGCCCAAATGATGTTTTAAAATGGTTTTCACTGATCCTTCCGATATTCCAACGATGCCAGTAAGGTCTCTTCTGACTGCTAATCGTCGATTCTCGAGCACCAATTCCTTGATTTTATTGACGTGTTGATCATCAGTTGATGTTGATGGCCGTCCTGGACGTGGTTCGTCGTCAACGCGTTCTCGACCATCTTTGAACAACTTGTACCAATCAAAAACACTTGCTCGCGACATACAATTATCACCGAAGGCCTTTTGCAACATTCTGAACGTTTCGGCACCAGAAATTTGATTCCGCACACAAAATTTAATGGAACTTCCTTGTTGAATAATTTCACTCATTGTGAAAATCGCCGAATGCACTTTTTGTACTTCAGAAAGACAAGCGTATACTAAACACTAATGATTATTTTGATGTGACATTTGGCACAGATGTCACCGACAGTCATACCAACCTTAAAAAAATAATATTTTGATGAATGGGTTTCCGCGCGAAATTGTAATTAAAAAGTCTTACTACTTTTTGCCATTTTAATTTTCGAGATTTTGGTTCGAAAGATTATGATTTTGGAGATTTTTCTTAAAGTTAAGGGTTTGTTTTGGGGGGGATTTCGTGACAAAATATTTACCCTTCCAAAACAATACACTTATGCCAATGAACAATCCAATCGTCAAAACATTGTTCAAACGCATTTTCCGGAACGGTTTCAGTTCTCGCCGTGAATTTTCTTTTATATCTTCTAACGACTGAAAACGGTTGCCTCGAAGTGGTAATTTGGGTTTTTTTGTTTTTAATACAGTCAACAGGGGTGACAACTATAAATGCAGAGCATTGTGTTGATTGGAAGGCAGGTTGATAGGTGGGAGGAAAAAGGAGGGAAAAGTAGTTATGAGCGGTTGCTTTAAATTTTCAAGGGTCATAATAACCGAGCAAAATGTTTCCAGGGAGCTTATTCCAAATACGCGCGGTACGATAGATAAACGAACTTTCTCTGTAATGCGTAGAGCGGTGGAACACCGTGTTTACGTGGAATGCGTGAGTTCTGCTTGCTGTTCGCGTAGTTCTGGGGAACAAACCAACTGGTAGCAGCTTTAGTTTGCACATCTCAGTCGGACATCTACCGTGAAAGTAACGGTAAAACAAAGAGACGCAAGCCACTTTTGACGATGTTGCAAAGAATCAATAGAGCTGTAAACTCTACTATCTTTTATTAGCTTTATCGCTCGATGTTGGATACGGCGAATTAAACTCCAATTTAGGACGTATCTCTATAGGTGGTGTTGATATTGCGAAGATCAGTCGGAGTGATCAGTCAAACTTGGCTGCTTCTTTCGACACGTCAAAAATGTGTTTATTTCAACGAACATCACATTGGATGGACATGTCCAGTACATCAAGAGTTGCTGTCTCCACCTATATCTAGGGGGATGAGGAGGGTGTTGGGAAACTCGTTTGTGAGATAACAGACAACATTGGGTCTTACGTTCATTGAACTCAACTCTATTCGTGAGACCCCACTCGGAGATTGACTGGAAATCTTTATTGAATGAATTACAACGTGCCTTTTCTCTCAATCTCCTAACAGTTAAAGCGTTTTGAACAGGCATATGAATGAGAAATGGTGCTGTCATCTGCAAACGAGTAAATGGGATTCTTCGTATCTTGAACAATTAGTTTTGCTCAAGATATTTGACTACACTTTCAATGACTTGGGATGGCGTGGAACAGATTGCTTTGGGGCGATAGTTAACAGGGTCTGTAGTCTTTGGAAATAGAAAAAAATTAGCCGGAGCCATCGTTACGGTGCTCGTTTAGTAAACATTTCTACTAGATTCTTAATATTACACAAATAATGAAATTTGATACAAAGTTCACGTTTTACTTATTCACGTTTTAGAAGAATAGTCAGTGGTAGAGAAAAGTGTTCACGTTAATGGATGTTAATGTTAGTGGTGGTTCACGTAATCGAGCGTTGACTTTAATTTCAAAAAAGAAAAATGTAACTAAGTTAAAGTTAAAAAATGTCAGCGGCAAGTGGGCAAAGCCAAACGAATATGAAAGGAAACTAGTCAAACAAAAATACTTAAAGTTTCTATGTATAGCAAAAACAAGTTTCCAAAGAAGAAAAGTCGAGTAACTTAGTTACATGGAATGCATGGCAAAGGTAGCTATCATATACAAAAATTTTTCAGCGCCTGCCCCAATTTTGTTTGATGTAGATGTTGTGGTAAAAAAAACCATTTAATCTGCATAAAGAAAAAGCCTAAAAAACTTAAAATTTAAATGCAAAATGCAGCATAAAAAAGAGAAAAAAAGAGTTATGAACAATTTTTATTGATTGCAATTTTAGCAATTTATGTATTTTTTCCAACAATTGCCAAAAACCATGCACAGCTAACACAAATATTTCAATCCTTTCAAGCATGTCGATTATGTATGTGATGATTCCTTTGGGTAAAGCATACAAAAAAATAAAATTCAAACTAGTTTAGCTATGCACATCCGTTTCCGCTTCTGAAGTAAGGAAAATGTTGCAAATGGTAAAGGAAATTGATTTTCTGGTTGTTGCATTTTCATACTTTTGCTATTTGTATTTGTCTGAATTCGATTTGTTCTTATTTTTTTTTATTTTTTTTTTTTTTTTTTTTGGTTTTTTTTCCAATATTTCCTTTCTGAAATATTGGTATCAATAAAAAATGTGTTCTCACATCCGTTTCATTTTTTCGTTTCACTTTTTTTTACAGCATTTCACCTTTACTCCAACAAAACTGACGAACGTATCGAATACGACACGCTGGCTGTGAAATACGAGGATGGCAGATGGTCAAAACCGTATTACGATTGCGGTGGTGGCAATATTTGGATGCTGACGTACACGGTGCCATTCTTTGGTTATGAAAATGGCACTTATCATTTCAAGTGAGTGTGAAGAAAGACAATATTTTATTATTTAAAGTGTTTTACGTATTGATTTATAGAAGACATTTGCATTTTGCTATGAGAATTCCTTTAAAAATATACTAAATTTTTGATTAAGGAATGTTATGAAGAAGAAAGTAGAAAGGGTAGGAATAAGAAAAGAAAGAATAGAAAAAGGAAAGGGTCATTAGGGTGGCTTAAACAATTTTATTAAATACAAAGAAGCTTAAATTTTAATATAAATAAATATCTCTTTCAAAATGCGCCCAACGAGTTCTTCACAGAGAACAAAGTCTATTGACTTTGGGTTTGGCCGTCATAATAACTAACCTGGTGAGTGAACAGCACAACTTTACTCTTATCTGGGTCCGGGAACATCGGAATATAGAGAGTAATGAAAAAGCCGACGAGCTGGCAAGAAAAGGATTTGCCAGGAGAGAAGCTCTTGCTGAATCGGTATTCACAACACTTCGTGCAGTGCGTTCAAGAGAGTTATAGCTCTAAAATGTCTTCAAACAGCAGATTGTAGGTGGAAAAGCCTGGCAGCATGCAAGACTAGTAGGTCGCTAATAAAGAGTTAATAGAATGTCTCTAGACTTATGGCAGCCATCACTGGTTTCTGGCAGCCAACATGGGAACCCGGCATAACAGACACTGTCATAGCTGTAACCAAGAGGAGTAAAAGAAAGCTTTCCTTCACTTATCTCTCTGCTTATGCCCTGCCTTATGGCAGCAGAGGATGGTTACTTTAGGGAAACCGCTCTTCAACAGCCTTGAGGAGCTGTCCAAATTATGCATCAGAGACCTGTAGACCGAGCTGCTATTCAAACAGCTATATACTTAATTAGTTGGAAACGAGATCTTCAACCAACATGACGGTGAATCATCAAAGTTAAATTCAGATTGTTTTGTTTTTTTTTTTTTGTTACGTAGTAAAATATTGAGAAGCAAATTATCTTTACATACATATACAGGGTCAGCCTGTATACATGTGTATGTATACACAAATGAGTTGTTGATCTATTTGATTGAGCCGAAACTTACACTATGTACCATATTTATTATGAGGCCTGAAGTGCACGTCAACATTCATAACGAGGAGGGGAGAAGTGGACGTGGTACCTCCCATACAAACTTGAATTTTCATTTTTGCAGTACGGTACTAAGATTCTGAGAAAAGTGGGCGCGATACCTCCCATACAAGTCATATATTTATTTGAGTATAAGTATATCTGAAAACCATACACAATATTCGTACAACGACATCGTTTGACAATGCCATACTACAGATAAAATTTATAGTGGGATTGGGAATGGGGCTGTGGTGCACCTCCCATATAACCTCAATATTCATTATGAGTTATCTCAAGAAGCATTTTTAGTACGGTGCTAAGAATTGGCATGCGTATTATTTATTAATACCGACGTTATAGTGGAGTGTGAGTTCTTAATGTCAAGTGGGCGTGGCACTGCCCATACAATCTGAATATTCACGACGAGATATCTCAGGAACTATATGTAGTACAGCATATCTCTGGCACCATATATGAACAGTCCAGAAACGAAATTTTGTACAATGAAATTTTTAATACTTTTTTTACAACTTTTTTTAAAACTTTTTTTACTACTTTTTGTTACTGCTATTTTTTATGACTATTTTGCACAAAGAACATTGTATACCTACAAGCATTAGAATAAGTTTTCATTTCATTTTCATTCTCTTTTGTAATAAAAACACGTTTTGATAAATCAAAGCAATAAAACAAATGGCTATAAAATCACAATCGCTAGTTAGAATTTTTGTCATTTACGAAATGTCTATAATTTCGATATTAGAAATGCAAACATCACCGAGATTGTACCATCGATGGCTCGAAGTACCAAAATAAAATAATACATTATCCAAACTTTGCCAGCGGACCGGACAGCGGAGCTAGTCTTATTATAAAAAATGGTTGAAAACATAATGCGATTAGTTCCTCCAATTACTGCGATTAATGGAGTAATGAAAGTGTAACATCCGACAGTTACATAGATACACTTCAAATGATGCAGAATTCTTCTTTCCAAACCGTACACACCATTTGTGTTGACTGTACCGAGAAAAACCCGATGGGCTGGAAATGCTTACGGTTGGCGTGGAAATGATAACTACAAAATTCATTGTAAACATTTTGAAAAATATTTGATTGAACTAATATTGCGAAATACGTATCGAAAATGCAAACTCAGGTTGAAAACTGTAGAAAATGATTTTCGTAAAGTTCTGAAATAGACAAATATTCCTTAAAAATTTCACGCCTTTATTAAGAAATTATGGTATTTCCAGCATTTAAAAAATATTCAATTTCTTTAATCCAAATCCGAAATCGCAATGGATTTCAGCTTTAAAACTTTTACTATTTAACTCATATTTTGAGGCAACTTCTTATTCGAGGTCAATATATTCTGGGGCGTAAATGAAAACCAAATTTTTTGAATCACCCTATTATTGATTGATCACCAATTACGTCTGTGGTATGAGCATTCTACGTTTGAATTAATTTTGCTTGTTGAGATATATAACATAACATTCCCCTGGAGCACATAGAAATTAAGAATTTATTTTGGCATGGGTATGCGGGTCGCTGTGGCGTAGTGGTAATGCGTTGGACTGCTACGCAGGTTCGAATCTCGGCACAGGCAATAGCAAAAAGTAGAAAAAATCATTGAAAGAAATCAGGAAAAATTGCTATGAAAAGCTATTCATTTCGCCGTTCGGATTCGGCATTAAACTGTAGGTCCCTTCCATTCATGTACAAATATAACACACACAACATAAGTGGATGCGAAAAGCGAAAAGCTCGGCCTAGGCCCTCCATGGGCTGTTGTGCCATTAAAAATAAGTAAGTAAGTCCCGCGGGAAGGTCTTCATTGAAGAACTGTGACTATCTGAGATTAGATAAACCAGTGGAATAATTTTTTTCTTTTGCAACGCATAATGGTTGGTTGGAAAATAAATAACTTGTGTACCCGTATATTCTGTTTGATGCTTAATCTACCATTGCATTAATTAAGGTTCGCTACGTTGTTGTGGCTAAGGTTTATATTTTTCCTTTTGTTTCTCTATTTTACGTATTAAAAATTATTGTTCATTTTTTTCTCTTTTTGGATACAAATATGTAAATAGAATGACTTCAATGAAATTTCCTTTATCACTGTGGTTGTAATTAAAAATTTTCCAACCATAATTGAAATTATTGAATAATTCTTTTGATTCGGAGAATCAAGCAATGAATTTCTCTGCGTTGCACCAATTGGCCAATTTTGTATCTTTTCATTCCTTCTGTATATTTCCATTCTCTCTTTTTAATTCAAATGATTGTTAAACTTTTGTAATAAATATTTTCTATATATTCTCCCATTATCCGTTAACATTTGGGGTCAAATTGTTGAAAATTTGTTGAATGTAAAAGTGAAAACAAAAATTAGAATTTGTAATTTATTGGGTATTCTTTGCCATTGGCAATAAATTACATACTTGACGTCACTCATTGTGTTTGTGAACTAAGCTGACAATAAACAAACATACCATGAATATATGTAGAAATATACATATTTTTGAAAGCTTGGCAAAAATTTCATATCGCGATTTACAAACTAAATACGAGATTCGAACACAAAAGCTAACTTTGATATTTTTTTTTTTTTTGCGTGGGATATGTTTTTGACATTTTTCTTTTCGAACAATACAAGACAAAATCTAAAAAACTAAAGCATAAATATGGGAGCAAGAAAATCAACAACGCACAGTCAGAAAGAATAACATTGTCAACAACGACAACGTGAACAAATAATATGGGAAAACAAATAGTACAAACCTACATATTTGATATGTATTCACTAGGTATGTAATACAGGGTGTCGTTTGTAGAAGTGTGGTTTTCAAGAAGAAATAAAACGCATATAATTTAATTTTCTGGCCAAGAATTTAGCTTTATTATAAAGATAAGGATTTTGCCATTATGTTTTAAAAACGATTTAGGGCAAGTGGCCGAGAGGCCCAATTTTCGACCACTTTTTGCAGCAATAACACGCCGAATATTCTCTTCTAAGGCGTCAATCGTCTCGGGCTTATCTGCGTAAACAAGCGACTTCACATAACCCACAAAAAATAGTCCAGCGGTGTTAAATAGCACGATCTTGGAGGCCACGCCACAGACCCACGACGATAGATAATGCGCTCACCAAAAGTTTCCTTCAATAAATTGATTGTTTCGTTGGCTGTATGGCATGTAGCGCCGTCTTGTGTTTATGTTTCACCAAAGGTCGTCTACATCAACATCCTCCAATTCACAATTCAGGCACAAAAAAGTCATTAATCATGGCTCTATAGCGTTCCCCATTGACTGTAACATTATGACCGGCTTCATCTTTGAAGAAATATGGACCAATGATTCCCTCTGCCCACAGAGCACACCAAACAGTGACTTTTTGGGGATACAACGGCGTCTCAACAATGGCTTGTGGGTTATGATCACTCCAAATTCGATAATTTTGCATATTAACGTACCCATTCAATAAAAAGTGAGCTTCATCGCTGAACAAAATTTTCTTGTAAAATTCGAGCGTACCGAACCATTATTTTGGTAATAAATTTGCATGATTTGCAAACGTTGATCAGGAGTAAGTCTATTCATTATGAATTGGCAAACCAAACTGAGCATAAATCCAGTGAAAGCTGTCAGAAAGACCAACTCCGGAAAAAGTATTGCCAGATTGAAAACCACTCTTCTAAAAAAAAAACACCTTTTATGAGCAAATAGAAAAATACACTATATGGCAACAGTGGCGAAAAAACAACAGCAACAGCAAAAATAACAATACAACAACGAAAATTAATCTCTACAACAGCAAGCAAATGATAGAAAAAATAAAAATAAATAAAAAAGAAGCAAATAAACCAAGAGGAAAAAATACTCATTGCGAAATGCCATCAGCGTCAGAAACTGTAACCAAGCTGGCAGATGGACGGAAACCCGCCCGCCGGGTTACCAACAATAATAAAAGGAACACTCACAGATAATAGCAAAAGAACAAATATCTTCTTTACAATTTTCATAGATATTTTCCAATTTTTCCAAATGAAATGAAAAGTAGAATATGTACGCAACAGTAACCGGTTCTATGTACTTTTCATCCTCAGCAGCAATAGGAGCAACAGCAATATGTAACAACAATACAAGCAGCAGCGAAAATAACAACAGCAAAAGCAAAACCCATTGAAATTCCTATAGAATTGCTTATACCATAAGTAATACATACATACTCGTATATAAATAAGAAAAAGTTTTTCTGGTATTTTGTTTCTATTTATTGTTTGATTTTTCTTTTTGTACGCTTTGTTTATGTATTGTATAACAAGGATGCAGGATGCATGATAATGCTTTAAAAATGGAGTACTTAGCACTTACAGAGAAATGTGAAGTGGTTTCCGCATACATATGTACAAACTTATGTATGTATATATGTATGTACGTGAATGGCTGAGTGGATGTACCCAGTTGTACAATTTCAGATTGTTCCTTTAATAATCTAAAGCGAGTAATACTCGTAAAATTGATTTCTTCTCGGATCTAAGTAAAAACAATATCAACAATGACTGAAAGTAATAGTTTTATATTTGAGTAGATAACTCGTCAAATTGTTAATTCTTTTTCGTTGTGCCATTGACTTACTTTCCTTTTACAATCAAACAAAAAATGTATGCATAATACACAAATATACAGTATACAAATATGACTGTGAATTAATTCTCGTTTTTTTGCAATTAAGATAAAGTTTATATTTTATAAATAATAATAATACAATAAAAGATTGTATACGTAAGTACGTAGAATACCAGTGTACAAGTATGAAACCGGTAATGACATCTCTGTGTCACTAGGTACAACTATACGCTCTGTCAAACCAAATCATTGGCGCTATTTCTTCGCATTTAGTTCCATCAGCAATATTCTGTTCATAAATAATCAAGTTTCATACAACAACATATTTTTTTTCACTTGTAAAAATGTCAAATTTTTTGCCTACAAACTACGATCTCATCGAATGCTTGTGGAAGCTTACGGCCAGCACGCTCTAGGCTTAACACAGTGCAAAGAGTGGTTCAATAGGTTTATAAGTGGCGATTTTGATGTGAGAAACGAAGAACGTGAAAGACCACCGAATAAGTTTGAAGATGCCGAATTGCAAGCTTTACTCGATGAGGATTCACGATCTATTTTGAGAATCCCAAACGTAAACGATCATATATTAAGCCCGGTACACCGGCCAAATCGACACCAAAGCCAAATCGCTTCGGAAAGAAGACAATGCTCTGTATTTTCTGGCATCAGCAAGGTGATAACTGGTTTGACCTTCTGAAACCAGGTAAAACAGTTACTGGGCAACGCTACCCACAACAATTATCCGATTTCAACCGTTTGAACCGTGCTTTGCGCCGAAACCGTCCAGAATATCAAGCTAGGCAACACAAAGTGATTTCTTGATGACAATGCACCATCACATCGAACTAAACAGACTCGGGAATTGGTAGATTCGTGGAGCTGGGAAGGCCTACCCCATTCGGCCTATTCACCACACTTAGTTCCAACTGACACCACTTCTTTTCATGAATGGGGCACGCACTTGCTCAGCAGCACTTCGATACATACGAAAATGCGAAAAAATGGCTCAATGACTGGTTTGACTCAAGAAACGAACAGTTTTTTTTGGCGAGGCATTCACAAATTGTCAGAGAGATGGGAAAAATTTGTAGCTAGCAATGCCCATTACCTTTAAGATTGAATGTATAACCATTTTTCTTCAATAAATGTATAATTTCTTTAAAAAAAATGACTTGTTTCATACGTGGTATTAATAACTGAAAACAATATAAGTAGAAAAAGAAAAAAGGTAGAGAGATAAAGAGAGAGAAAAGGCCGAACAACATTCGCGTCCTCCTCCTTTACTTTTTGTTTTTGAAGGTAAAAACCATTACGCTATGCCTTAGAAAATGCTATGTTTAAAAAGAATACAAAATGCAAAGGGAATAATACAATGCTAGGCATTGAGCGCTCGGTGATAACTCCTACGATGACCCTAAGTTCTACTGGGTAATGAAACATTTTTTTTATTGTGAAAGTGGTTGTATGTGTGCGTTCGAGTGTGATTAAGCGACTGCGATAGCAATTAGCCAGCGTTGACAGCATTTAAACTTAACTGTCAGTCAGTGTTTGTGTTAAACATTCTTTCTAAATTCAATTTGGAAACTTTTTAACATAACTAAGCAAATGCTAAATATTTACGCTGGGACTTAGCCTTGGGCTCTAATGGATAGAAGGATTCTCTAGAGGAAAATTGGCATAAATTCAGTCATCTACTTTCGTTAGGAATGAACTAATAGTTTACAGAATTTACATATAAAATATTTATGAGTTTTTCTTGCTATGTTTTTTACCATTATTATAACCTTTTTTCCACGCCGTTCTGTTCTGTTCTGTTAACTCATTTTTACAATTCTGATTGCCACTGTGTTTAAACTTTTGTACATCATGTAAAAAATATTCAAATACAATTTTTCTAAGGAGGAAAAGTCTGTGATTGTAGAGTACTGCTGTCATGAAAAAAATTAAATTTTTTATTTGCAAATATTAGCACAGTCAACCTAGAAGTCAAGCTACTTAACAAGCACACAGATGTCAGCAAATAAATCACTTATGAGCGGAGCATTTGTGCATTTTGAAGTTGAATATTTGCAGTAAAAAAGAGTGAAAACGTTATGCCAAAAATGGGGAAGAATGTGCGGAAGAAAAACGGATTTGTGATATAAAATTCGTTCCGCTGAATTTTGGAGCAAAAACGCGAAGATATCTACTTACTTAACTTTCACATAATTTCTTGGATTTTTCATCAACTTTTTGCTCTTTAAATTGATTTACATATGCGCTTAGTTAGCATAAGTAAAATTACATAAGTAGAATTGGTTATGTTAAATATTTTCCAAGAAAGTAGAAACTTTTACTCTTTTTCCTTTCAACTTTTTCCACATGATTGTCAGTAACAAATGTTTGCTTCTTTTTTGTCCCCCTTTTTTTGAGGAGGAACACGGCTATACGGAGATGCCGTGGCGTAGTTGGCAGTGCGTTGGCCTACTACGCAGAGTGTCCGGGGTTCAAATCTCGGCACAGGCAAAAGTAGAAGAAACAATTCTTCTACTCAATACCACCTCTTGGCAGGCAATGGCAAGCCTACAAGAGTAAAAATTGCCTATGAAAAGCTTTTCACTTCGCCCCTCGGATTTGGCATAAAACTGTAGCTCCTTTCCATTCAAGTACAAAAATATAACACGCAAAACATGAGTGGATGTGAAAAGCTCGGCCTAGGCTCTCCATGGGCAGTTGAGCCATTAAAAGGAGAACGAAAGAAGAACAGGACTACGGAAAATATGCAAAACATGTACTTCTGAGAAACGTGTTGAAAATTTAAAATTGTAGTTGTGTGGTGCCTTTGATGCTATTTATGTACATCATATTAAATGTTCAAATCGAAAAATGTACACAATTTCAAAGTATTTTTTTATTAATTTTTTAGTATGCAGGTACTGGAGAAAAAGGTATCAACTTTTAGTGAATACGAAAATATCTGCACTTATGTTAAATTATATGTATTAAAATGAAAAAAAAATTAATTGAAATGAAAATATATATGAGTATAAGACAGTGAAATCTACACATGCACAGGGTTACCAACTCTTACCTGAGATAACCGATTTTTTTTTAGATTTTCATAAAAATTTACTATTCACTTAATTCAACTAAGTTCCCTTTTACACACGGCACGTTTCCTTGGAAGCAAATTTCCAATTCCCTTTTGGTTTTGCCACTTGTTTTTCCACACAGCAAAATTTCTTGATCAATTCTGCTTTTACTTTGTCTGACATGTCAAAGAACGAACAGCACAAAAGCAAACTTGCCGGTACGAGCAAGTTTGTACTCGTCCCTCTCGTCTTTCCTCTCTTTCACCTTTTCCTCACTTGTCGTGCGGAAAAGGGGACTAAGTATGTAAATACATTTTTTTTAATTTCATGGCCGTATCGCGGACATATCTTGACGAATGTTGGATTTTAAGTGCTCTAAAGTTTGAGGTTTAATCACATAAACACTGGCCCCACAAAACAAATGCCAATGCCGTAAATTTTCATGATCTCGGCGGCCAATTGACGTTTCGACGCGTTCTGGAAACTTCTCGCACTTAACGCCCAATTAAAAATTTCCAATCGTAGGCCAAAAAAGTAGATTATCACACAGCCATAGCGCTCCGCATTGTCGGTAACTGTCACACCTTCTTCGTATCCGAAAAAATACGGATCGTTGGCACCTGCAGCCCATAATGCGCAATACTCAATGACTTTTGGTGGGTGCAATGGACTCTCTTTAATTTTTAAGAATTTTCAGAGCCCCTAATGTGACAATTTTGTTTGTTTACCTAACCACCGAGTAGAAAATCCGCCTCGCCGCTGAAGAAAATGTTGTTTGAAAAGAAGTCGTTATCAGTGCCCATTATACGTATCGCCAGCGTTGTGAATGGTCATCACGCTTCAATTATAGCGCGAGCTGGTTTTTTATAGATGGAGGCGTAAATCTGGGTGCAAAACACTTACGCCATAGTAAGCCGTGAGACAGGCTCAATTGCTGAGAGCATCGGGTAAAATGATGAATTCCGTTCTTCGGCTACACTTTGCCCTGACAGCAGCGACAAGGCAGGCCCTATTGCTGAGAACGTGGGCAAATTGAAATATTCAATTCTTCCGCCACACTTTCGCTTACAGCAGCGATATTTTCTACAAATCGTACATTACCATTATTGAAATAATTACATAGATATTGAGTTATCCATGTTTGAAGTCAGCGTTGCGAAGTTAGTTCCTAACCCTCATTCCTAACTCTGTGCAACATAAATACTATTTTTTATAGAAATTCTCATAAATTTTTCAATGTTGAGCACGAATCCGAAAACAGAATGTATATTATTGAGAGAAATTTGTGAACGAATGTTGAAGAAAAAGCCGAAAATCAAATACGATTCGAAAATTCCCCGAGTACAAAGACATCAGTTGGTAACCCTGCCCATGCATACTTTCGCTCAGCTATGTTCATATGTACTTAAGTATTTCTGTTTGGTATGCCCGTCAACTTAGAATCAAGGCGGAGAAACTTATTAGGATGGAAATAGTACATAAAATAAAATACGAAAGAAACGTTTGTGACGTGCATAGCATACATTAATATTATTTGTGGAATAATCAGTAACACAATTCAGAGAAGTTTCAATCAAATTCAATTCAGGTCCCTTTCTCTTTGCACTCTGAAAAAATATTTATATTTCTTGAAAATGGACTGAGTTCATTTGATACATTTTCATTATGTACCTACATATGTGAAGGGTGATTTTTTTGATACTTAGTTTTTGACGTTAATATTTCGGACAGTTCACGCATGATTTTTGACATGTGTCAAAGTAAAAAATGTTCAGTTTGGTTTGCGATTTTATCATGAATAGACTTACGCCTGAACAACGTTAGCAAATTATTGAAATTTATTATCAAAATTCGATCCGTTTTTTATCGCAAAATTGTCTTCAGCGACGAGTCTCATTTTTGGCTCAATGCCGTATTTGGAGTGAAGACCAGCCAGAGGCTTTTGGTAATAAATTTAGCAGCTACCAATACATTCCGACAAATGCATTATGTGGTGCGGTTGTGCGGTTTATGGGCAGGCGGCATCATTGGACTGTACTTCTTCAAAGGCGATGAAGGCCGCAACGTTACGGTGGCTGGAGAAAGGTACCGTTCGATGATAACAAACTTTTTTTGCCTTAAATGCAAGAATTTGACTTGGCCGACATGTGGTTCCAACAGGACGGTGCGACATGCCATACTGCATGCGAAACCATGCATCAATTGAGAAGCGAATGTGGTGAGCAGTTATTCTCAAGTTTCGGTGCAGTCAATTGGCAACCAAGAATGTGTGATTTGACCCGTTAGACTATTTTTTGTGGGGGTATGTTAAGTCTCTTGTCTATAGGGACAAGCCAAACACGATTTCTGCTTTGGAAGCCAATATTGAATGCGTCATTGCTCAGATCCCGACCGAAATTTGTGAAAAAGTGTGCCAAAATTGGACCATCAGAATGTACCACTTAAAGCGTAGTCGCGGGCAACAATTAAGTGAAATTATCTTTAAAAAGTAAATGATTTATCGATCCAAATAAAAATTCCATTCACTTTTGTAAAATTTCTGAGTTTTTTTGATTTTCAAAAACCAATCTCTTAAAAAATCACCCTTTAGATAATTTATGTTATTGATTTATATAATTTTATATTCATGTTACCAAAAATAGCACAACACTTGTGAATAAATAAAAGCCAAATAAAAGAGCAGTAAATTTAGAAAGTCCAAGAAATCTTTAAAAGATCAATATATCTACTATTTACATACTTCTGCAGAATTAAATAATGATCTTTTAATTAAATTATATGTTAGTTAAATGAAATTGACTTACAACTTATGATTTGCAAATTTATTCTGCTCTTGTTTAAAACTTATTCATATTGAGAAAACGACGACCAAATGCCAGAGATGACAATTGATATTAAACTGTATCTTCCAATTGGCGTTGCGTCCAACAACTATCCATTTATATCGATTAGCTTCGATAGTTTCTAGTGTTTCCGATATTACCAATGACTTCAATGCTAGTGTCAAGCATTCAAGCATCTCTTCGACATCTTCTTAACATCGACGTCTCTTCTCAATTGACGTTGACGTCTCTACTCCATTGACATCGACGTCTCTTATCAAATGACATCGACGTCGCTGCTCAATTGAGATCAACGGCTCTTCTCAATTGACATCGACATTTCTTGTCAATTGACGTTGACGTCCATGCTCAATTGACATCGACGTCTCTTCTCAATTAACATCGACGCTTATTCACTGTAAGGCTGTGGTTATATTCACATTTTACTAGGCGAACACCATGCAATTCTTGTTGCCCGAACACAAAACAAAGAGCTTTTACTCTCTCTCACACCGAACACGTTATGCTGGGTGAAATGTTCACCGAGCACGCCGAGCATTCAGGGTGACAATGAGTTATTCTACAATAAATTCCAAAATAAGTAGTACGAAAACATGCAAACCTGTATATCATTTGCAGGAAAGCGAAGTTGCGATTTTTTTATTTTTTAAAAGTTAATATTAAATATATTATTCATAAAACTATTGAATAAAAATCATATTATTTTCATAATTTTTCAATTATATTAATTGCTTTCTCCATATTGATAAAATAGTTTAAAATTTTTTGGTATACCATTTAGTGTTGCCGTTGCGAACAATATAGTATTACAAAAAAAACTGAATTTCGACAAATAGCAACTCTGCAGCGAACACCAATGTAACCACTACACCCAGCACGAGAGTAAAATATGATGACGAACAGCGACAACCAGTATCACCAGCACCTAAGACTTTCTGTAATATTTTCAGTGATTCGGCATACGAAATTCCCTTTGCAATACAAACTTTGAGACAAATTCTTTGTTCGATATTTTTATTAATTGTAAAAGTCGCAAAACACACTTGAGATGAACTGACAAAATCAAACACTGTAAACAATCTAAATGAAATAATAAATAAAAACTTCACGCCAGAATGGAGGAAAATGGTGCCAACTTAGCGACAAAAAGAATTTTTACAATACCTATTCTCGAGCTTTTTAAAAAATCATTTCCTGGTACTTTGTTCAGGAATGTACATACATATGTATGTCTGTAATACTGTTGGTCGATTCTGGATACCAATCGATAATTTTTCACCCGCTCAAACTCGTCAATTATTATTTTGGGAAGGCAAATATTAAAATTTCAATTGTCACTGGCACAAAATTTAATTTTTTCCCCACCCATAACTTTTTGAGCATTTTCTCAAACAACTTGTGGTTTTCACCGAGCCTACTTAATATAGGTGACAAGGACTAAAGAAAGGTAATGCATGAGTGTGCCTGACTCATAGCGTGAGACACAACATATTGTGGACATTACATTCGTACGTTATTTACTGTCCCGTGCGGAAAGAGAGAAAAGAAATGGACTACATTTTTATCCTGTTTTTCCTCTTATCCGGTTGAGCCCAGTTTTCCATGGAATGGAACCAAACTGTAGGTAGCCCATAAAAAAAAAGTACCATATAAGAGCCACCCAATGTACATATTATAGCTTCTTAAATGTGCGAAATTAGTCGAGCAAGGTAAATTATATTTAGTGTGCTGAAGTTTCATCTAGGGAAAAAAGGATGGAATTTTTAAATTCTCAAAATTTAAGGAATATTTAAGAAACAAAAAAAAAAAAAGAAAAATGCAAAACTGCAGTCGAATTTGTTAGGCCGATTTTTTCCCCCTTGTGGGAGCACATTTATAAAAGCATCGGTATGACAGCATTGAAGTTAGAAATTATTTGTAATTTGACGTTGCCAAGTTTTTATTTATTTTAATTGCTGGTACTTGCCGACATTATTTATAATTGGAGAAGGTTTAAAGAGTGAATTGAATATACTTAAAAAGTAAACACATAAGTATTTTGCGGAAATGATTTACTCCTTCCCTTCAACTGAATCTTTGGATGAGTGAAAAATCAGATCACTGCATATGGTCTGGTATGACGTACATGCGCAGTAGATTATATTTTTGACCGAGAAAATGCGCAATCTGCTCTCTATCATTCTTGGGAGAAGAGTATTGAAGAAACCAAAATAATTTACAATTACTTAAGTTAGTATTAAACAATACAATAAAATCTCTAAAAATTAGTCTTTTCTATTTATTTATTTATTTTTTTTTGATTGCTTTTGAATAACTCTTCCTTAATTTAATGATTAGACGTTCAATTACTATTGACAATTCAAATGTCTGAATATAGTTAAGTTTTTTGGTTGTTTTTTCATTATTTTATTTTGAGTTAATTTAGCTTGGGAAAATACTCTATTAACCCGTTATTACTCGCACACTTTTGCCTTTACTCGCGGGGTGTTACTGGCACCTTACTTTACTTTACTTTTAATGGCACAACAGCCCATGGAGGGCCTAGGCCGAGCTTTTCTCATCCACTCATGTTGTGCGTGTTATATTTGTACAAGAATGGACTGGGACCTACAGTTTAATGCCGAATCCGAACAGCGAATTGAAAAGCTTTTCATAGCAATTTTTACTCTTGTAGGTTTGCCATTGCCTGCCAAGAGGTGGTGCCGTGTAGAAAAATTATCTTTTCTACTTTTAATTTTGCCTGTGCCGAGATTCGAACCCCGGACACTCTGCGTAGCAGTCCAACGCACTACCACTAAGCCACAGTGACCACAACCACGACTACTTTCCATACAAAATCTTATATGTAGACACATGTTTTATGCCTGTGGACATGATAACTCGAGTAAAACTTAAGTAAAGATAGACATTTTTGCAACAGTTAATTTTGAAGTTATTTTAACCGTGTATATCAAATTTGGTGCCATTTTCTTCACTATTTTGATACTTTGATATTTCAAAGTAGGTGTGGTTTTTGTCCAATGTTGACTACTTCAATGATATGTATCAAGTTTTGTTCATTTCCTTTTAAAATTTCTTTCAATATCACTTTTTGAAAATTTCACTTGCAAATGTGTTACGACCATTTGACACATTTTAACCATTTCAGAACTTAACTTCATATTGACAATAATAAATGTTGCTCCCAAGTTTGGATGTAATTGTTTTTCTTGAGTTATGGTGGGCACATACAAATAGCCGGACATGGCATATGTTCATACCTACGACGCCTATTTGTGGGGGTCAGAAATAACCGCTACGTGATCGAAAGCAATATATCCTGTACATAGAGTGTGTGGCGGGTAAAAATAAAAGGATTTACAAATAAACAAGGAGAGTACTTAGTAAGTGAACCAGAAAAATTTTAAGATTTTTGCGGAGACATTAAAAACCAAACAACGGTTCGATTTCACTCAAATAAAGTTCATTAAGCATTTTCTAAACTATAATTCACAAAAAAAATTGATTCAAATATTATTAGTGGTTGCAAAATTGTTTAACATCTTTCTTAACGTTCTTAGTTAGAGACTGGACAGTACATTCGGTGACGACTGCACAGGCTTGATTCCATCGATTTCGGAATTCTACGTCATTTTTGGAAGCTTTCTTTGTTTTTCTTAGGGCTTGCTTCATTATAGCTCAATATCTTTCAATAGGCCGAAGTTCCGGGCAGTTGGGAGGATTTGCCTCTTTTGGGACCACTGTTATATTATTTTCCTTATACCATTCCATAGTTGGCTTGGAGTAATGTCTTGTGGCTAGGTCTGGCCGTAACAAAACGGTTCCTTTGTGCTGTCCGATAAATGGGAGAAGGCATTTACGCAGGCATTCTTCTACATAAATTCTGGAGTTAACTGTTCCTGTCGTATTGAACGCCTTGCTCCGTAGACCGCAGGTGCAAATAGCTTGCCAAACCATGATGCTAGATTTTACTTCAGAGTATTTTCTGAGTGTTGCATTCCTATTCTTTGCTGTGAAATAGGCATTCCCGGGCAACTGGTTGAAGTCCGCATTACATTAGGTCTCATATATCACACATCGAGAATCACGCTTTCGGGCACGCGTCTTCGATTTTTTCCTTTGCTTCCGACCGATGTTTGTAGGCTTTCTGCTGTTTGTAGGTCCTTAATCCTTGACTTCGCTTATATCGCATTACAGTTGATTGCGATGTACCAGCTGTAGCTGCAACATCTCGAGTCGACCTCGTGGGATTAGCCGATATGTACTAGAAACCTTTTTCAGCACTTCTAGGTTCAGTTCTACAGATGGAATTTCCCGCGTTGTAGTCGTTTATGACGTTATATACCGTCATAAGTAAATGTCCAGTATTAATTTGCGGCATTGTTCTTGTTGACTCGACATGTTGACTTAATTAGATCCAAGATGAAAATGACTAATACAAAAGAAAACTGCACTGTTTATAGATACTTTCACTTGAAAATAACGGGTTTCTAACTCTTGACAATTGCGTATAATGGATACGCAAAAATTCTAAAATTTTTCTGGTTCACACCTTTTCACGCCTACCTTAAGCTAAGTGAAATATTTGCGTGATACTGTTTAATGTTTTTATTCGACCTTGCTTTTCACTTATTTGTGATACTTATACGCTGAAATCAATTTACGCTGCACCTTTCTATTTTCCGCCCTATCACCTCCACCTACACGTGCTTCTGTGATAGTTTTACAGCCTCTCAAATACGGGGTCCAATTCTCACAGATGCTATCTGAAGCGGCATACTCGTATAATGATTATGTGTGTAGCTATTCTGTAAGTTGTCCAGTGGAAGTGGAATAATACAGAAGAATACAGAAATATGCATGCTTCCCTAAATTATAAAACAAAACCAATTTGTTAAGAGTTTTGAATCCTCAAAAGCTAAACTTGTGCCAACAAGCAGATGTCCTAGAATTTAAGTGAAAAACAAAAAGTTTTCACACATTTAGTTCTTAATTATTTGTGGCAACATTCACACACATTACTACACACACTCCAATACAAAATGACTAAAATTCCAAATGCTCATTAAAGTACAAAATTTACTTAAACAAAATAAAACAAAACAAAAAAAAAAAAACGAATCTGACAATGTAATTGTTGTTAGCTAGTGCTGCAGCTGCATAGTATGAAGACAAATTTAATTTCATTTAATTTTGGTCAAAAGTTACCAAATGCTAATGGCTTTACATACACGCAAACACATTCACAAAATGAAAGAAAGAAGAACAACAAATAGTTAAAGATCAAAACTTTATACTGAAAGTAAGTGAAAGCAATGATTGCTTTCTTTTTCTTGTGCTGCTGCTTTTACTTCAACAGTGTCTGTTGACACATAACGTTGTGAAGCTATGGTTTCCATGGCAGTAGGATACTTGAAAGTGAGAGAAAATTATTTAATTAGAAAATGAAAATGCTTCTTACCCACACTCACAAATGCTCTTACGCCTGAAAGCTTAACCATGTAGCCAATGAGACTGACTGTCTGTGAAAACTGAAAAGCATCTCTGAAACAGTAGAAGCAGAAAGAAGAAGAAGTAGAAAGTCTGTCGATGTTACATGATTTGCACATCAATAAAGATGCTCATATTTACTTACAGACAATTCATATGTATAAATAATGTGATAATATATATATGTACAGATGAACACTGAGAGAAAACAAAAACGCTGTTATATTAAACGGCAAGTATAAGCATACTTTGCTGTTAAATTTCACCTGAAAGTATGTAAGTACTGTCAATATAACAGTTCGCGTGTTGTTTCACATACATCAGAAAAAACAGATAATTTAACAGAAATTCTGTTACTTCAAATCTGACAGTGAATACTGTTAAAACAATGGTTAAAACTTTAAAATGCTTATGTTTCGAGTCCAGCAGAAATGTCCAAGAAAATTATTGAAATTCTATTATTTTGCAATCGACAATGTTGTTATAAGTCTCTAAAAGGCTGTTGGTATAAAAAGCTGTTGTGCTGGCAAAAATTTGATTGTACTGAATAATTTGTTTTATACGAGGTATGATAAAAAAATAACCGTTATTTTCAAAAGTATTTATTTCTTCATCAACAACTATCTTGTCCCCTTCAAAGTAATCCCCCTCAGATATAATACACTAATGCCAGCGTTTTTTCCAATCCTCGAAACACTTCTGAAACGCTCTTTTTGGTATCGCCAACAGCTCCTGTTTCGATTTTTCTTTTATCTCCTCAATCGTAGCAAAACGCTTTCCTTTCATCGGTGTCTTCAGTTTTGGAAAGAGGAAAAAGTCAGCAAAGTCGGGGGCCAAGTCCGGTGAATACGGTGGTTGAGGCATGATAACGGTGTTGTTTTTGGCCAAAAACTTACGAACAAGCGACGTTGTTTTTGCTCAAAATTTAGCAATTTTGGAACAATCTTCCTTGCCGCACGTTTCATGCCTAAAACATCCGTAAAAATTGCTTGGCATGAGCCTAACGATATGCCAACATCATCAGCAACCTCTCTGATAGTGATTCGACGATTATCCAAAATCATTTTCTTCACTGCGTCAATGTTTTCATCGGTTGTTGACGTGCTCGGGCGACCAGGACGAGCATCGTCATTGACATCTTCTCGGCCTTCCTTAAACCGGTTATACCACAAGTGAACTTGTGTTCTGCTCATTGTAGACTCGCCAAAGGCCAAAGGCCACAGTCAACATTTTAAATGTCCTTGCGCATTTAATTTCATTGAATACAGTTTCTTTGATCCATTTTTTCGAATAGTAAAAAATCGAAGAGCACACCAAAACACGACTAACCTTTTTATCTGTCAAAAACAAACTGACAATCCAAAATGGTTGGTATTGCCAACATATATAACAGACATGTGTACCAACATAACAGAAAAAAATGAGAAAATCGAACATACGTAACTCACGAAATTTGAAAATAACGGTTATTTTTTTATCACACCTCGTATGTACATAATATAATGGGAGGAAAGAGAGCGCAATTATTGGATATGATACATGTCAAGGAGCAAAAAAGGACAGTGTCACTTCAATTTATTTCACTTTGCTCAAGGCACTATGAATAAAGCTAAGTATTTGCTTAATTTTACTTCTTTAATCTTATTTGGATACTTAGTTCCTAAACTAAATACGAGTATCCATTAGAAGCGATGTTATGAAAATTGTTAACTAAAAAAGAACAGTTTAATCAAACAAATTGCTTTCAATATGACGGATTTTCGTAACAACGGAGGTACTCTGGTAATTTTCAGTGATCCCAGGTTTTTTTCAGTGTACTTTCATATGAATGCATGTGTGCATGTGTCTAAGAAATTTTAAGCTGCTTTAATGTTTGTGTTGCAACATTTGTGCTTTTTTTTAGGAGTGTAGCTATATTCCACCACTAGTATTACAGTGCAACAGCCCAGGCAGGCCCTAGGCCCATCAATTTTTTCCATCACTTAAATTGTAAGACAAACCAAATTTTCTCAGTAGGGACGAAATACTGAACAGTGGGTTCAGACCAGGGCTGCCAGACGGCCATTTATCAGAGCAAATGAAAGCTGGCAAATTGTTTTAAAGCCAGGTCTGGGTTGTCTTAGCCTTATGGGCTGGCGCAGAATCCTGCTGGAAAGTCCACGGCTTGTTTTGGAACAGGGAATGGTTAAGTGGCTTCATAACAGCTACCAAAACGGTTTCTTGGCAAACTTTTGCCGAAGTTTTAACCCTTGTTCGCAGACCCCATCGTAAGAGACACCCTTTTCGACCCGTGGGATCAGTTCAAATGCTTTCTTAGATGACCGTGCATACACCCTATCATTTTGCTTGTTAAATTTTTCCTGCACGGTACAAATTTGTTCATCCGTAAACAAGATTTTTCGGTGCAAGTTATGAGCGTGTTTCATCAAAAGACGTTTGGATTTTCCTACCCTATTTTTTTCCAAAGCTGCAGTCAAAAAATGTCCGGTGCGACGTTTGGAGGCACCAATTCCCTAGTCTGTTTTAATAATTCGACGCATGGATTGCACTTTTCCGTGATATTCATCTCACGAGCCATTATTTTCTGTTTCTGGAGCGGATTTCGGTGAATTCTTGATTTGACGGCTGTGATGACTTGCAGCGTGCGAACTGTACGTGGACAGCCCGACCGGTGGCGGTCTTTGATATCTCCAGTCTCCTCAAAAAGTTTAATGCACCGGTAGACACACATGCGACTAGTCCCGAGTGGGCGAAGGGTTTTCAAAATATTGCCTTTTTACATTTCACACTTAAAAAGTGCTATAACAGCGATACGGCTCTCATTATCTGACCACTCCATAGTGAAAGCCGACACAATTTTGAATTCCCTTTACAGGTTAGCTTTCATAAATCATGTGTTAATAACAGGGTATGCTCAATTCTACTATTGGAATGGATGTGTTCAATGTTGTAACAGTATTTATGTCCCTACTAAGTATATGCTGAATCTTTACAAAGTGGAGAAAAGCTTTTCTAAAGCAATTTCTACTGTTGTATGCTTGCCATTGCCAAGAGAAGGTGCCGTATAGAAATTTTTCTATTTTGTATTTTTCAATTGCCTGGGCCAAGTATCGACCCACGGCACTTTTAGTAGCCGCTCAGCGAGTACCACTTACTAATTCATATTTGCCGCTCGCACATTCGACATGAGTCCTAACAAGATGTTCTTTCAAGAAATTTAACAAAGTAACTAATTTATAAAAAATTTTGCGTTTCGCCTCTTCAAAGCAACACAAATGCATATACACACATACAATATACACGAACACCCACAAGCACAAATACATGCACATATGTATGTACGAGTATGTATGAATGTGTATATTTGCCTTCTTCTTTGTAAGTAGATACTACGAACATCAACTTACTTTTTAATTAAGCCTTAAACAAAAAACTCTACAAATGAAAATTGCTGCAACTTTTTCATCTATGGTAAGTGAACAAAGGTATTTGCACTTGCTATTTTTTCCAGTGCTAAGTATTTTTGTGTGTGTACTCGTATGTCTGTGAAATTAATATGTAAGTAAGAGCAAGTTATATAAAATTTTATTTTTTAAGTAAATATCTATTTTAATTAAGATATTTTCTTTGCAAACATATTTAGCAAATCAAATGCTTATTAAATATTTATGTAATTAATTTTCTAATTGATATGGTACAAATGTACATACAATTATCTTGCATCCGAACGTAGATGTATGCACGACAGGGCCGTAGGTAGGGGAGGAGAAAATTAGGATTTTTTTTTTCAGAGGTTGATATTTTTGAGGCATTGTGTGAAATAACAAAAAATAGGCCCCCTTATTCCAAAATCATATCTACCCCACTGATATACTTGTATACAATTTGTTGGAATATATTATTTGTTATTATTTGTATATTGTATTATTTAGGTATTCAATATTTCTAAAGTATAGTTCCTGATTATTTGTCTATGTGGGAGTTGCTTACGAGTATCTAAAATATTTCCTTTGAAGCTCAATAAGAGGTCGTTTAATTTTCGATTATTTTCTGTCACACTTCCATTTAAGGTACATACTTAGCAACCTCTAGGTATTCTTCAATCACTTATCTCTAAAAGTATCATATTACCGAACACGAAAACGGCGATAAACTGAAAATACGACGTTGATATTGTAAATAAAAATTATTTTTAAATTGGGGTAAGATTTTTTTATTTGGGGTTTCCTTAAAATCCCTAAATGTCGTTTCCGTCTCAAGACGAATCTATGCATAAAGTGCTCACTAAAAATTAATGGTCTGAATAGGTTGAGTTCAAATGCAATTTGGGCGCTTTGAAGGTATTTTATTTTAATCTCATATATTTCACTTATGCAAAACAAAAACATTCAACATTTTTATTGAATTTTCTAAAATAATGTTTGATATTATTTCTTTCTTTCTTTTAATGGCATAACTGGCCATTGAGGGTCTAGGCCATGCTTCTCGTGTCCATCCATGTTTGGCGTGTAATATTGGGTGATATAAAAAGTATCCGCTGTTTTTTTGTTACAAAATGATGTTCGTACCCAAAAATCTGCTATGTGTTTGATGTTGAGTGCCTCCGCTATCTCCTGACAGCTAGCTAGTCGTTCTTGCTCCACCAGTTGCAATATTTCATCGACTTTTTCAGCGACTTTCAGTGCATTTTTGATACCGAAATTTCCGAAACGGAATCGCAGAAATTACCCCTCATGGGTCCGGCATTCACTCACAGCATCCTCACCGTAAAACTCATAAATTTTTCGGAATGTTTTTTTAGCGACTCTACCTTTTCTATAATAATAAACTATCGAACAGCGCATTCCTTCAGTTATTCCACTCATTTTCAAATCAATATAACTTTTTACACTAACGACAAATTTCTTTACACAAAATTGTAGCCTGAAGTGCCACCTTCCAAACATGTGTTGGTTTGACATACTTAATCGGCCTAGTGTTGCCAGATTTGTGGGTACCAACATCATCTTGTAACGAAAAACCACGTATACTTTTCATATTATTATTATTATATTACCAAATACTTTTACATGAATGGAAGGGACCTACAATTTTTTGCCGAATCCGAGCTGCGAAGTGACAAGCTTTACATAGGTAATTTTAGTTCTTGTAGGTTTGCCATTGCCTGCCAAGAGGTGGTGCCGTGCAGAAAAATGTTTTTCCTGCTTTTTGATTGTGCCTGTGACGACATTTGAACCCCAGACAGTCTGAGTAACAGGCTAAAGCAATACCAACTATGCCACAACGATCGCAACTAGAATTTGATATAACATATTTTTTAATTTATACACAATAATAAGCATTTCTCTACTATCAAACAATTCTCAGGGCCACATTGCTTGCCACAAGTTTTGAACTGTTGTTACTAAAGGGTTTCTCAAGTGGGCATAACAATTTCGTTTTTAAATATTGACAAACCCATCGTTATATATTTTTTTGTATCAGGCAATGTCAGAATGTCTTTTAAGGGTTATGTATTTATCATGGTGAAGTTCACGAACGAGCAACTGTTCAAAATTGGACAGCAAGAAACAGAGAGACTCCATTCAAGAGACTCCATTGCATCAATAAAAAGCGACCGTGTGGTGTGGATTTCATGCAGGAGTTGTGATTGCACCGTATTTTTTCGTCGATAAAAATTATCGTTATTTTACGGTCAATGGAGTTCGCTATCGTACTATGTTGGAAGATGGTGCCACATGCCAGACTGCTGTACAATCAATTGATCTATTTAAGGGGAAGTATGGTAATTGTGTAATCTCTAAAGGTCCGGTCGGATGACCACCTCGCTCATGCGATGTAACACGATTTTTTATGGTATTACGGTAAATCGTTGGTTTATGCCAACAACATTCGAGGAGCTCAGGAACAATATCGAACGTAAAATTGCCAACGTTCTGGCCGATATGTGTGGAAGAGTAGCGGAAAATCGGCTCCAAAGAAGGGCAGCAGTAACTAAGTATGTAATAAAAGCCTAAAAATGTCATACCGCACTCATTATCATTATTGTCACAACTACGATTATTAAAATAGCTGTGTTATCTTACCTGCTGATGTGATTGTTACAGCGTTAATGGAAACGCAATCATAAAATATGCACACACTCATCATACAACAAACAAAAACACAGAAAAGGAAGCCCACAAGCACACACTGAAATCATTCTAAAAAGTATTTAACACTAGATGTACTGTGCTTCTTCTGCTTCTGGCTTTTCAATTACATAATTACAAAATGGAAATCACTGACTGCAAAGTGTTGACTAGCTGCTGTAAAGCAACTTGGACCCGAGCCAATGATTCTTGGTTCGGTAGTACCTATCTGTCACCTCTGTCTCTCTATCTCTCTCTATTTACTTATGTAATTTGTAATTTCTACTTTTTGTGACAGCTCATTCATTCTGGCGCTGGTTCTGCTCTCTCTTGTTGTCATCATTATCGTCATCGGTGAATATTGTCACCAGACGCAGCTGCCATAATGCTAAACTTAAGTGTTTGCAATGAGTCGCAAACAGTCAACATCAACAAAAACAACACCACACAGATCAGCACCGAGGCGATATTAAGTTGAATGGCAACGACGGTGACTTGAGTACTCAGGTGTACTACTGAGATTCTGCAATAACTTTTAGTACTTAACTGTTTCCCAATTGGCGGAAGTGTTTAATTTGCGATTATGATGGAATGTAATCGCTGCCACTGCCACTACCATACATAGATAAGCCTTGTAGCCTGTATTTACTCAAAGACGTACAAATCTGACAAATCAATATTGACGCACGTAGTACATACTCGTAGTTATGCACAAATATTCAAAATTTAATACGCCTTTAGTGACACAATTGCAATAGGGGCACTTAAAAAGCAAATGAATTACATACAAATCTGCTGAGCAACAAAGTTTCATATTGTAGGGTGGGCAAAATATAATGGAGAGAGAGAGAGAGAGAGAGAGAGAGAGAGAGTAAAAAAAAAATTTATATTAATATTTCCATACTTAACTGTAATACGAGTACAATACACTCAGAAAAGCCAAAAAAAAAAAATATCAAACAAATTACTGAAATCCAGCCAATGTAACACAATGTTTAGAAATTGTATGCATACTTCTACGACATTCCGAAAATGCACTTGCTTGCTGACATACACATGGACATACATACATAAATCGATTTATCCCAGAGAGCAATAAGTGGACTTTAAAGGGGCATAGCATATCACAATGAGCCATTAACTGAGTATTGACGGAACACAATTGCGTAGTTTTCTACATGATAGAAATGCAATGACTTGTGAATTTGTTTTTGTTATTCCAGTTTTTAAAACCTGCTCAATATAAAATATTATTTGTAGAGAATTACTTAAAATCAATATTTTTTTTTTTTTAATTTTAAGTTTCCAATTTTGAAATATTGTATCAAAATATTTTAATGAATGCATTAGAAGTGTTTGTAATTTTTTCTGATTACGATATTAGTTAGATAACTATTTTTGCCCCAATTGTTCTTCAGTGTGCTTTCCAACAGAAGGTTGCTACTCCAACTTAAATGAACATATGTTCGACAGCGAAATACACGGCACACTGAAGTTCTTCTGTGTTGGAAGTCATCTGATTGTCAATATCATTGCTTATGTTTGATTGTTTGTCAGCTTTTTCCCCGCAATTTCCTTTTCGCAGCTGACTTTAACATGCACTGAGTGCTGCCATTATTGTGACAACAACAAGAATGTGTTGTTATTGGTTTTTGTACTTGTTGTATTGCTACTTACTATTTAAATGTTTCCCAATTGGCTGCTTTTGTCAGCTGTACATTTTGGCATTAGGACTTCTCAGCAGCAACAACAACAACAAAAAAGATTATCCCATTATCCGCGATTTTAATAACTGAGAACCTTGATTACCCGCGATGATTAAACTTTTTTCGGTTAAAAATTTTACCTCAATTAACCGTGATTGAATCAATTAACGGTGATTGACACAATTATCCATGATGAAATAAAATAAAACCAGATCGGAAATTCATCTCTATTAAATTTCTACCGTAAACTAAGTTAATTAGCATTTGTTAGATACAGAAAATGGTTTCTTCAAGTGCACGTTCTCCTTTAAAGCACATCACCCTTTTCCCAATGTGCTTAAAACACACACACACACACACACACACATGCACATCCATACTTTCTAGCTTATCGTATAGGAATATTGCAAGAATGCCAAGCATTTCTTGACGAAGAGAAAAACGAGGCGAGAAGAATTGTAAGCATGAAAAACAGAATTGAATAGATTTAATATTTGTAACCAGACAATAGGAAGCAAATACTAAAGAAGTACAGGGATAGTGGACTATAAATCAAGTTCCTTATTCCAAACTCATGCAAACTCATATGTACTCGTATATGAATTGCTTTGCAAAGTGCCTTATTGAGATTAAAAGCTCTTTATGTTTTGGTTGAATAACATGTTGAAAATCAGCTCTTTTGGTTATGAAATCACATCCTGGTAGTTACAAATAAAAAAAAAAAAAAATAATATATATTAGTGCATTCTTCACAATATGCACGCAACTTCATGTTACACTTTAAGTATATGTAAAACAATGTGAAATACACTTTGCATGAGTGACTCTTTTCTTGCTATTGTTATTGACAATTCAATTCCAGATCTTTTTGCATCGCTGCATATGAAAAATGCAAATTACAATGTAAACAATTTCCATATTGTATAATTATTTTAGTATTTTCTACATCCTTAAATTAACGATACTACAGCGAAGACCTTCTAATTTGTTACAAAATTGCCCTGTCTACATTCATAATTATGTAGGTATTTCGTTGTATTTGATGATGAAGTATTTTTAAACATCCAATTTGCATCAAGTTAAATTAGTTAAAAACTTTTAATTGTATTCAGAATCATTAGCCAAGAGAGAAGCACTGATAAAACAAATTTTCTAGCATGCAACAAATTCACATCGAAAAAGGAAGTGAAATGGTGGGAGAGAAATACAAAGAGACTAAAACCGAGACTAAAACGGCATTTCTCGTAAAGTCCAAAATTGAAAATAAGAAACAAAAAATCAACAGCAACAAAATGCAGAAAAACACTTCAACACTAACTTGATTAGGGTGTGTGTGTGTGTGTGTGTGTGTGTTTTTGTGTGCGTGGGATGTAGTAGCCTCAACGCGCCAGAACAAGCGCACGAGCGCTTTATAATTTTTTATTTTATATTTTTTTTGTTGTTGTTGGTTTTATTGTTGTTGGATGCTACTTCACTTGCTGGACTTTTTCTTCCGGTTACATTAATTACACAAAAACCGCTTCCCTTCCACAGAACTAAATTCATCCTTTATAGCAAAATTTTGTTTCCACTTTCAAGACAGATGAAGAGAGCAACTATGGGCAACGACAGCAAAATAAATTGATGAAGCATTTCAATGTTAAAGTTAATTTTGAAAAATTTATACACCCATTTTGTGCCATTATACTTTATTAAAAATTAAAAGTAATGGATACTTTAATTTAAAATAAGCACAGGGCATGCACAAACTTTAAGGGTCATGTGGGCGTCTAGATTTCCTACTAATTAATAACTGCAATTTTTACATAGTTAATGCGCAACATTGAAGCTAACGTTTATATTTTCGGTCGTTGTCTCATAATTGCATTGAAGCCAATTGAGCAGTTGTTATACATACACACGCAAATGAAGTAGATACACGCTATACTTGAGCTTTTGGAACCATACTAGTTCGCTTATTTGATTTTCTGCGACCGACACCTATTAAAGATAATCAGCATCTCAGTCGGGTGAAGCCCGATTTTGAGGTGTTCGATTTCAGTTCGAGATTGTACAAAAGCAATAACCTCTTACGCTTTAAAGCAAAAGTGATCAATAACTACTCCAGGTATGACTGTTTTCCGAAGCAAAAATATTTTTTAATTCTTATTAAATGTTTGCAGCTAAGAACCATTCAAAATTAATTTGATCAAATGCTTATGCACTTCAATTGCAACTGAGGATATGAAGCAAGTATTCAACAAACTCTTTTATGCCTTTCACAGCTTATTTTCAAATATAAAAGCTCCACGAATCCCTGCAGGTATTACCATTTATTATACATTCATTTATTTTTGTTAAGTTCTCTTTTAACCCAAACACACAGAAATACGAGTACACAAACACATACACATCATACAAAACTCGTTGTCATCTCCTGAGGTTATGTACTTCAAAATTAAATATAAATTTAAACGAAATTGGTACCCTGGCACACGTACACACTTAAAAAATCGCACTGCGTTATCTGAACGTTAAAAAAAAATTAAATTGTGCCATTTTTTTTTTTAAATTTCTCTTTTTTGCACATGGCACATTCTATAAATATCTGTAAGAGTAACGAACAATTAAAAATTTAAAAAAAAGTGTATGTGTTTCATTGTAATGCTGATTAATGCGATTTCATCGCGAAATAACTGCAACCGCAATTGTTTAAACTTGTTTAGCTTTTGTAATTAGTGTGGAAGTGACCTGACTATGACTAGCAATTTCAACGACTTACAGTTCTTCAACAAAATCAACGAAGGTTTAATTTCATTGCTTATAACTGCACTTCCATGCAAAAAAAAAGCGCCTTAAGCGCTTACAACGCTGATTTGCTTCCTTCCACCGTGTTCGCTATAATAAAGCACTAATTACAACAGAACTTGTTTTTTTTTATAAAAAAAAGTACAACTTGTAAAATACTTGCACGTTACGAGCATATGAGCAAAGATGGAAAAGAATGTATATGAATAATAATTTCAATTCAAGTTCAAGTTTTGAATACATACCAGAATTGCCAAATAATTAAGACCCTCGAGTTGACCAATTTCAAAAAATATTTCCTCGACTCATTGAACAAGTTCTCGACTTGTGTTGGGATAATACTTACATATAGAAAATTTAATTTTTCGAAAAACATATTTTTCGAAAAAAAGCTATGTAAAATTAATACGTTAAATTTTTTATTTTTTATTAATTTTACTTTTTAAAATTTTTCATGTACAATTGCGATTTAGTTTATTGGAAGAAGTAATCAGTTTCAATGTATATATTTTAGGTATGTTATAAAAATGCAAAATAAACGATTTTTGGCTCCTCGAGCAATGAAGAGAACGGACCGAATGGCAATTTTTGTACTTAGTTTATAGTCTCACTTCTTTACTTACTTAATTTTAATGGCACAACAGCCCATGGAGGGCATAGGCCGAACTTTTCGCATCCACTCATGTTGTGCGTGTTATATTTGTACATGAACGGAAGGGAGCTACAGTTTAATGCCGAATCCGAACGGCGAAGTGAAAAGCTTTTCATAGGAAATTTTTACTCTTGTAGGTTTGCCATTGCCTGCCAAGCGGTGATGCCGTGTAGAAAAATAATTTTTTCTATTTTTTGATTTTGCCTGTGCTGAGATTCGAACCCCGTACACTCTGCGTAGCAGTCCAACCAACTACCACTACGCCACAGCGACCACACTTCTGTATACGCAAATCGTGTTGTTTGTCTGGTACAGATTTGTCGTGTGTTCTTTCTGACATAAAATAAAGAAATTTCCTTTGTGCTTTATGCAGCCAGTTGCGTTTCGCTCCGGAAACTCATTCGTCCAAAATTCCTGAGTAAATAGCGAAAAAAAAAGCTTTCCTAAAGTAAACATTAGTTCGAGTGATATTTTGGTTTTGAAAAACTCGATAGTGTGAAGTGTAGTGGACTAAACTTTCACCCCGGATGTTGCGGGTTCAATTCCCTTTTTGGTCCCCCTCTCATAAAACTACATATATTTCTACTGATATGAAGTGAATGAGATTTATAAGAAAGTGTACAAGTATACCTCTTGGTAGGTAATGGCAAATCAATCATCAAATGATAAAAAATTGCAACCCCGCCATTTGGAATCAACGTTAAACTGTATGTCTACCCAGGGTTGATGACCTCGTTACCCTACACTTAACCACTTAACCTTTCTCCTATCTATTTTGTAGTCAAGAAGAATGGTCCAGCGAACTGAGTGCTATGGAAGATGTATGGTTCTCGTGCCCTCATTAACATATTATCACATGTAATATTTTAGTTTTTTGATCTGGTCAATATTAGGGGAAGAGCGGAAGAGCTCTTCGTTCAAGCTCTCGATGAACTGCTTTCCTTTGCTGCGCGACAATATTTTTCCTTTTGAGTTCGCCTTTGGTTTTATTATAATATAAAACGATTTTTAAGTATCTCCATCTCTGTGCTACTAGGCATTAAGAGGACGTAGCTATTTTTAGCTGGGACATAGTGACATACTCAGCGAAGTCAAATAAAGTTCAATTCACTTCACGAGTTGGTGATGGTTTCAAATTGTTTGGCGTCTTCTATGTCATAATCCAATTTGCCAGCTCTTGGACCAATGAAAATGTGTGTTCTCAGTGGAGAAAAGTACATCGCTCTTGTTTAAGCCGTAGGACCAGGAGCATTTACCTGCGAAATTCACATTTGGTCCCCGGGTGGGTATTTGTAAAAGACGTATACAAAAATGTTTGTTAAGGCGAAGATTAAATTTTATTTATTTTATTTGTAATTACATAATTTTTGGAATTTGAGAAAACTTTCATAATGTTGCTAAAGTTAAAGTAAATTTTCTGGAAACCATACAACTTCCATGATATGACCCTACGTTATTATAGTTAAGTACATTGAGTATGTTCAGTGCGTTGCTCGAATATTTATACGAGAACTGAGTTGATTACCACAACTCTCTAGAATAAAAAAAAAATAAGAACTACCTCCAGGACTGTTTAGGTTTTTTGGATGTGCAAGTTTTAAACTAGATCCGTTTTTAATGAAATGTCAGAATGTACTCCATGGTCGCTGTGGCGTAGTGGTAGTGTATTGGACTGCTAAGTGTCCAGGTTTCAAATCTCGGCACAGGCAAAATCAAAAAGTAAAAAAATAATTTTTCTACACGGCACCAGCTCTTGGCAGGCAATGGCAAACCTACAAGAGTAAAAATGGCCTATGAAAAGCTTTTTACTTCGCCATTCGGATTCGGCATTAAACTGTAGCTCCCTTCCGTTTATGTACAAATATAACACGCACAACATGAGTGGATGCGAAAAGCTCGGACTAGGCCCTCCATGGGCTGTTGTGCCATTAAAAGTAGGTAAGTAAGAATGTACTCCCTAATGTTTTCAATCTTATCCTAGTTAATTTTGTGCAATGACAAAGAATTTGTATATTCCAATATTTCCATCATGTCAGAGTCATTACATTTGCTGTATAGGTAGTTTTCTACCAGGTCAATGCATTATATTTCAAAACAATGTTTAGTAACTACGACCATCAGTGAACTGAATTATTTACCGGGATATGAGAACGAAAACTCAGTTATTGTAAAGGATTAATTGAAGACTATGCCATTTTTGACATTTTTGTGTACAAAATTAAAACAAAATATTATAAGAAGCTTAGAGAATTATCCACAAATACATAGTAAAACTCTCTCATATCGCCATACGGGAGGATAGGAGAATATTGCCTGCATTTTGGGGAAATCCCCACAATCTGGCATCCCTGATACCTAGCTATAAATTTATTTTTATCAAAATTAAGTCAGTAGTCTTATTTGAGTCACTGATTAGTCATTTCGTAAAGTTTCTTTTGGTGCCCGGACAATTCAATATTTTATTTGAATTCATGGAAATGTTAATCATATGGCTTCAAATTATGACATCTTTGAACACAGTTGGACTTTTTTTTCTGATTTGGCCTGTGCCTGTCGCCACAGCGACCACTACATGAAATCGCTTGGAGTTAAATCAGTGGTAGTGGAAATCAAATCCTCTAAGGTTTTACCTACGACTAAACTTCTATTGGTGGAAGTCAAATTAGTGGAAATTAAATCCAACTACCAACTAAACGCTTAGTGGTAGTAGAAATGAAACCCCAACACCACTAAGTGATAAAGGGATAGAGTTTAACTGACAACTTACTTTTTTCAAGTACCTTTCAGAAGAAATTTTGAAGGGCCCTACAAGCTTTTCAAAGTTGAATTCGGAAAGAGGGAGAGAGCTTTTAACAATGCGAGGAAATTGAAATTACCCGTCTTCTACTGATGCATTAGTAGTAATGCATTCATTACTTTATGAATGCTTCACGAATTCTATGTAAAAATTTATATAAGGCTTCGAGATGATCATCTTAACGAATTTTACTTATTGGCACTTCCACTAAATTGCCAATTGAACTCTTCCCCTATGGAGATAAAAGCTCACTATCATTAAACGCTTAGTATTAGTGGGATTTTATTTCCACTATCAATAATCGTTTAGTGGTAGTAGAATTTGATTACCACTCCTACTAAACGTTAAGTAATAGTTCGAGTTTTGGTGAACCCTACCACTACCCGTGTAGTGTTAGTGGTGGTTTACCTACAAATTACATACTTCATAATCCCATTTAATTCCAAGAGATTTTAAGTGACTCCATTTGATATCAAATGACTTAAGTTCAAATTTCTTTCTTGTGACTTGAATTAACTTCGAATGATATCAAACCATTTTTGCTTCCAAGCTACTCCAACTTTCAAAGCATTCTCATTACCTTCAAAAACGGATTATGTTCTCCTAAGACTTCCAAGTGGAGTGGTGCAAACTTTTACTGCTCTGCATATGAGATATTTCTATAACTAATTTAAAATTATAGCTATTCATTGCACAAATGCAATAAATATTGAGTTTCTTAGCAAATAGCGCACAAATAATCAAGTGCCATTATTCATTGATTTCCTCATTTCAGTTTCAGAAATTGAAACGTAGTTCATGCAAATCACAATTCATTCTAGATACGAGTATCTGTGCATATAAGTTACTCCTATGTATTGTGAACATATTGTACATAAATTTATATGTGATTACCTTAGCAATCAGTGAATGTACGAGTGCAGTATTATGCATCATGCAATTTTGATTGTGAGCGTTTTGAGAAACATGAAAATCATATTTTCTGTATGTATTTATTACTCATCCCGATCTTCATCTCCTCGTTATACTAGGCAAAAAAAAGAAGAAAATGCTTGAATGCAATAAGTAAATTTGTATTTTAATGTAATACATAATTCTTTGATTCGTTATTATTGGGAAAATAAGCAAAGGAAATAAAAGTTCACTGCAGTGGAAGAAATGGACAATGAAATTGTATGCTTTCGATTGCATTCATGTTCTGGAAATTGCTCTTTTTCTTTTTAATGCAGAATTTCTGTAATCAAAAATAATTCACGGTTCATTACTCGTAAATAACTATGAAGTAATTGTAGCTATGTACTTAGGTGTATGCAAAGAGTTAAATCAAGCCGGAAAATGCATTGAAAGCGAACATACATAGATCAAAGACCTAATTTTTTTATGAGTATCATTGGCATTAGTTATTCTGACTACGAGTACTTGTTCTCGGATCATTGTTCGTTTTAAATTTCTAATTTCTATAATATTTATTAGTAAATGTTATTGTTTAATTCAAAACAGTGGCGGCCATGCTTTGTAGTAGTTTTAAGTAAAAACTTATCACTTTCCTCCACATGAGAAGAAAGTGAGAACAACAATTAAGTAGCTGTTTGCAAGTAGTCCGATCGTAAACGAGTTAAAAATCTTAAAACTCTTTTTATATGGTATATAAATATAAATTATTCATCACTGATTTAGTACAGCAAGACAAGAAGCTCACTGCTTTGTTGTTGCAAGATTAAGAAAAGTCGAAAACAGCTGACGTAAACGAAAAAAACACAAAAGTCTTTGAAAAAATTAAACCAATCGTGAACAATGGCCCTTAGTAATAAATAAAATAAAGTCAGTGCTATATTCAATAGTGGCGTTTTTTCTATGTTAAAATGTGTCAAAAGTAATCTCTATCAAGAGCCATTCAAAAGCTCCAAATCCCTTCAAAAAAAATAAAATTAAAAAAAATATAGAAGAGGAAGAGAGAGTTGATGCTACTGTCACCTTTTATAATTTCACCATGGTCGAAAAAGCAAATCATAATTCAGGGTCAGTCTCATTCATAGGATACTTAAAGTTTTTCTAGAGATTTTTCAATTACAAGCTTGCGATATTTGTATTTTGTTCTGTGTTTTTAATTCAAAACCAGTTAAACCCGTTTACAAAAACAAATACATGCAGTTTTAAAAACATTATACTACGTTTTAGAACTTAAACATCATTAGCGAGGTTAGACATAATTAACTGGTCGGTGAAGATATAGTGTTAGGGAAGTAAAATGCATTCAATTTAAGGTACGAACACAATGGCTGCGACAGCGTCATTGCATCATGACAACAAGACGGCGTCCACAGCAAATTTTGTTATATTTATGGTCGCTGTAGCGTAATGGTAGTGTGATGTACTATTACACAAAAAGTCCGTTGTTCGAATCTTGACACAGGCAAAATCAAAAAGTAAAAAAACATTTTCTACAGGGCACCGCCTCTTGGCAGGCAATGATAAACCTACAAGAGTTAATACAACCCATGAAAAAGCTTTTCACTTCGCCGTTCGTATTCGAAATAAAACTGTAGGTGTCCCTTCCATTCATGTACAAAAATGTAACACGCACAACATAAGTGGAAGCGAAAAGCTCGGCCTTTGGTGCTGGATGCGATCATAGTCGCCGTTGATAATACTGAAGTTCATTGTGGTAAAGGCATAAAACTTGCCACAATGGCTGTGATTGCATTCTCCCTCTCAGTCTCCCTCTTTCTTCCTCCCGCCTATCAATTTTCCTTCCAACCAACACAATGTTCTGCATTCATAGGGGTACACCCTGTGAGTTGAATATAATAATAAGAAAAAAAAATTATAATAAAACAAATGTTTCCTACGACTGAAACACAATAAACGCGGCAACAATAAAATACTTTTACCCATAAAATACTTTCCACAGATAATTTATTTTATAGCTATTAAAAACAATAATTTTGAATAAATAGAACACTACATTATTTTATTTATTTTCAAAGAAATTAACATAAATTGGAAATTGTATAATTTCGCGGTTGATAAATTCATTCTGTCGCATGCAAAAATAATAATAGATTGACATCGACGACAGCGACTACAAAAGCGGATGCAAGCAGTATCAAGCAGACTGAGCCAGTGTTGATACTTAACATTTTTTGAAAATACCTAAATAAAGGAAAAATTGTACCTACCTTTTTGAGTCCGATTGTAGCTAAAAGCCATATGATATATTTGTTCTATATACAAGGTGGGTCAAAAGTACTGTCATAATGTGAATGTGCCAAAATATTTGTAATGGCTTCAAATGTCATCACAAGCAATGGAGTGATGCAAAGCTCGGGCAACGATGTTGATTTTGTAACACCAATTTCGAGGCGGTGTGATCTACCATTTTGGAGATTTGAACTGGGCGGGTAGATGCCTAGATCTGATGGTGCCAGACTTCATTCTTTTGCAAATTTTGAAATCTTGCGTTTAGCACAATAAAGCACAAACCTTGCACATCTTGAAAGTCAACATTGAAGAACATATTATATGTTTTGCGAGCAACAATTCAAAATGCCCTAAAATGTGCAACAACTCAGGAGGTGAAACGATATCAATTTTTCAACTTAATCAATCATAAATTTTTTTCGATTTTACATCTTCCATGAAAACATTTCATTTCTAACAAAATTGCAGTCAATTCACAGTATGACATTAGTTTTGCCCCACCTTGTATAACCACCTGTCTAATTCAGAAGTGATTTATTTAATTGATTGAAATTAAAAGACAAGGAATTTGTATTTAAATCAAACAAAATTAATTTATTGAAACGTAAAATCATACAACAAATTTAATGAAGACCCCAACCGAACGGTGTGAAAGTGTTCGACAGAAGAACCAAGTGAAAGCAATAGAAAGAAAAAAGATTAGAACGAAAAGAAGCAAGGGTGGAGAAAATGAATAGAAATTAAAAGTTAAGAAAAGGTACAGTTAACAAAAGGTACAGAGTGGCTTAAACACCACCGTAGTCATTTATACTTATCTTAAATTTTGTCATTTCTTAATTTTTTGTTTTTTTGTTAAATTTACTTTGACTCCTTCATCCTCAAATCATTAAATATTGCAAAAAGGAATTTATAAAGTTTATTATTTACAAAAGGCGTTGAACTTTGACGTTTAAAATTCAGCGGACAATTTATTCAAAAAAGAAATATTATATAGTACATATGTACAGGGTGATTTTGTAATTGCTTGATTTTTCAATATTCAAAAAAAAAATACAGAAATTTTATAAAAGTGAATGAAATTTTTATTTGAATCGATAAATCATTTACTTTTTAAAGATAATTTCACTTAATTGTTGCCCGCGACTATGCTTTAAGTGGTACATTCTGATGGTCCAATTTTGGCACACTTTTTCACAAATTTCGGTCGGAATCTCATCAATGACGCATTCAATGTTGGCTTCCAAAGCAGAAATCGTATTTGGCTTGTCCCTATAGACAAGAGACTTAACATACCCCCACAAAAAATAGTCTAACGGGTCAAATCACACATTCTTGGTTGCCAATTGACTGCACCAAAACGTGAGAATAACTGCTCACCAAATTCGCTTCTCAATTGATGCATGGTTTCGCGTGCAGTATGGCATGTGGCATGTCGCACCGTCCTGTTGGAACTACATGTCGGCCAAGTCAAATTCTTGCATTTAAGGCAAAAAAAGTTTGTTATCATCGAACGGTACCTTTCTCCAGCGACCGTAACGTTGCAGCCTTTGTCGTCTTTGAAGAAGTACGGCCCAATGATGCCGCCTGCCCATAAATCGCACCAAACAGTGCATTGGTAGCTGCTGAATTGCCCCTGGCTGGTCTTCACTCCAAATACGAAACACGGCAATTCTGCTTATTCACGTATCCATTGAGCCAAAAATTAGCCCCTTCGCTGAAGACAACTTTGTGATAAAAACACATTTTTCACAGAACACGAATTTTGATAATAAATTTCAATTATTTGCAAACGTTGTTCATGCGTAATTCTATTCATGATGAAATGGCAAATCAAACTGAGCATTTTTTACTTTGACACATGTCAAGAATCACGCGTGAACTATCAGAAATATAAGCGTCAGAAACTAGTTAGCAAAAAAATCACCCTTTATATTAAAAAAGTAAGTGGAAAGTAAATAATAATGAAGCAATGATCTCCTGATGATTATAGCTTTTCTAGCTATGCGGGCAAGCGTAAGGCAAGTTAAGTGTCCAACTGCGAGGGAGCTTATGCTGGCAGGCCAGCGATTATGTGAGAAAAGTAGCGCTGATTGATATTATTAATTTTGCTAAATAATGAAAACTTTGCTCTTGTGTACAAACAAATTCGTACTATGATACTTTAGCCCATTAGATTTTCCACGATTCAGTTTACCTAAATAAATAATAATAAAAAAAAAACAATAAATTTTCCTGAAAATAACACAAATAGTAAATATGTTGCGCCCGGTCAGTGCATAATCCTTCGCAGTTCTAGGCTACAGCATACTTTGGAAAGCCATCTCCCTCCAAGACTGGCAGTCTTGTAACTATAGTAAATGATATTTTGCAAATTAAATTTAAAAATAAATTTTCCTGCTCATTAAAAAATTTAAAAGAAAATAAAATGTTGATGAACTACATACACACGAAAATGTGTGTTAAAGCGAAAAACGAAAGTGAAAAAAATACAAGACGTTAAGGTTACTGCATATTTAATAAATTTATATTACACAGGGAAAAAGAAGCCAACCACTATCCATACTCCTCCTCACGGCACATAATAAACCTCATGTAAGTTGCATATCAGCTTTAGTTATGTATTTAAGACTTAAAAATATCGCATATACTTAAGTACTTATGGTACGTAGTTACTCCTTCCAATGATGCTTATACAAACTTCATTCTTGGGTATTTGCATGTACGATGTCAGAGAAAATTTACTTAAAGTATGAAAAAATGCCTTAAGTCAATTTATACGAATGCTGACATTCAACAATGTCAAACATGCAGCCAGCTGTTGTTGTTGTTGCTGCTGCTACTGTACAAAATGGTATGTGGGTGTGTGTGTGTGTGTGATGTGTCGTGGCAGCAAAACACACTCACTGTGCATACATAGTGCACATATACTCGCAATACACAGTGCCAAATTGCATACAATAAAATTGATTTATTGACACGAGAAAGTGTTTGCAATGTGTAAAGGTATTTGCGCTCACAACAAAAAAAAAACACCAACAACAATAATAAAACGCAAAAAAAAAAGCAAAAGCAGAAATGGAAGAAGACGAAACGGAATTCATGCTAAAGCATACATACATACTCGTATATGAAAATATCTTACATTAGTAAGTAAGTAAGCAAGTTCATATGTAGAAGTTCTTAATATTCATAGCAGAACATTTTAAATGCTGCTGATGCAAATTTCATATTGTACTTAAGTGAATTTTCTATGAGTAGAAATAATACTTACTTACTACATAGTTGGCAATACAATTGGCATTTTCTTCCATTCGCTCAACATGAGCCGGACTATGTCAGTGTCGGCGTTCAGCTCATACAGCACATAGTTCCATCTTATTCGATACACGACGTCCACGCATACTGGACCATAGATCTTACGGAGTATCTGCCTCTCTAATCCTCCTAGCAGCCTCTCATCATTGATGGTCAATGTCCACGTCTCGGCGCCATATATTAGGACGAGAAAAGGATGAGGGACTTATAGAGCGTTATTTTCGCCGTTCGAGAGAGGGTTTTGCTTCTCAATTGCCTACTGAATGCGTAGTAACACATAACATAACACCTGTTGGGAAGAGTTACCATAATCTACGCTTGATCTCAAGGCTGACATTATTGTAGATAAACGTAATCCTTGACGACTTCAAAAGTATAATTGTCATTGGTAACATTTTGTCCAAGACGCCGTGACTCTTTGTTTGTTGATACATGGTATTTCGTTTTGTCCTCGTTCACCACTAGACCAACTGGACGAGAATCCCTTTCCAGATTGGAGGATACTGCACGCGTTATTGCTAATGATGTTAATATCATCAGCGTATGCTAGCAGCATGACACCCTTGTAGAAAATAATGCCAGAGATGTCGATGTTCGCAGGCCGAATTATTTTCTCCAGCATAAGGTTAAAGAAGTCGCACGATAGGGAGTCAACTTGTCTGAAACCTCTTTTGGTATCAAATGGTGCGGAGTAGTCTGTCCCAATTTTCGCTGCGCTGGTGCTGCGGTCAGTGTCATTTTGCAAAGACGAATGAGCTTTTGCAGGGATACCAAAATCAGTCATTGCGGCGTATGTGATCCCTAATCGTGCTATCGAAGGCGGCTTTATAATCGACGAATAGATGATGGGTGTCGATCTGTTTTTCTCGGGTCTATTCAAGGATTTGGCGTATTGTGAATATATGGTCGATGGTAGATTTACCATGCCTGAAGCAACACAAATAAGGTCCAATCAGCTTGTTGACGATGGGCTTCGGTCTTTCGAACAGTACGCTCGATAGAAAGTGGAAATAATATTTTGAATAAAACTTAGATTTTCTATGCAATATTTAGCTATAGCTTTACTTATAGTATTTTACTAATAAAACCCACAAAACGTACCCAACGGGAAGAAAAGCACTTCAAAAGGCCTTTCGGAGTGTTGAAAAGTAGGCGCTGGCTCTGTGAATGTCACATCATTACGTTTTTTAATATGTCATGTGATTAGAAAAAAGTCACTCCTTTTACGCACCTTTTGGAGTGAAAGATCGTTGAAAGATATCTCACGGAATCTTTATGTCAGCAGTTTGTTAATTTTTTCTCTTCTTATACTTTTCCTCTTTTTTATTTTCTTCAAAAAGTGCTTCAAAAGACCTCTCCCGAAATCTTTGCGTCAGAAGTTCATTCTTCATTCGTTCGATGGATCTTGCCGTCATTTGTTTGATTTTCTGTGGCGAGTGAGTATTTGTTAACAAAACAAATATAACAAACGCTGAGTTGTTACTCGCAAGGTCCAGTTGCTGACAATCGGGCCCGCTGGGTCATATTACATTTATGTTTGCATGTGTTTCTACATTTTGTTGATTTTGATATAAATTATTTAAACAAATTTAGCTTTTTGCTTTTACTGTCGGTATACACAAATTTAAATCGTATATTTATTTATGTGTGCATTATGCAGCATATTTAAGCATATAGCATTCCTGTTCACACATACATATACAAATATTTACTTCTAATTTATGTATGTATAATCATTAAGTATAAGTGTGGTTGTTGCGGTAATGGGACAAAATTCTACGATTAATTACAGTACAATAATAATATGCTTTGTATGTGGTTGTTTACATGGGCGTAAACATGAAAGACAGTGCGAGAGAGATAGGTAGAAAAGTAAGGTTAGTAGTAAGGAAGAGAAATCATTATGTTAACTTCTTCGAAATCAGTATGTTAAATTTTACCGCAAGTTCCACAAATTTATGTAGTATGCATTTGAAAGAGTCGCAAATATTTATTATTTGTAAAAATATTGCTAAAAACTGAAAAATTCTTAAAAAATTTTCAACTTGGTGTATTTGTCGTTAAGTGGTTGCCGAGGCGCGGCACGGTGTCCACGGTTCAAATCTCAGCACAGGCAAAATCAAAAATATAGAAAAACAATTTTTCTACTCGACACCACCTCTTGCCAGACAATGGCAAAACATACAAGAGTAAAAATTGCCTAAAACAAGCGGTTACTAAAAAATGCATGTATCTTATATACAGGGTGTGTCGACCAATCCAACACTCTGAGAGTCATAATAGAGCAGTCTATTGAATGGAGAACACCGGTATACCTACTTTTCGTTGACTTCAAGAAAGCCTTCGACACCATTCGACGATCTGCAATTTGGGATGCCTTAAAGAAAAAAGGGGTTCCCACGAAAATCATCCAGCTCTTCAAGGCACTCTACCGCGATTCAGAACTCGCTGTACTTCACAACGGTAACATCAGCACTCCATACATATCAGCATCAGGAGTTAAGCAAGGCTGTCCACTTTCGCCTCTCCTCTTCGCCGCTGTACTTGACGAAGTCATGCTCGAAGTCGTGTCGAAAAGTAAAGGCACTAAATTAACGCTTTCTCGGGAGCTCCACGACCTAGACTACGGCGATGATATCTGCCTTGTGTCACACAAATTGTCTGACATGCAGTACAAAATCGACCAGCTAGTTTCTGAGGCTCAGAAGGTTGGCTTAGAGACATCTCGAAAACCAAAGCAATGAGAGTCAACAACACCAGCAACAATATTATCATCATCGGAGGGCAAGCAGTGCAATTTATAGACAGCTTTTGTTACCTCGGCAGCGTAGTCTCAGCGAATGGTGGAGCCGAAGTAAAGCTAGATCGGCGTTTGGACTATTACAGCGCATATGGAAAAGCTCACAGATCTCAAGAAGAACCAAACTGAAGATTTTTAACGCATGCGTAAAATCTGTACTGCTATACGGTAGCGGGTTAATTTCAAACTCCATCACTCAGAAACTACATATATTTGTAAACAAATGTCTTGGCATAATATGCAGGGTGTTCTGGCCGTATACCATCAGGAACGAAGAACTCTGGCGATTGACGGAGCAGGACCCCATTGCTAAACAAATAAGATTTCGTAAATGGCGGTGGATAGATCACACACTGCGAAAGCCGTCCGAAAGTATCAGCAGACCTGCGTTAGACTGGAACCCTCAAGGTCGCAGACGGCCTGGATGCCCGCGCAACACCTGGAAGCGGACCATTGAAAGTGAACTGAGAGCAGCTGAAGAATCGTGGAACTTTGTCAAAAGAATAGCTAACAATAGAATAAGATGGCAATGTTTTGTCGAAGCCCTATGTTCCCAAGTGGAATAAAACGAGAAGAGAGAAAAAAATATACAGGGTTAGGCGATTGAAGTGTCACCAACTTCACACCGGTATATCTGGCAACGCTATATTACCAACTATGTCAAATTCATAACAATGGCAGCTGTTTATTTTGTTTACAAGCTACCACAAGCATTTTCGTCTAAGTTTTATAGAACAAAAGTTATTCGAAATGGAATTCAAACGTAATAGTGTGATTGCGTTATATTTGAGTGGAAAATCCCAACCAGCTACTGATCGTGAGCTCAGGCATCTCAAAGTGAATAAAGTGTTGGTGTATCGCACCATAAATCGTTCTAATGATACAGGCAGCATTGCTCAACGCTATGGTAGTGTACGCAAAAAAAAACAGGAACATCACTTGAAATGGTTCGGAAAGTGAAGGCTCGACTTGAACGAAATCCACGTCGTAGTGGTAAAGAACTGAAAATATCTTAGCGAAGCATCCGACGCATATTCCGAAATGAGGTCAAGGTAAAGCCTTACAAGTTCTAAAAGGCGCATGATCTTACACGAAAGCAAAAAAAAAGTTGGACTCGAAAGAGCAAAGGAGTCGTGACGCTTGCACGAACGTGGAGAATTTTCAAACATTGTGTTCTCTGATGAGAAAAATTTCCCTATTGAGCAGCTCATAAACTCTCAAAATGATCATTTTTACTTAATTGAACGCTGAACGCACTTACGAACATTTTAGCCTGCAAACGGCCACCCGAAGTAATTTTCCATCTCAAGTAATGGACAAAGTATGGGCAGCTGTGACCGCCGATGGACGCTGTCCAATCATTTTCATCGAGCCTCGTGTCAAACTCAATGCGACTTATTATCGGGAAAATGTTTTGAAATCTACTTTAAAGTCGTGAACACGCAAACATTTCGGTCGTACACCATGGACGTTCCAACAAGACTCGGCACCGTCTCATAAAGCTCGTGTGAACCAAGAATGGTTAAAAAACCATGTTCCACACTTCATTTCGTCCACACAATGGCTTTCGAATTCGCCAGATGCAAATCCGAGGACTATTCGATGTGGGCCTTTTTGGAGAGCAAGATGAGGACTAAAAAATATGCCAGTATGGATGCGCTGAAGAAAGCTGTTGTACGGAATTGGACCAAAACACCGCAATATCATATTCGTGCAGCATGCAACTCATTTTTTAACCGTTTGAAGGCCATAGTCAGGGCAAAATATGGCCACATCGAGCTAAAGTGAATGGAATCTAAAATATTTATTATTTTCACACATTTTTGTAACTTGAATAAATAAAAAATAATTTCAAACAACAATAATATGGTCATTTGAATAGGTAACAGTTTAATCGACTAGAATTTTCGCTTTACAAATTGAAAAAAATATCCAGATATCAGACTATGACAATGAGGGTTAAGCTTTCGTCAATTTTAAACTGCAATATACTTCCGAGCAGTCTGCAACACTGTTTCCAGTTTCAAACTACCCATAATTAATTCAAAGTGTTTAAAGTGAACCAAATAAATAAATAAATATTAATCGAAAGATTACACGCCCTATCTTTTTCAATCCCAGCCTTGGACGGTGTCAAGGTACAGTTACTACATAACTCGTTTTCATTAAACAAATGTTGTTACCGTGCAACTTCAAAAATCGCTAAAAAGCCCAAAAACTGCGTTCTTTATAGCATAAGGAAATAAGATTTTTTTTTTATTGATTTATTTCTTGAATCTTTCTAAATTGAAATTAACAATATTTGTGCAAATCTTAAAAGTCTAACATGTATGCTATTGAGCTAGGGTATTAATATTTATCAATGATTTTCTTTTGAGGCGGTTTAGTGTAGTTGTAGAAGTTAAATGTCGGGCATGAGGATTTGGATGCGACTTGAGTCTCTCTAGGAATTTAGGAGTGTATTGGTGAATGACTTCTTCGACGGTTGGCAGATTTACATCTTTGTGTAAATTTTTGTTTTTGACGTACCACGGAGCGCACGTAGCTTGTCGGAGAATTTTATTTTGTACTCGCTAGATTTTTTCAATATTTGTGTTACACGCTGAACACCACAGCTCTATGCCATAGGTCCAAATTGGCTTTAATATTGTTTTATGAATTAATAATTTATTATCGAGGCTAAGCTTAGAATTGCGATTTAGTAGCCAGTAAAATTCTTTATATTTAAGATTTAATTGAAAATCAGATATCCGAAAAAAAATTTACTATACCGAGTGAATTTTGTTTTCTCTATCTGCAATTTGTGGTCGCAAAAATACATTTATCGAAAATAGAGTAATGAAAACTGAGTGACTGGAAAATATTAGAAAGCTCTAGCTCAAGGTATGCACTCTGCCTCTGCATTTCGTCTGGTACCTCGTTTCAGATTTTCCCAGAATAGCCGATTCGACAGATGTTGAAACGTTTCGAAATATTCCGAGAGCCCGATTTCGAAAAGAAAGTAATTCACCTTTTCTGAACTAAATAAACAAGATAAGTATTACTTACTTTACTTTTAATAGCACAACAGCCCATGGAGGGACTAGGCCGAGCTTTTCGCTTTTCGCATCCACTCATGTTGTGTGTGTTATATTTGTACATGAATGGAAGGGACCTACAGTTTTATGCCGAATCCGAACGGCGAAGTGAAAAGCTTTTCAAAGCAACTTTTACTCTTGTAGGTTTGCCATTGCCTGCCAAAAGGTGGTGACGTGTAGAAAAATTATTTTTTCTACTTTTTGATTTTGCCTGTGCCGAGATTCGAACCCCGGACACTCTGCGTAGCAGTCCAACGCATTACCACTACGCCACAGTGACGAATATATTGCTTATATTTATATGAAACTGTCGAGAAGTTAAACGAGTTGTGAATCTACGCTATTTTTAGTTTTCGTGTTGATAGATATTAACTAGTAGGACAATATTTCTATGAAGCCAGACGGATCTTGACTGAAATTCTATCAAAACTCTTCGGTCAATTGTTATACCCTAAATTATTTATTTTACCTAAGGCAGGTAGACTAACCTTTAAACTTATCTTGAAAATACCTTTCAAACCTATTTTAAATCATAACATGGTTTTAGAAAATAAGTATATCATCCACAGGAAACTATTGGCAAATATCAAGAGTATAATATTGAAATACCCGATAACATGTTGAATCCTTTCAACATACTTGAGCTTATTTACTCCTTAGGACTTCCCACCACACCACTACTTAATACAATAGAAAAATTGGTTATAGTAACTTAAAATTTATTAGAGGCTTGTCAACATCTAACATGTTAATTTCTCCTCGCTACGAATTCTGGTCAAAGGACAACCTTAAAGGTTAACTTTAACATATAGAAAAAGCTTATCTGTCCCAATTTTTAAAAGTCTTTACTTACACATAATTTTTTAGAATATCTAGAGTTATTTTATATACATTTACTCGTATATAAAATACTTAACTCCATACATTTTCCAAATGATGCGAATGTAAAAAAAGTGCAGTATAGGGTTAAAATCATTATAAGTTACAGACAAATGCCATTTAAGTAAATGACGTTAATTTTAAAAGCATTAAAGCATTTAACTCTGCAACCGGAACACCAGCAACAATAACAACATCAGCAATAGTCGGAATCGGAGACGCGCTAATAACAAAGTAAATGTGAAATGTTAATGTGTTAGTGGGTGCACGTATATTATTTCTGCATAAGTACAAGTGCAGAGGCTATTACTATTGTGTGTGTGTGTGTTTGTTTGTGTGTTTGTGTTTGTTTGTGTGTGTGTGTGTTTGTGTGTGTGTGTGTTTGTGTGTGTTTAAGTGTGCATAAGTGTTAAAAGTACCTACTTTTTGAAGTGAACATGTCCCATCATTAAGTTTCATCAACAATTCAACGAGCACACATTCACACAACTACATACATACTTGCATGACCTTCATATGAAGCCTGAAGACAGAAGGCGCTTTGTCTGTAGAAATTGTTAATGGTAATGTTGTTGGTTTGTTCAGATTTCTTGTGTGTACGAGTATTATACATACCATATATACAAACATACGTACATATACATACATATGTATGTATGTATATGATATGTAGTTATGTATGTATGTATATATGAAATATGTAAATGCAACTTGTGTTCTGTTGACGCAAGTATGTCAACTTAATGATGCCATTGTTTGGCTGAGTTAGTTGTGTGTGTGAGCCCGATTTCATAATCTTAGATGTCGTTACAGATGTATGGTAATACCGAATGCATAGAAGCTCACATTTCCAAAAACACACGTTCACTGCTCCGCACAAAAATATGCTGTGTGTGTGTGTGTGTATGTGTGTGTGTGTGTATGTGTGTGTGTGTGTATGTGTGTGTGTGTGTGTGTGTGAACATTAACATGTTGCTGTTGATGTTTCTGTGTACGTGTAAATGCGAGAGAATACAACTTGGTATTACCCTGCAGTGCAACCAACTTGCTCAAATGCTTGTTAATTAGCTAGCTCAAAAAAAAACCAAACTAGTTCATTCTTCGATCTCATTTAAACGCAATCTAATGTTGTTTTTTTTTCTCACATCACAATATTCTCGATAACTTTTGAGCTAGCTATTGAACTAGTGTGTTTTGATGTTGTGTCTAACTAGTTTCAAATTAACTAGTTGCAGACAAAAAATTTTTAAATTCAGAAAATAGTACAACAATAGATTTAATATATTCAAAATTTATTATAAATGTGTTTCTATCTATATCTGTAGATACAAACATAAAATAGAACAAAAAGCAGACTGCTACTCTGCTTCTTCTTCTTTCTTTGTCATAGATCACTTGTTTCAAAAATCCATTTAAGCGAAAAACATTGTAAAGTATGTGAGAATTACGAGGCACTTAATAGTGTTATAGTAGCCAATGTAAAGCGAAGCTGTTTGCTGTTGCAGAAGAGTTTAAGCAGAGTCTTTAAAGTGACTCATCCTACATCAGTTTTGAGCTATTAATGTAACTACCTCGTTCTTGACTAAGTATTTAACATTTATACTAGATAATTTGTCAGATTAACTCATTTTTGCACTGCATGATATTGTGTGCATACATACATACATTCTTTTCATCTCCTATTGTGCTTGTGGAATGTACATCAATAGAATGCGAGCAAACGAGTGAACGAGCAAACACGTTTATTGAAGCTCACATAGCTAATGTGTTACCAATACAGTTTGTTATCCAATCTCAGAAATCAAATATTGATACAGCAGTCAGTAAGTGTGGGTGACTATATTATGTGTGCGTATGTTTTGATGGAAACCCGCAAGAAAATGGAAAGCTTCTTAAGCTGTTGCAGAAGCTTCCAAAAACTGTTTGAAACCCATATTCTCTATATTATTCTATTCTCTATATCTTTTTTAGCATATGGTGTCATTGGGAGTAATTACTTTTATTTATTTAGCTTAGTACAAGCTGTGGCGTAGTGGTAGTGCATTGGACTACTACGCAGAGTGTCCGGGGTTCGAATCTCAGCACAGGCAAAATCAAAAAGTAGAAAAAATAATTTCTACAAGGCACCACCTCTTGGCAGGCAATGGCAAACCTACAAGAATAAAAATTGCTATGAAAAGCTTTTCACTTCGCCGTTCGGATTCGGCATTAAACTGTAGGTCCCTTCCATTCATGTACAAACATAACACGCACAACATGAGTGGATGCTAAAAGCTCGGCCTACGCCCTCCATGGGCTGTTGTGCCATTAAAAGTAAGTAAAGTAAACAAGCGAGAAAATTACTTAAAATTACTTAAATTTGCATCTTATACTTAATTTAGAGGGAGGGATTTTTTCATTTATTTTTTAAGGATGGGAACAACATGTTGTATTATTTATTCATCTAAAATTATAAATACTTAAAAATAGTTAAATACATTGCTTTGCAAGAGGAGGGAGGGGAGTAGGCTTTATACAGAAGCATTCTTACTTACTTACACCATACTTACTTCATACTTACACCAATTAGCTAAGAGAAAGGCTTGCTCGAAGCTGACTAGGGGAGGGAAAGAGATGCCATACGCGTAGCTGCCTCGGGAAGTTATAGAGAAGCCTTACCTTCGGATTGTAAATAGAATTCTTCGTTTTAATCGAAAAAGTGGCATTCCAACGCCTTCTGTTGGAAGTCTTCTTTTGTTCCTGAAATATAAATTTTTACTATATTCTGATATAAAATATTGATAACTCATCGTAAAGTAGCAGTAATTTAAAGCTATAAAATGGAAGACGTTAAAGGTCATTTAAGCTACTTACTTATATTTTAAGTTTCATTAACATTGTGGAAGCCTTTTTTGACTATGGAATAATACCGCAAAGTACCAGAAAATTTTTTTTTTTTACTTTTGGCCTTCAATTTCCCTAAATTTTCCTATCGGTGATACAAAAATTCTGTATTTAGATTCGAGTTCAGAATCGAAAAATCTATAAAATACAGTGTTACTTAAATATTAATCCAACTGAAAATGTTGATCCAAAAAGGAAATTAACTCAAATGGCGCTACATGCGGTCATAGTCGACACTGATAAACTGAAGTTCATTGTGGTAAAGGCTACAACTCATATTAAAATCAATACAAAAACTCCCTTATTGCTTCTAAAAAAAAAGCTAAGTATATGAAAGTTTTTGAAAAAGATAATCGAAAAACCTTCTACTTAACCTTCTCAAAAATGCAGTAATATTTTAATAAAAACTTCCCAAAACCTTCGATAAAACTTCATCCTTCCGAAAACATATAATTGGAAGTCTTCCATATACCTTCCATCCGAAGCCTTCCCTCTTTTTCTTGGGGTATAGGTATACTTTTAAACGTGAGTAGGTGTGTGTATGTAGAATTTCATGGCATACAAACAATTTATGGTATGTGAATTTCATTTAAATTACATGTTACTAGGTGTGATATATAATATATAATATCCACAGGTACAGAAGGGGACTTTAATTTTGGCCACACGCCAAAATGTTAATTTCAATTATAGTCATTAAGATTAATTAAGTTTGTAAAGATTGCAAAGATTGTCAAAATTGTTTTGTCTTGAATCTTGGTTCCATTGACACATTTCGTTAACTATTGCTCTACTACTTTTTCTTTTCTATGTATATGGTATGGAAAATAGACAGTGGCTAAGAAACCATCTGCTTGTGTAGTCAATGTAAGTAGTATTCTGTCCTCATTACAAAAATATGTGAAACACTCATGTCTGAGCAGATCTCTACTTTCTTATTTGAAAACAATTTTCGATCACCATTTCAATCTGGCTGTTCCACTGCCATGGTGAAAATCATGAATGATATTCAGGTATCATTTGACCAGGGTGATCCCACTCTCCTTCAGCCTCTTGGACTTTTCAAAAGCATTTGATTCTGTGTATCGTGTGTTGTTATGTGGAAAGTTAAAATCCTACATTAGGTATTGTGCAAGCTCATTAAAGCTAATCGAGAGTTATCTGGAAGATAGATTCCAACGAGTAAAAGTAGGCAATTCCTTTTCTCAATTTAAATCAGTGACTTCAGGTAAGTATTCAACAAGGATCTGTTCTTGGTTCATTATTATTCAGTATATTTGTCAATAATATATTTATTACTTGCAAATATGTCCTTCTGCATGCGTATGCTGATGTTAAACAGCTTTATTTATCAAGTCGTGATGTTGTTGTTGATGACGTCAGTGCAAGAATAAATTATGACTTACAATTTATTTTTAATTGAATTTCTGGCAATTCTTTGAGTCTAAAGGCTGTTAAGTCATTTGTTTTACCAATCTGAAAGGAAACAATTATTCATACAAACCTTCCCCCTTTATATTTAGGAACTGTGCTGTTGAAATTCTTTGACAAAATAACTAAGTTAGGTTTCTGTATTAACTCGAGTCTGTCTTGTATCGACCATGTCAATAGTGTTTTTTACAATCCGTAATTTAAGAGTCTCTGCTGCTTTTACTCCTGTGGAAACCAAGCGGTAACCAGCAATCCAGTTGGTGTTGCCCATTGTAACCTTTTCTGCGCTTGTTTACAGTAAGCTTGAGCAGTAGCAGTAGCAGTCGCTCCACAAGTAGTAGATAATGCGCATCCTCAGAGACGACGTACAGTGCGCACCGAAGACGGTATAGCTGCTGTGGAGCTGAGCATCGAAGAAGACCCGAATGGAGCTGTGCCCATCCACTTTATGGAAGATTTTGCGGAAGGATCTTGGTTTTTGATCTTACAAAATCCAACTCGTGCAAGAATTGAAGCCGAACGACCATCAAGCGGGTCGCACTAGATGGCCACCGATCCCGATTTTCACAGGAAACATTTTTTCAGCGATGAAGCTCACTTTTGGTTGAATGGGTACGTTAATAAACAAAATTGTCGCATTTGGGGTGATCGTAATCCATTGAGGCGCCGTTACATCCTCAAAAAGTTACTGTTTGGTGTGCTCTGTGGGCAGAGGGAATTATTGGTCCATATTTCTTCAAAGATGAAGCCGGTCATAATGTTACAGTCAATGAGGAACGCTATAGAGCCATGATTAATGACTTTTTCGTGCCTGAATTGTGAATTGGAGGATGTTGATGTGGACGACCTTTGGTTGCAACAAGATCAATCAATTTGTTGAAGGAAACTTTTGGTGAGCGCATTATCTCGCGTCGTGGGCCTGTGGCATGGCCTCCAATATTGTGCGATTTAACACCGCTGGACTATTTTTGGTGGGGTTATGTGAAGTCGCTTGTCTACGCAGATAAGCCCGAGACGATTGACGCCTTGGAAGAGAATATTCAGCGCGTTATTACTGACATGCGCGTTATTCTGCAAAAAGTGGTCGGAAATTGGGCCTCTCGGCTGGAATTTATTCGAACCAGCCGCGGCGGCCACTTACCCGAAATCGTTTTTAAAACATAATGGCAAATCCTTATATTTATAATAAAGCTAAATTCTTTGCCATAACATTAAATTATATGCGTCTTATTTCTTCTTGAAAACCACACATCTAAAACTTCTAACTTCATATAGTAAGTATGTAAGTACTTGTATGTTTCCCAAGAACGCTAAGCCAAATTGTTGAAGTCCTAAAGTTTTTTAGTATCAACTTCAGATATAAATAATTGAAAATTCTTTCATAGAAAATATATGTGTGGTATATTAACATTTATGTAGAATATAATTTTAGATTTGGTTAGGTCGGCATTTGAAGCAATTTACGCAATTCAAACAAACCTTTGAAATTAATTCTCTAATCTTTTAGTTTATCAATTTCCATTTTCAACTCAAAACATAAATAACTAACGCATGAATCAATTTAATGAATGAATTCGAAAATATTACTGAATTTGTTTTCAGCCTAACCAGCAACACGAAAGTTAATTAGCGTCGAAATATGTATGGTATAAGTATGTACAAGTATTTCATTGAGCGATACGGAGTAAATTTTAACACACAACTCAAAAGCAGACAAAATTTCGTGGAATGCAATTAGCTAAAATTTTTGTAACTATTTTATGTAGACATACCTTGTTGCAAATAGACATATTAGTTGATATCAAAATTTTGACAGCATGCAGTCACCTATGCTTAACCCTCTAGTTCGCAAATTTTTTATTGACCTTAAAAATTTTATAGATAAATATAGATGTAAAAAGCACAGACGTGTTAGTATCGCGGGAAGAAATTTATTTATTTGTTTTTAATTCTAACCAAAATTCACAAACTCAATCTAAATAATGAATTTTGCAGATTTGTGAACATTTTTGACTTTAATTACTTCCAGCAGCTGTAATACACAACGCAGCTCATAGCCGAAGCATTATTATGAAAGTTTGTGGAGTTCACTGTCCAATATGGTAAAGTGTACCTCCACCTCCAGGTTACGGTTCTGATGATTATTTAGTGACGACTATCTAGAGGCCTGCTTGGGAACTTGAGAGCTAATTTCGCCAAACAAAAAGGTGAACTTTGCAATACAATTGCACAGAATCGCATAAATCTAAGAAAAATAAATCTTTCTTAATTTAAGTTTAATCAATCGGTGAGCTTTTTTACAGCTACTTTTAACATTTCATCCAGCATTAATCAAAAAGTATAACTAGTCGGAGAATGCTTGAAGCGAGAATAGAGCGAAATGGGAATTCCATCACGAAATCCTGTATACTCTCAGCATAAAAGAAATATAACTGGTTTCTCTCTATCAAACGAAAGGTCTTTTTATACCCAATCTTTTCGCATATGTTGATGTGTTGGGTGATTTCTGCCCAGAAATACGTCGTACACCGAAATGAAGTATCCACTGGGCAATAACTGACCTTAGAGCGCCGTAACCTCACACCGATATGACAATTTCATTTGTTGCATACGTTACGTATGCGTAATCAAGCCTTGACACACATATAGTAGACCATGTTCACATTAGCCTCAGATCGCCGACTCATTTTGACAAGAGTCCTCTATCTCATGTTCGTACTACTTACTAAAATGTCGTCTGAACACCGTCGCCTCAGTTTTGACGCTTACCAGCTCTTTTGCGCAGCACAAATATTTACTGCAGGAGACAATTAAGCAATGAGCGATAGTGAAGAAGTTCCAATTACTCATTTTACTAGTTTCATTTATATTTTATCATTCTAAATTTAAATTATTTTATCGCAGCTGATTGATGTTTCCATTCATGTACAAATATAACACGCACAACATGAGTGGATGCGAAAAGCGAAAAGCTCGGCCTGGGCCCTCCATGGGCTGTTGTGCCATTAAAAGTAAGCAAAGTAAGATTGAAATGTCATTCAACAAATGTCAAAATGAGATGTGAAATTTTTAACAAAGAAAAAAAAATCCGCTTCTGTCCGCTAACTTTTCCTCTCTCCATTTCCACCTTTTATGAGTCGGCTCACTGAGGCTAATGTGAAAATGGTCATACAAATACGCACCTCAAACTTCCATCCCAGGTTTATACATATACTAACAATCCAACTGTGGATCATTATGAGAGCAGAAAAACGGTTTTGCAAAAAAAGCATAGCATAAATGTGCCCAAAAGTCCACCGAGTTAAAAATACAATTAAAATAGTTTTTCGTTTGAGCATGCCAACGAAATGCCAATGTTCATGTGCTGGACTATGACGTCAATCAAGCAAGTGAGCAGATTTATTATGAATGACGACAACACATGAAAAAGAGAAGTTAACAACTTGATCGTTTTATTCGCCCAAGTTTTAGAAAATGGTAAATCCGTTTACTATTGTTTGAGTTAAATCAAGTTTCAAGTTCAAATAAAAAACTGTAACACTTTTAATTAAACACTTTTAATTACGTACTTAAGTTTAGCAAATAGAATACTTGAATAACGTACTGTAATTATCAAAGTCCCCACTCGTAACGTTTAATTCTGTTCTTATAAGTAATATAAAATTGATATCGACAAAACCGCCTAAGTCAACCATAATACCATCGCATACTAAGAGCCTCATAAACGTATACATATAGAGAGAGAAAGAGAGAGAGTATGCAGGGTTTCGTGGTGGAATTTTCGTTTCGTTCTCCCCTTGCTACAAATATTTTTTAGCCGTAGCGCGCGTGAATAAGTTTCACAGTGTTACACTTGATCAGCTGAACTCGTTTTTTTATGGATATGAGCCCGGTACATGTGAAGTCTAAAATGCTTTCGCTCACGCATGCTTTGGAGTGACCATATCTGTTGCTGTTCACTGAAAAACCCCAAGATACAAGATTAATACCGAAGATACCAAATTGAATGTTCAATTGCTAATATTATCAAAGAATGCAAACTGCAAAATAATGGGTTTTTTTTATGGTTGTTTTTTATTAATAAGTATATTCAACACACAGGGTGTACCCCTATGAATGCAGACCATTGTGTTAATTGGAAGGAAGATTGATAGGCGGGAGGAAGAATGAGGGATACTGAGAGAGGGAATGCAAACACAGGACACCGATAAAGGGATAGACAGCCATTGTGCAAATGTGTTATACCTTTACCACAATGAACTTCAGTAAATAAAAAAGTTGGAAAGAAGTTTGTGTCTGTGCCCACAGGTAACACTTTGGTCATCCATTATAAGACCAATCCTTGCGAATGCATCATTAGTATTGGGGCAAGCTATGAAAAAGGGATACATCAAAAAAGCCAGTAATATTTCAAAGCTTAACATGTACCCGTGCTTTATGAGCTGTCCTTTCATGCCCGACGGAAGCTCTAAACGTATTATTGTATTTACTCCCTATGAAACTATATACCAAAGCTACCGCAGCTTCCAGCTAAGTCAGACTCGGAGAAATGGTACTTCTTCTTTCTTTTAATGGCACAACAGCCCATGGAGAGCCTAGGCCGAGCAATTCGCATCCACTTATGTCGAGCGTGTTATAATTATACATGAATGGGATGGTACTGAACTTCCAAAAACTACGGACTTAGCAGAATTTTATCACAGCTACCGAATATACCAATACTGATTACCTAATACACAAACTGTACTTGAAGAGGGACATAGACACGTTTTTCCCAACAAGAACAGATTGGAGAATAAACCGTATAAGAACTGGTTTCGAGATAGAACAAAAGACTGACGGGTCCAAGATGGACTGTGTGCGAGTCTACGCAGAACATCTCAATATTGCCGAATCCCTTGGACTTCCGGGCGAAGCTAATTTTTTGAACTCTGAACTTCTGGCGATAGGAGAAACCAGAGCAAAGCACTGGCCAAAGTTGAAGTGAGGGCTAAACTAGCTATCTTCACAAGCAGCCAAGAGGCTCTAGGCTCAGACTTAGTATATTCAAAATTAGTTAACAGATGTAAAAAATAAGTAATAGAGTGGACATTGGCCTTATCTTCTGAACATTGAAGAAAGATCCGATGAATTATCGAGGTAAGGACGAACTCTGGATATAAGTACCATAACTCAGGCGTAAAACAGTGGCAATTTCCCTTAACAAGCTCACTCTCACTTCCTTACCCTTGCAGATAGCAGAGATAAAAGACTTTCCACATGCGCCGCAACTAAAATAGCATGGTCAAAATTTGATCGCAGTACTTAGAACCAGGTCACACTTAATCTGACGTGAAACTAATGGGACACTGGGCAATAACACACACTGCAGAAGCAGCAATGACCCGGAAAAAAGATAAAGTTTCTCTCACTTTCTGTGTGCCTGCCCTGTTGTTGTCAACAACAAACTAAAAAAATCATTCCATAAATCCTTTCTAGATAAAATAGCTGAGATTCCCAACTTGGAAATCGAAAAGATTATCCAATTTATCAATCTCAATGGCTCTAGACAACATTAAAACATATATTGAAAACAATGAGGATGTGGTACCATAACATCGCTCTAGCCCTAATTGAATTGCCTCTGTGAGGAACTAGTTACGGTATGTACCTAACTTACACTTATACTTATTATGTTCGAAAAACATTAAGAATAATTTCAACATAAAAACGAAAATGACGAGAAATTTTGTTTTTTGTTTACAAAACAAAATATTCGTTAATTTTTTTTATTAGTTTATTTTATTATCATATATAACGTAATGCATGAAAGTCAACAACAAAACTGGGCTATTGTATGTAATTACTTTTATGTAAAATATTTAAAACTCAATAAGAACATACAAAGCGCTACAATAAAATGAATACGATGGGGTCCACGTGAGTCATTCAATACCAATATAAGCTAATATTGAATTGAACAATTCGGTAGAAGTGCCATTTTTACTTTATTTGGGTGAACCATGGTTAATGGCCCATGAATTTAATGCGTACATATGTATGTATACATACTTACATATGGCTAGTTTGTCCATTTCAAAACCGATACTTACTCACACGTATTAAAGGCAGTTCACCTGTTGTGAACCTATTTTAAAATAATAAAATCGAAAGAAAATATTATAGTACTCCATTATTATGGTATCTAATTTTAAAGATATTCAGACGAAAAATGTTGAAAGAAAAAATGAATAGAAATACATAAATAAATCAATAGACATTAATCTTTTTCTTGTCATCCCAATCAAAGAAATAAAATAAAATAACTAAAAAAAATAAAATAATCTCGCACATACACGGAATCACACAGCGCACATATACACACACATATTTATGATGTGCGAGGATAAAGGGAACTACACAAAAATACAACCAGAACAACAATAAGTAACAGTAAAGCGATATCCTCTAATACTGAGAAAGACCATCCGAAAAGGATACATAAAAAAAGCACAATAAAAAATTACAAGCGTGGCAATTTTCGCACGCTTTTAAGCCTTTTCCTTTATCAACGTTTGTTGTTTGTTTTGTTTTTTTTCGCTGCGTGTGCATTTGTGAAAACACGTCCATAAGCACCTACATATGTATGTGTGCGTGTGCGTGTGTACATGTCAGTTAATATTGACATATCAGTTTTGTTTAAATCATTGTTTATGACAACTTATTGATAACCAAAATACCATAAATAAGGATATCAAAAGAAAAAGTGACAGAAAAAACAAAATAACCATAATCGTTATCATTTTGCTGAGCTGTTAAACTGTATCCTTCCTTTTCTTTTCTTTTATTTAGTTTTTTTTTTTTTTTTTGTTTCACTGATACATGCATCATCACATGATTTATAAACGTTTAAATGCATTACATCATAGAATAAGTTTCACGTTTCAAATATGTTTTTTTTTTTTGGATAATGCAAGATTAAATAAATAAACATTTATTATAATTAATTATTACTCGGAAATGTTACACTAAACAAATATAGCTCCTTGTAAAAGAGATTTTGTAAATGAAGCTATGTGCCAAAGGAGATTATCGCTCGAAATGCACTCAGTTTTTGATGGTTTCCGTTTGAATCATTCATGCTGATATGTTAGTGTGACATCCATTCACAGAAAGAGAATGTTGCCCAAAATGATTTTAATCTAATTTTTTTTTTTTTTTTTGAACTATGCCCAGATCTTATCGGTTTTACTTAAAGAATTAAAAGCAACTTTTTAAGGTCTGCATTGAGTAACTTTTCGCTGCACATGTAAAGTTTACCTTCGAGTATAGTACGTACTCGAGCTTTCTGTCAGAGAGCAAGTAAGAAAGTGTAGTGTTTTTGAGTGTTAACGAGTGAGTAGCCTCGGCAAAACATGTTCCCCAAGAAAGTCAACATGTACAAACCTTAGCAAAAATGTAAACTCTACTTTGCAGAACCATTTTTTTGTTTATGTGTATGTGGACGGTTAAATTCTTTAAATAATGAACAGATTGAAAAATGCAGAAAACAAAACTAAAGAAATTTTGTTGGAAAAAGGTTTTTCAAGCATAATAGCGAAAGAAAAAAAAAATTTTACTTAATGCAACTAGTGTCACATTGTCAATAGGGCTAAGAAGCCTCGAGCAGTCTTTCTTTAAAGCGGTTAGTAGTGCAACAAGTTTTAAGTCACAGCAAATCATTAATTTGTGCTGGCAGAAGCTTATAACATCTAGTATCAGCTAAAAGCTCAGCTCGTTGGCAAAGAAGTGCCAAGTGTAGGCAATTGCAATTGACGAATATTCATATCCAATATGAAACAATGTATATGTATATGTATATGAAAAAATTCAGGCTATGTATAGCTTATGTATTTATATAAAGACTCTTAACATACAAAATAAACTATTTTGTGTGTTAAAATCATTTATAAAAAATGTAAATATTTTTTTTACTTTTACTTTTAATGGCACAACAGCCCATGGAGGGCCTAGGCCGAGCTTTTCGCATCCACTCATGTTGTGCGTGTTATATTTGTACATGAATGAAAGGGACCTACAGTTTAAAGCCGAATCCGAACGGCGAAGTGAAAAGCTTTTCATAGCAATTTTTACTCTTGTAGGTTTGCCATTGCCTGCCAAGAGGTGGTGCCGTATAGAAAAATTATTTTCTACTTTTTGATTTTTCCTGTGCCGAGATTCGAACCCCGGACACTCTGCGTAGCAGTCCAACGCACTACCACTACGCCACAGTGACCACAAATATTTTTTTTTTTGGGTCTGAACTCATCAGTTTATAAATTCAATATTAAGTAGAACCAATCTAGCAGTCCAGCTCAAGCTTCATATTAAATATTATAATTATTTGAGATGTGCTGGAAATCTCAACTTAATCTCAAGGCGAAATATGCTGCAAATCCACCTTGAGTTACACGCTGGGTATCACATTTGAGATGCGCTGGCGCTCTGGACTGGTTCTCAATGTTCCGATTTTCTTCAGACCCCTTGATGTCCACACTTGAGAAAAAAGAACAGCACTGGAATTCAAGTGCTTCTCAAGTGTGATATGCAGCCTGATTTCCTACTGACATTGATAATTTGCTTTCTGCGGATTTAGATGCGCTTCATACATTTCTGCATGGTTTTCTCCACATTGCGTTAGTAATCAGCTTTCCAAAAAACTTCTTAATATTTACATTTACAAAATGCTCTGCTATATTGAAGTGATGATTATGTTTTTTTCTTCTTTGACTAATCAAATTTATAAACAAATTCAGCGATATTAAATTTTATTGTATCTAGAATGTGAAGGCCGGTATCTGTGAGTAATTCTGAGAGGGTCTGTGCTTGTAGGATTTATGCACAAAACATTTCTTAAATTTTTATAATTCATTTTCAGCGAATATTTAAAATTTTAATTAATTTTCGTATAATTTTCATTTTATTTCTTTCCATGGCATTTTTAATAAACAAACAAACAAAAACCTGCTGCAACTTTTTTAAATATATATTTTCTCTCTGGAAAATGCAAAATACAAAAACGAAAACAACAATGAAATTGCAAAATACAACAAATGGCAAATATGTACACATTGTGCCTATTAAACAGAGGCACGTCTGGCATCGACATTGACTTAAGACGCGTTGATATTGATCAATGTCCGCAGCGTAATACGCCAGGAACAACGCAACCGTTAAATATTTTTGCTGGCACGGATAAATGCAAACAGCGTACAACAATGGTAAGTACAAAAGCACATACTTATATACTGATACATACCTAAAGTTAATCAATCACGAAAATATAAGAAGCTCTTTCGCGGGGCTCAGCAAAATAAGGGCAACCCGGAAATAAGACATAAGATAACAAAAGCAGGTACATATGAAATAAGGCCTGAAAATTGTAGATTTACTAAAGAAAAACCACAGTTTTCAAATTACTATACATTAATCGCCAATGTAATGCACTACAACCCCAAAAATTAGTGAAATAAGACCCTAAAGTTCGTGTTTTATATGGTATGAAATGAAGCGGCAACAAATAAATTTGTTTACAATCTCTTGTCGACGACATCTGACATAGTATCAAAGTTGGTGGAAGCAATTAAATAACAATTTGCTTATGATCAGCTAGGGATGCCTATATGTAGCCTAAATATGTAGTATACGCATCATATTACACCAACAATAAGTTTTTATACTAAAATACTTAAAATTTATACTGCTACACTTTCGGTGTAGCAATTTGTTATGACTTGGTGGTTTTTTTTCCATTGCCTAGCAAGTGTACAATTTTTTATAATTCTCGCTCACTTCTTATCGGTAGAGATATCAGAAGCTTATTTGACCAAGAAGAGAATCGAACACCCAACCTTCCAGGTGAAAGTCTAATGCTTGAAGAATAAGGTTTGATTATATTTAAACTGTACGTTAAGTTATACAAATTCGCGTGAATTTGTATATGAAAACGCTTCACGCTCCATAAACCCACTAGACTATCGAGCTCGACTTTCTGATGTCTTTATTATTCTAGTGTTTTTATATAGGCAATGTTTTTTGTTTTATCTTCTTGGGCTAAAATTATGAAATTTTTAGTGGTTTCCACACGTGAACATTCCAAATATAATTGGCCATTTGAGAAACCAGGGTTTGACAAATATAGTCCACATACTTGTAGAGCTTAACATTGTGCTTTATTAATAGTCATTTAAAAAGCAAGACGAATTGCTCGTTTAAATTCAAATGGCTGTGCTTCGAACACTCATGCTATGTTGTTTGTGTGTACCGAATCTTAGTACTGTGGTACAAATGGTTCCAAAGATATAGCATAATAAATATTAATTTCTGAGAAGTATTTCATTAATGAGAAGTAATTCACCCTTTTTATAAGTTAACTGCAATTTTTTCTGAAATATGGTATTGTCAGCCGACTGGGTTGTTCGAACCTCAGTTCCAGAGTTACCATATATCACAGTTAATACATATTAAGGTTGTATACGGTGTGTGCTGCCTCATTATGGCCATGTGATTGAACGAGCTAGTTCGGTACTGTAAATGGTTCCCTAAATATCCCATAGCAAATATTCATGTAATATGAGAAGTGATTTGTCCGTTTTCATAAGCTCACACAAATTTGTTCTCAAGCATATTTGTTCTATCAGCCCACGGTCTCGTATTGTTGAACTTCAGTTATGTTCCAGAGTTGTACTATAATTAATATGTAGGTTGTTAAGGAGGCCCCGCTGCTTCTACAATCCCACACTAACTCGTTCTGTAGTATGGTAATCTTATTTGGATGAACGATCTTTTTGAAAATCTGTTACACACATTTTGATTCTTAAATATTGTAAATTTCATCGGCTTTTTCAGTGACTGGCCTACGAGAGCGAGGTGCTTCTTTGATATCGAGATTTCCGGAACGGAATCGCAGAAACCACTCCAGGGTCCGCCGTTAGCCGTTTAAATTTGTCGGCATGTTTTTGCTGCGATTTTACCTTTTCTATAGTAATAAAGCATCACCAGATAGTTCACTCATTTTTGCAAATCAATGTAATTTTTTACACTAGCATCGAATTACACAATTATACACAAAATGTTGTCTGAAATGGACCCTTTTAAACATATGTTCGTTTAAAAAATATTCGAACTAGTGTTGCCAGATTTGTGAGTACCAGAATCATCTTGTAAAGAAAAACCGCGGATACTTTTTATGTGACCCAATATTAGATTAGGTTTTAGATTGGAAAAATTAGAAAAATCAGCAGACTCTTGTCGCAAATTTCGTGCTATTGTTAAGGCGATTTCTCTGGATAGTTAAAGTAATTTCGTAATTTTTGCTAAGCTTTTTAGGAAATCTAGTAAAAAGATTTGCAAAAAATTCCAATGCAAAAAATACTAATCAGTTTTGAATAACTATAAAATGAGAGATTTTATTGGGCCAAAAATTAACTAAACCCCTAAATATTTTAGGAATCATAATAAAATAGGCCGAGATTCATTTTTAGAACAACAACGGTTTTTGTGAGGCTCCTTAATATACATGCTTTCTAACATTCTTACATATTTAAAAACACCTCAGTATATATACATAGTTATCACTTATGCATTATTGGCATCACATACTCGTACTAGCACGTTTTCATCTTTGTGTGTAAGTGCCCAGTAAGTAATCCGTCTGGTCTGATACATACTAGTATTATACTAGACCGCGGAGCACCACAACTGGTTACATTTCTAGTCCAAACATATGAGAACAGATTTGTTTTGATTATACTTATATGATTGTTATTGAACAGGATCAGTACTGGTCCCGCACTGTCGTTATATACTAGTCCAAAAACTAGTTACATCGGACAGTTTCGTGAACAAGAAAAAAATTGATATGTTTTTTTTTACAAACAAATTAATTAATAAATTTTATGAAGTTGTTTACTGGGGTCGAACCAGTCATCAATCGAGTAGTCTTAAGTTGAATTTTTTGTGGCGGTTGTTTTTGTTTTTTAGAAAACAATAAAGAATATATGACGTATAAAATAATTTTTCCATACATTCGGCTTAATACTTATAATTTATTCGGCAGCTAGTTATGCTACCGAAGTGTAAACGGTGTCAATTGGTGTCAATAAGAACGATGTTTATTACATAAATCGGGTCATGTCTAGCATTACATTGCCCTAGTCCTTGTACTAGTTGGCATGGACTAGAAATTGGTCTGTGGTTGGTTGCTGGGTGAATATATACACAAATCTGAAAAATCCATGTATGTATGCTTGAGTGCATGCATACGTTTAACATTAGTAATATTTAGAAAACAATAATGTGATTTCATTGAATTATAATCTGCTTTGGTTTACTTTATCAACTGTTTACATTGTACGTTCATTATATATTGGGTCATATAAATAGTATCCGTGGTTTTTCGTTATAAGATAATGTTCGTACCAACAAATCTGGCAACACTAGTCTGATTATGTCAAACGAACACATGTTTGAAAGGTGGCATTTCAGGCTACATTTTGTGAGAAGACAATTGTGTAATTCGCTGGTAGTGTAAATAGTTACACTTACTTTACTTTACTTTTAATGGCACAACAGCCCATTGAGGGCCTAGGCCGAGCTTTTCGCTTTTCGCATCCACTCATGTTGTGCGTGTTATATTTGTACATGAATGGAAGGGACCTACAGTTTAAAGCCGAATCCGAACGGCGAAGGAAAAGCTTTTCATAGCAATTTTTACTCTTGTAGGTTTGCCATTGCCTGCCAAGAGGTGGTGCCGTGTAGAAAAATTATTTTTTTCTCTTTTGTTATTTTATTTTTATTTTGCCTGTGCCGAGATTCGAACCCCGGACACTCTGCGTAGCAGTCCAACGCACTACCACTACGCCACAGCGACCACACAATAGTTACACTAGCGACGAAAATTTGTGAAATATCTGAAGAAATTCTTTGTGATACTAATGTGATTCTTTATTACTATAGAAAAGTTAAAACCGCTGCAAAAATATGCCGAAAATATTTTGAGGTTTACGGTGAAGAACGCTGGACCCAAGAGTGGTTTTCTTGATTCCGTTCCGGAAATTTCGATATCAAAGACGCACCTCACTCTGGTCGGCCAGTCACTGAAAAAGCCGATGAAATTTTGCAACTGGTGCAGCAAGATTTCAAACCTGTGCTCGTTTGACATAATCGGACTAGTGTTGCCAGATTTGTGGATACCAATATCATGTTGTAACGAATCTTGTAACATAAAACTGCGAGTACTTTTTCTATGACCCAATATTAACATTTAATAGTAATCGTAATTACTTAACTATTTCTCCTCCTTCTTTTTCACCCCTTTAAACGCTCTATGACGTCGACAATTCATTGTGTGTATGTGTGTGTGTGTGTTTGTGTTCATGGCTAAACAAACACAGTGTGAAGCTTTAAAAGGATTAGGATTTCGACGTGGCTCCTATAAATGCATTTGCCGTAAGGGTTATTATTTTCCTGATACAACATTAACGCAGAAATTCTTCAATGGCAGCTTACTGGAGGAAGAATATGAGAAACTGATGCTGGTAAGTGTTTGTGATAGTTATATTACTATAATTAATTACACATGGTCACTGCCTCATTCAAGCGGCGTATATGTAAAGCACATAGACTGAAAGACTGAAGCTGAAGAAGTGAAATTGTTTTTCTTTACTAAGTATATTCAATTCCTTTTGTAAAATATGTTATTAAACTAATTAAAAATTTTACTTCAATAACAATTCTCTTGTTTGTAAATTGTACAAATACGCAAACTTATTATATAATGAAAACATTAATACTAACTTATTTTGTTATGAATTCCCTTGATTTCCTCCTTCATTTTTGATTCTTCTCCACTTCGTCTCCAGGGAAAAAATTCCACCTACAACATAATCAATGAATACGAATGCCTACCGTGCGCCGAAGGCTGTGATTCTTGTGAGGATGGTTCCCCCTGCATAGCAGCGTTAAATTGGCCAATGCGCACCAGCATTTTAGTGTTGGCTTGCACAGTTATTGGATTATTGCCGCCGGCTGCATGGTTTACATTTCGCTATCAACAAGTTAAGGTAAGTGAAAAAATAAATGGTATACAATTGAAAGAAGCCAGTGGTCCCTGAGAAAGAAAGTTATAAAAATTGTACTTTGCTCAAAATTACAAAATCAACAAAACTCAATTTGTGCGTTAACTAAGTAAGTACACATAAAAACAAGTATATAGTATAAGTAAATAAGTAGTACATATCCTAACCTTAACGTCAGCGCAACAGGAATACGTCCTTATGTTGTGAGCGGAATGACCGCAAAATCCCGGTCAACTATACAAGGTACAACTTAACTGAAAACAAAAATAAAATTAAAAATAACGGCAACCAGTTACAATACAAAAGCAACAACATTAGTGGACAACAAAAATATAAAGTCTGATAAACTTTCGCAATATGACGCCAACATTGCCACAGCTGCAGGGAAGAGAAAATTTAAAAAATATGAAAATGAAATGTTGTATATCCGCAGGATATTGTGTGTATGTGTTCGAATGTTTGCCTGTGTATGTAAGTATGTGTTCTAGCCTTGCTCATATTCTACTCGCAAGTAAATGTGCAATATGTAGCAACACTATCGTCTGCGGTTATCAAGCTTAAGAGAAGCGGCATATTCCAATTTGCTTTAATATTTTGCACAGCTTTTGTTTTTTTTTTTTTTTATTCATCTTGTTCTCTTCCAGCAAGGATGTTAGGTTTTTAATGGATTTTATTTTCAGAATTTCTTTACTTGGAAATTTCAATTGACAATTCAAAGTTGGTTTTCAGATAGCAGCTGCCTTCATCTCGTTTTTCATTTTATAATAATTATGTACTTGAATTTAGAACTAAACAAAAAGAAAATTTTGTTAAAACTCGATACTGTTTTTGGTTTGACACTATTGGAACTAAAAACTAGGTATTAAAATCACAGCATTTTGTGCTTCTGGCTCGTATATAAGGACAATTTTCCTTCAAATCGAGCCAGTTGTCCAAATCTGTTGCTTAGATACCTATGAAATTCTCTGTTGAATTGAAACTGTGAACATTAAAAAAAAATTATCAAATTTTTAATCGGAAGGTAGAAATTATCCGTTGGAAAGCCGACAATGTTTTAGTTATCTTTCCTTTTACCTCCTGTGTTAATCATAGAAGCTAAGTAGAATAGAAACACGGAAATTTTCCTTCTCTGATCCATCGCTACTGCTTCGAACATAAGGAAATTATCCTCCTGGTATCGGCTAGGGTAGAATACATTGTGCAGGCCTCCTCCCAAACCATTCGACAAATGGAAAATATAGCAAAGACAATGACAGTCCCGAAAACTTCGTCCCTTCGATTCACGTACTAACATGAATGGAAGGGAACAGCTCGGCCTACGCCTTCCATGTACTTTTATGCCATTAAAAGAAGAAGAAAAAGTAGGTTTAAATAAAATAAAAAATCAAGGAGATTGTGATTGAACTAAAAGTGATTTTGGATTGAACCAAGCAATTTGTTGGTTCACAAGAAAAAGAAAAAACAAAAACGGTTCGGTTCAAGTAACTCAAACGCATATGGTTCGGCCATCCTTCGGCTCGGTCTGCATCCTTGAATCAAACATACAGGTTTTGGATAAATTTTCAAACATCGAAATTAAGTTACTACATAAACCATATGTGTAATTTTTACCTAGGTCATGTACAGGATAACATGCAAATTAGTTGAGAATAGCAGTAAAAAGTGTTGCGTACCAGAAATAAAATTAGTCAAATGCCTGCCGAAAAACGATTTAGAAAAGAATTCCTGGAAAAGGTGTCTCATGCCAGCCTGTTAAGCTTAAATCCTGACGTACTATGGCAAGCCAAGTAGAAATGCTTCTTGATCTAACGAAACACAAAATAATTTTAGTAGTTTTATTTTTCTCTTAGTCGTTGCTAATTTATTCCACAATTAAAGAACAAATCGTTTCAGCTGTCAGAAGCAATTATTATTATCCTGCTGTATAGTTTTCAGAATGGCAATTCAAAAATGTTTTTCAACGCTTTTCAGATTTTTATTGCATTTCTGGCTTGATGCTAATACTACACTTTATGCTTTTTTTATTCATATTTAGTTTCCCTTATCTTTCAGGTTGTGCGTGCCGCTAGTCCAGCGCTTCTACGTGTCATTGCCTTGGGTGCTTTCTTCATTTATTGCACGGTAGGTTAAGAATACATAGAAATACTTATATAATTTTCTATATTTTAATTTATAATTTCACAAATTAATAAAAAGCCATTTTAAGCTTTAAATATAATAGTATTTCAAAATTTATGAACCATAACAAATTTAAAACTGAAATTTCTATATAAACTATATTCCTCACATTTTTCTATTTTTTTTTTTTTTTTTTGTTCCATTTAGATAAACTTATTAAACTTTCTAAATTTTTTGTTAAAGCATCATAGTATTTGAAAGATTTCATTTAAAAATTATAAATTAAAATTTGTTTATTAAATTGTATGTGCTAGGCAAAGCTGCAACCAAAGTTGCTCTTTTCTACACAATTTAAAATGAATTGAATGTGTTCAACAAAATAACTCACTTTTCATGCAAAATTAACAACTTAAATAATGAGAAGTTCACTTGCTAACTTTATTGTAGTTAATATCATTTACAAACACTTTGTTTTACATAGAGGAGAGGTGTACTTAGGTTCCCAATACCAAAGAACTTTTATGGCGCAAAGAGCCCATGTAGGGCCTAGGCCGTGGTTTGCCAAAGCCTGGCAATAGGTGGTGCCGTGTAGAAATATTCTATTTTTTTATTTTGCCTGTGCCAATATTTGAACCCTGGACACTCTGCGTAGTAGGCCTGCGCACTGCCTATTAACGCAAAGCTCGGCCAAGGGCCCCCTTTGGCTGTGTGCCATTAAAAGTAGAAAGAAAAAACACAAAGGTTTGAAGCTACCTTCACTAACACTTACTTATAGACAATGATTTTTCACTTTACTTCTACCCTCCTCTCCTTCTCTTTGGAAAGTTTTTGGTATCCAGAAATGCTTTTAAAAATTATCATGGTAAGTAAATAGCCTGAAATAATGACATATTCCTGAATTTATTTCCTAATAAGCTCCTCATAATACAAACGAGATGCATTCATCCTAACTCACCGATCGAAAACTCTCTAAATATAAGGTATAGAGAAGTACGTAAGGTTGGTGTAAAAATAAAAAATTGTTAAACTTTATCATAACTTTGCTTCATCCACCAAAGTTGTAGGACAAAAAAAAAAAATATATATATTGCCATCAAATCCCATCAGTACACCACCAAAAACTTGAACTCCATTAGTTGTGTATATAAGAAATCGGTCAGAGCAGTGTTCTCTTTCAAAAAAATCAACCATTCAAGGTAAGGTTGAGTGAATATTCAGAAATCGAATTTTGACTGTAATGCGGGACATTAGCTGAGGGACGCGGCTACTTTAAACGGTTCCAGAATTCCGGGATATCTCGCGATATCCTGTCCCAAGGTGGACTGGTTGTCACAAAGTTTGATTGAACCACCTAACATGTTAGACTGCCATTGGATTAGCTCAGAATATATTAAACATAAGAAAACCACTTCAAATTAGTTTTAATCAGTACTTACTAACCTTATTTTTCCCCCCCTTAATACTAACGGTCGCCTGTGAGGGTACTTTAAAAAAAATACAACTTTTTAACCCCTTAAATTTATTCAAAAAAAAGGGCCAAAACATATATTATATGTTTCTAAAGTAAGGAAATTAAATAATTCAATAACTTTTTTAATAATAATAACAATAATTCATTTTGAATAAGAACACATTTTTATCATCTCATTAAAAAAAATTTTAATGCAAACGAACCTAAATAATTCATATATCATTTTAAAGGTATTCATCCTTACTTTCAAACTTAAAAATAATTAACCATTTAACTTTTATATTATAACTTGTACATAAAAATGAAATCAGTCTTTTTTTGCTTTACATTGATAACAATTTGGTGATCTATGTTCCAGGCAGTAAGTTTTTTTACATTTTATGCAGTAAGAAACACACACTCATACGTTTTTTCTTCGCTGGGCAAAAGCTGCAAAGTGAACGTTTTCCTTTTTTTATTTCGCCACTATTATCTTCCTGATTTTCAGAAGTCCTGATCGTGGTAATTATTGCCTCACGAACTCTTTTCGATATAGCAGGTCTATCCCCCAAACGGATAGATCACCAATTCTGGAACAAATCTTTGCTCAAGTCTTTCATAAAGTCTCTCCTAGACAATGGCTTTATCTTAGCAGTTTCACAATTTGAAACATACAGTATGTAACTGTTTAATACTGCCATATTTATCATATCATAAAGTACGCAAAGTGGCCAGCGACTTGTTTTGCGGTTGCAACTTGAGTGACCACACATCTGATCATAGGTGTCAACAGCTTCTTTTTGTTTCGTTATAACACTCGATTATTGATGGTTTCTTCGACATTAGGTCAATGGTTGCTTTATCATGCATGGTGGAGAGTAAGAGAACAGTCTTTTGTGGTTTCGGTTTTGAAAAATTTTTCACATCAGATATGATGGATGAAATACTCATTCGCAGCAACGAAGATAATGAGATTAAGGCAACCAAGTATAAGAGGCAGACTAAAACAATATCACCGACTGAAAAGTAGTAACTTCGCGCTTTAATTGGTTTTGAGCGGTACGATGAAGAACAATCACTTGTCAAGCAAAGAACTTATTGATCCTACGCTTTGCAGTCATGAGCATGGAGAGATTTGAATTTCTCATAAGATGCCTACATTTTGACGATCGTAGCACTCGAGAAAGCCGAAAGAAAAGCGACAAATTTGCGCCGATATGAAATATTTAGGAAATCTTCATTAAGCAGTGCAGAGATCTTTACAAGCCTGGTTCATACGTAACCATAGTTGCACAGCTTTTGGAATTCAAGGTTCGTTGTCCGTTTCGAATGTATATACCGAATAAGCCTGCAAAATACGGGATAAAAATAGTTTTAGTGTGCGATGTTAGAACTAAATATATGTTTGACGCCTCTCCTTACTTGGAAAAGAAGAACGGCACAACTATTGGCAAGCCTTTAGGCACATATTATTGCAAGCTGCTCACGAAAACTATACACGAAAACACCAATCGAAATTTAACTGCTGATAATTGGTTTACTTCTATACCTTTAGCTGAGCAGTTGCTTGCCGATCCGTATAACCGAACCCTCATTCGGACAATCCGAAGTAACAAAAAATAAGTTCCAGAAGAGTTCAAAGATAATACATCCTGTCGTGCTGGAACGTCCATGGTTGGCTTTCACTATAAGCTCATTCTAGTTAGGGCTTTATGAGATTTTTGTTTCCTTCTTTTGGTCCTGGCATAACATGATCTATGTCCCTAGCATGAGTTCGCATTGAACTTTTTCTCGACGAAGATGGCTCAGAATGCTAAACGAAATTATTCTTGCCTCGTATAACAGGTGTGGAAGGATTGATGATAACTTCGCCCTCTTCGATGTGGTTCCGATTGGATCTTGGTGGACAAAGTTCTACGTTGACTGAACACTAGTAGCATTTGGTTTACTTACAACTATATTGTTCGTGTCATCGTCAGATTCAGCAATATAATTACTTTACTTACTTTACTTTTAATGGCACAACAGCCCATGGAGGGCCTAGGCCGAGCTTTTCGCATCAGCAATATAATTAGGGTCAGCAAAACTGTCATCCGAATCAAAATCTTCTTCCAAATTGGCCTCACATTCGCTTCCATTCAACGATATTTCTACCAACCTTTCTAGCAGTTGTTCTTCAGAAGTAGCCATCTCGATAAGTAAAAAAAATTAAGTTCAGAACAAAAAATAGGTAAAAAAAACGTTAAAAACTAAAATAAGACAAAGAAAAAAAAAAACTTTACTACTAACGTTCGCCTGTCAGACGTCAAGAGGGAGTGTAATTCAGCCGCTCAAAGGCGTCTGCTCACAAGCTCGTACAGCGCTAAACTGTGTTAGCGTAAACGCTTGCTTTGATCGCTAGAGGCGTTCGTGAAATATCACGAGAAAACCGAATTCGTTCCGCCTCACAGGCTAAGGTTAGTATTCTAGGGTTAATGAATTTGGCCTTCTGGAGGAAATCTGTTAAAGAATAATTGTACTTTAGCATAATAGGTATAATGAGTATTCAGAAAAACTATAAAATTTTTGATCCAAAATTTTCGTAGCTTTGGTATATATAGCCTTTCTGAGGAAAATTTTAAGGAAAATTGTAGATAAAATAAAATGTTATCAATTTGTTAACAGTTTTGTGTAAACAAATATCGATATCGTGACAATTAGTTCTAGGGTTCTAGTTCTACCTTATCAACACCGATATATTTGCTTTGTGTTGTTTTTGGTTTCAGTAGAAAAATGTGTAGTGGTCGCTGTGGCGTAATGGTAATGCGTTGGACTGCTACACAGAGTGTCCGGGGTTCGAATCTCGGCACAAGCAAAATCAAAAAGGAGAAAAAATAATTTTTCTACACGGCACCATGGCACCTCTTGGCAGGCAATGGCAAACCTACAAGAGTAAAAATTGCTATGAAAAGCTTTTCACTTCGCCGTTCGGATTCGGCATTAAACTTCCATTCATGTACAAATATAACACGTACAACATGAGTGGATGCGAAAAGCTCGGCCTAGGCCCTCCATGGGCTGTTGTGCCATTAAAAGTAATGTAAAAGTAAAGCAAAATGTGAAAAGCCTATTTAGGAAAATCAAGTGTCAACTGAAGCATGGTGCAATATTCTTCATTGGCCTCCCGTAAAACCGGCCCTGGCAATGGTTGAATGTATTACATAATATACATTCACTTCAGTGCTTTCGATTCATACAGAATTTTACATATCCATTACAAATAAATTCTACACTTTAATAGTAAAATCAAAAAAAAAATATTGAATTCAAACAAAACATTGAAAAACCAAATGGTGATAATATTTCACTTGTACTTGACATTAATTAAAATACTGAAATAATGAAAGATATTATGATGTATGTAAAAATGATCAAGGCTTGCTCTAAAGTGTACAAAAGTTGGTATCCTTTACCTTTTTACCCTTTTTTTATTACTTTATAAAGTATCAGAAATATTTTTTCAACTTCATGTAACCGCAATTCAATTGGATATGCACGAGTATGCACCAGCATAGGGATTGGGATTATCTTCATCATCATCATCATCAATATTGCGAAAGTGTTTATTCCATTTTATTTCAAATCAATTTCATTTATTGTAATTTGATTGATTTACGAGCAGCCGTGAAAACATTCCCACATAAAATAAATAAATGGCATATTTGAAAAAAAAACAATAAAAAACATTTTGGGAAGATCGATAACGACCTGCATAGCCTTCACCAGTCACCATCTTCCCCATCATCTCCCTGACTTCCCTTTAGCCACTTCAGTAAATTCATGCCCATTAATCTTTTTGATTTTTCATATTTTTTGATTGTTTATTATTTATTTGTGTTTGCGTAAATTTTTGCTGTCGCTTTGATATCAGAGCTACAAAGAAGCAACCTAAACTTTTATAATCTACACTTTACACTCATTTGCAGATTGTTTAACTTTGTTGATTTCTTTTTGGAATGTACATATGTAGCTATGAGGGTATAAGTACGAGATATCATTACTTTAACGTAGAAAGGCCCTTAATAACTATTTTTTTATACTTACTTTTTGGCAGATTCTGATGATTTTAAATAAGGTCCATTCAAATTTATGAAATATGTTGTTGGAAAAAAATGTTTGTTATGTCCTTTCTACATTAAGGTAACGATATATGTACGAGTAAATATGTCTTCTTTTTTTTTTTGATTTTTATTTGTTGTTTGTTTATTTATTTTTAAACATTTCAGTTGTATTTGATTTACACACACAATTTAAGTTTCACGAATAAAATCAGTACGAAAACAACAATGGAAAAAGATCAAAACATAAAATAAATTGAAATTGCTCCGAGTCAAAAGATATGAAAGTTAAAAAAAATATTCATTTTTTTTGGTAAGTTATTGTGCACCAAAAAAAATTGACAGCATACAAAAAAATCAAAATTAATTAAATGAAAAAGTATACAGTAAACTCCGGTTGAGTACCGCTACCGAAGATGTCAGGCTTTTAACGTACTTAAACAGGGAAGATACTTAAAAGAATCCCGCTTAAGTACCTGTAGATAGTTACGAGCAAATTTACTTGTCAACCAAATGACAGTGCAAAAAATTCATCTTGCCAATTGATCATTGTCGATTAACAATACAATAATCGAATAATCTATTGTATGAATGCTGTCCCATTTTTTAAATTTTTATTTATTTGATGGATACAATACATATAAATTTTTAAAGTTGTATTTCAAAGGGGACAATTAAAAGCAATTTTTTTATGTGCGGATAAAATGTAGTTGCACTCAAGTGATTGTAATACTAAAGCGAGAAAAACTTGAAAGTGGAAATTTCTATTGATTTTTGCAGAAAAAAATAAGAAGCAGCAAATTAGAGGCAGCTCAATAGCAGCTGACAGCTGGAGGTGATTTCGCAGAACATGACAAAAGGAATTTCTCTACTTTCTTATGTGGGTGAACCCGTTGTTGTGGTTGGACTGTTACGCAGAATGTCCGCAGAGTTTGATTCTCGGCACGGGCAAAATCAAAAAGAAAAAAGACAATATTTCTACACGGCATAACCTCGACAGGCAAAGGCAAACCTACAAGAGGTAAAATTGCCTATGAAAAGCTTTTTCACTTCGCCGTTCGGATTCGGCATTAAACCGTAGGTCCCTTCCACTCATGTACAAATATAACACGAGCAACATGAGTGGATGCGAAAAGCTCAGCCTAGGCCCTCCGTGGGCTGTCGTGCCACTACAACAAGAAGAAGAACCCTTCGTTGTGCATGCCAAAAATTTATAAATTGTTAATTTGTAACATACGAATATTTTGACAGATTTCTTATTGGATTTTTGATTACAGGTCCTTGAATACTTACTTGACCCAAAAACCGGGTTAACTGAATAAACCGGTTTTCGCTCATTTTAAATAAAACGTCATTTATTTAACAGATTTATTTGAAAGTGTAAATATGTAATGAGTATATGTGGTCGCTGTGGCGTAGTGGTAGTGTGCTGGACTGCTACGCAGAGTGTCCGGGGTTCGAATCTCGGCACAGGCAAAATCAAAAAATAGAAAAAATAATTTTTCTACACAGCACCACCTCTTGGCAGGCAATGGCAAATCTACAAGAGTAGAAAATTGCATATGAAAAGCTTTTTCACTTCGCCGTTCGGATTTGGCATTAAACTGTAGGTCCCTTCCATCCATGTTCAAATATAACACGCACAACATGAGTGTATGCGAAAATCGGGGCCTAGGCCCTCCATGGGCTTTTGTTCCATTAAAAGTAAAAAAAGTATATGAGAAGAACTGAGAGGATTTTTGTTGTTGAAATTTTGACAAGCAGATGCCTCATAGCTGATTATACATCACAGTTGCTATCCCGCTTCTTCTTATAGGGAGTTTAACTAAAAGTAGTTTGCCAAGAGTAAGACAATAATATTAGCTGTGGGGCATCATCTTTTCAAAATGACATCATCTTTCCCTCAATTTCTTATCATGCACCATTTTTACACATATACATACATACTCTCATATATCATTTTCTTATAATCAATGTGAATTGGATTAAATCTAAAGCTAATTAACATATAAGAATAAAAAATAGGTCATTTATATCGGTTCACTTTTAGTTCAGTCTTAAACAAATGAACATAGAAAAAGAAGAAGTTCCACATTTCCAAATATATTTTGACTAGATTTATCTGCAATTTTGATAATTTCACTTCAACTGCTTTTCCTTGTGGTCAGTCACTTCTTGACTTTGAAGATTTCAGTTCCAAAACCAATATGTGAACAGCTCTTATAGACATAGTTTATAAGAGCCCAATTACCTTTGGGCACAATTTTGTTTCCACTCGCATTTATTCGAATACATATCGCAAGTAACCATGCTAAAATAACCGATTTTCGAATGATATTAATAGTGGAATTATAAGGAAACCAATTCGATTACATTTCAGTTCTAAACGGTTAAACGAAGACGGCTTTCGCCACTCTACTTGTGTTTCAAATCTCTTAATTGCTAATATTAAACAGGAAAAGTTAGCATTTTGAAACAAGCCAATCCCATTTAAATTTGCGTGAATACAAAATTCTCATGCCTACTTAAATAATCTGGAATTAAAAGAAAGTAAAATCAGCCAGTTTTGCTTCTTTAAAGTATTTAACCAATTTTTTTTGTTTTTTGAAAAATAAAGGAAAAGAATTTAAATGTTATGAGGAAAAATATACTCGTACAGCAAAAATATGTGGCAATGGTCAAATTGAAAAAAAAAAAAATTACCTATTTCACATAAATATTTCATTTAAATTACATTTTCCCATTACCATACAACACTGTCCAGCATTTACAACCCCGTGATTTTACTTAAGTCAATATTAGTTGTGTTTCTTTTGACGCGTGTATATGATAACTATCGCAGTGACAAAAGAAACGGCTCATCCGTGCTTAATTTTTTGTGAACAAAACTTAGTCGCACTAAGTTTAAATTTAAATAAATTTATATAACAAATAAATAAAATTTCGATCCAGAAAATAACTTAAAATTCAAAAGTCAACCTTTTTTCTCTCGGAGACATGTTTTTGTTTTACTGTATTCAAAATACAAATGTGCGACGCGACTCATTTTTGGCTCAATTGATACGTGAATAAGCAGAGTTGCCGTATTTGGAGTGAAGATCAGCCAGAGGCAATTCCGCAGCTACCAATGCATCCCGAAAAATGCACTGTTTAGTGTAGCAGGCAGGTTTATCGGCAGCTGGCATCATTGGGCCGTACTTTTTCAAAGACTATGAAGGCTGCAACCTTATGGTCAATGAAGAAAGGTACCGGTACAGTTGGATGATAACATACTTTTTTTGCCGAAAATGGTAGAATTGGTTCCAACAGGACGGTGCCACATGCCACATGCCACACTGCACACTGAAACCATGCATCAATTGAGAGGCGAATTTGATGAGCAGTTAATCTTACTTTTTGGTGTAGTCAATTGGCCTCCAAGATCGTGTGATTTGACGCCGTCAGACTATTTTTTGTGGGGCTATGTTAAGTCTCTTGTCTATAGGGACAAGCCAAACACGATTGTTGCTTTGGAAGCCAACACCAGCATCAATGACGATTGGTGAGATTCCGTGATGATGTGTGAAAAAGTGAGCCAAAATTGGACCTTCAGAATGGACCACTTGAAGCGTAGCCACGGGCAACATTTAAGTAAAATTATCTTCAAAAAGTAAATGATAGGAATTGATTTATCGATTCAAATAAAAATTTCATTCTTACTTTACTTTTGATGGCACAACAGCCCATGGAGGGCCTAGGCCAAAATTTTCGCATTCACTCATGTTGTGCGTGTTATATTTGTACATGAATGGAAGGGACCTACAGTTTAATGCCGAATCCGAACACTTCTCCGTTTCATTGCTTTTCATAGAAATTTTTACTCTTGTAGGTTTGCCATTGCCTGTCAAGAGGTGGTGCTGTGTAGTAAAATTATTTTTTTTACTTTTTGATTTTGCCTGTGCTGAGATTCGAACCCCGGACACTCTGCATAGCAGTCAAATGCACTACCACTACGCCACAGCGAAAAAATTGCCTATGAAAATTCACTTTCATTCACTTTTGTAAAATCTCTATATATGTTCAAAAACCAAGCTTAAAAAATCACCCTTTAGTAGATATCACCGCGATATAAGCACACATATTTTTAAGCCGCTATACGCTACAAAAGAAACACAGCTTTTTTCAATAGTTACACGCAATATTGCAACCCGATTCAAATCAGCCTGATGTAATAACGAACTTTATTACAGTTTTATAATGTTTTCTCAAGAATATTGTACTGAAACAATCCACAAAAGAAAAACTGTTTACAGAACTAAAACTCTCGCTTCGAAAATCAAAAAAGAATCCGAAGTTTCCACAGTCACTTCCCAGCTGCATTGACTCTAGTGTATGAAACTAAAAAATGTCTTGACTCAATAAAACGATAGTTATACCATAGATACACCAGACACTACCAAATTTAAAATTTACAAAAGAGAACATTTCAATGATATTTTTTAATTTATATATATATATATATATTATATACTATAATATATTTATTTATTTTATATGAAATTTTCAATATTATTTTTAATTTCTTTATTCACAAGAACAATCGTAATTAAAAGGTAGGTTTTTTTTTCATTTCATCGTCAAAGGTAAAATCATTTTACAGCAGTGATTCCAATTAAAAAATTCCATAACAGTGATTATTTTTGATACACCTACAAGTATATACATACCATATGAAGCATGTGAAAATGTTGGCAAAATATCAACAAAATTAAGAGTAAATTCACCACAATCTGCTAGATTAAAATAGCATATTTTAAATCTGCATGGAAATAAAACAAGCTGATGCTTTCTCGTAGATATTTTAATGAAATATTTTCGCATTGCGTTCATTTTTATTAAAGACTTTTTCATTAACAGTGTTTAACACGAGTGTTCGTCTCAGATAATGATTTAGAAAATATGCCCACGAGAGATTGAATCAAAATATCTTTTTTCAGGACGGGGTAAAATCGAATGGGAGCAGTACACCTCCAAAAAGTACTGGACATAAAAGGCGACCGGTTAATTACACTTTAGGCATAGAATTGTAATGCAGGATTAATGAATTGAAGGGCTTATAGTCAAAACGAGATAAGCCATAATTTCTAATTTCTACAGAAAAGCGAAAGAACGCTCGCATTTCTGTAATTTGTTAAATGGAAAAATACCAAAACTAAATTTCTGAAAAATTATATAAAAAAAAAGCAATTAACATTTTAAAAATCTATAAACACCAAAATATGGGCATGTGTTGGGAGAACCAAAAAACAAAGAAAAATCGCATTTCGTTAAAGTGTAGCTTATCATGCTTTGACCGCGCAACCTTCTGTTATAATCATGACACAGGCCTGCAGGGTTTCAGATGGTGGAATAAAAATAGTGATTACTTAAGTATTATTTGGTGTTGAATCCAAATGAGTTGTCATGTCAGTGTTTCGAGAAATCTTATGTAAATACTTAGTACAAAAATTCTATCATACAGAGTATATTTTTGAGTACAGTAAACCCCGATTAAGTACCTCAGCTGAAGATGTCAGGTTTTTGAGATACTTTCGCGGGGGAGGTATTTAAAATTGAAAATTTCTATGGGTATTTGCAGAAAAAAGTAGCAAATTCCTGGCTCTTACGCGAGAAGGGCACTTAAGAGAGAGGTACTTAACCGGGGGTTACTGTAATTACAACAGTACAACACGAGATTTCTTTTCTTAGATCGTAAATGGTGAATCTTATAGTTTGTCACGAATATGAAAACAAAATTTCACCCACAGTTTTTGAGAAATTTTGAAGCCATAAATCGAAAAGAGCCGTTTCAAGAGTACGTTGTAGTACTTTTCATTGTAAAAAAAATCGAACAGAATCACAAAAAAAATTTAAAGACCAATAGCTTAAATATGCTTCTTACAGCTTCCATTTTATAGCTTGTTAATATGGTATTGCTACTTTAAGATTAGTTTGAAATAAGAGAGTAGGTCCCACACTCATAAGATTCACAACTCATTGCAACATAATTATTATTTGTAGCGCACGTAGGTTAATTCTCATCGATTTATAAATTCTGAACACGAATTCAACCAAAAGCATTACATTTGTGTTTCACATTAAGTTTACGAGCAATAAGAGAAAAAAATTTCATAATCAGACAACTACTACAAAAAAATGTATTTTAAATTTTTAATCTTAATGCTCTCGTAAACTTTATGTGATTTAAAAATTCTGCTTTCGAGTTCATGCTCAACATTGGAAAATCAATGAGAATAACCCTACGAGGCCTAAAAAATAGAAATTATGCTGCACTAAATAATGAATCAGCTAGTCTGGACCCTAATCCATCGAAAAGTAGCAATACTGGAAAGCTACGAGTATAAAATGGAAACTGTTAAGAAGTATACACATACTTATAAGCTATTATTTTTAATAGGTTGTAGAAGCATTTTTTTACTATGAAAAAGTACCACAAAGTAACCTAAAAATTACATTTTCGATTTTTGTTCTCAAATTTCCCGAAAACTAAGTTTTCAGATTTTGTGAGCGACACAAAAATTCTGTTTTTGCTACTTTCCTTTTGACGTTTATATTTCTGACAGTTCAAGCGTGATTCTTGAGATATGTCAAAGTAAAAAATGCTCAGTTTGGTTTGCCATTTCATTATGAATAGACTTTCGCCTTCAAAACGTTTGCCAATTATTGAAATTTATTATCAAAATTCGTGCTCTGTGAAAAATGTGTTGCGCAAGCAAAATTGTCTTCAGCGACGAGGCTCATTTTTTGCTCAATGGATACGTAAATAAGCAGATTTGCCGTATTTGGAGTGAAAGGGTGAAGACCAGCTAGATAAGACCAGCAGCTACCAATGCATCCCGAAAAATGTACTGTTTGATGAGGTTTATGGACCGTACTTCTTCAAATATGATGAAGGCCGCAACGTTACGGTCAATGGAGAAAGGTGTCGTTCGATGATAACAGTATTTTTGTTGTTGTCAAAAATGCAAGAATTAGACTCGGCCAACATGTGGTTCCAGTACGAACACGACGGTGCACATGCCACATGCCACACTGTTTGCGAAACCATGCATCAATTGAGAGGCGAATTTGATGAGCAATTACGCTCACGTTTTGATGTAGTCAATTGGCCACCAAGATCGTGTAATATGACCCCGTCAGACTATTTTTTGTGGGGCTATGTTAAGTTTCTTGTCTATAGGGACAAGCCAAACACGATTGCTTCTTTGGAAGCTAACATTGAAAGCGTCATTGGTGAGATTCCGATCGAACCGGAATGTGTGAAAAAGTATGCCAAAATTGGACCTTCAGAATGGACCACTTGAAGCGTAGCAGCGGGCAACATTTAAGAGAAATTATCTTTAAAATGTAAATGGCAGGAATTGAGTTATCAATCCAAATAAAAATTTTAAAAACCAAGCTCTTAAAAAATCAAAAAATTCATTTTTCGAATAGATTTAAAGTTTTTCTAATTGGATTAATTTTGTTCGAAATAAGTAAATAAGTATAAATGCAGAATAGTGGGTAGAAATACAAACAATGATCAATGGTCATGTGAGGCAATATAAAGGGATCACTATTTGTTATGATGACTCGTGAGAAATTTTGACAGAATTCAAAAAATTCTGATTTTTCTGTCATTTCTTGCAGTACTGTAAAGTCTGGCATAAATATTTATGCAGATGATAATGATGTGCCATTAGTACAAAAGTAATGAAAATACTAATATTGTAAATATTATTTATCGTATAAAGAAGTCAGCTAATGAGGACAGTGGTCAGAGTTTCGATAGATATTTGATAAGAAGAAAATAGTTTTTTGTTTTACTGTAAAGCTAATGAAAAATTAAAATAAAATTCTTTATAGGGAGCAAAAATTGTTGATACCGGATACTAATTCAGAGCACAATAATTAAAAAAGTATTAATTTTTTGTTTTTTAATAATTTCTAATAAATAAATACTCCTAATCATTTAAAACAATTTTAATTGCACAAGCCTTCGTCTCTATCCAACGGACCCTTAGACTCTGAAACTTCATTATTAAAGTAAATAGGTGCATACATATGCTACATACGAGTATGTACCTATTAATGTGTATGCATTTCTATAAAAGTATTTTCCTCATGTTTCACAGTGTAATAAAGGGAATGGAAAAGAAGCAGAAAACCCTTACACATTTAACATTTACCCTTTACCGCAACTTCTTTAGGGGATAACAATTGGTATTTAAATTCAGTTTATTTATTTTGATATCATTTCTTTTTTTTTATAGAATATTGTCATGTATCCGAATCCGAATTTATTCACGTGCACGGCTCGAATTTGGATGCGTGAAATTGGATTTTCGCTGACGTATGGTGCGTTGATGCTGAAAACATGGAGGTAAATACTGGTACACGCATATACACACATACATACATACAAATAAAATACAATATGTACGAGTAAAAATGTACTTATGTAATTCAAAAATAAACAAATCTTCGAAAAACTTTTAAAATGATATCAATGTTGCAAATAAACATTTTGTGTGACACGCACGCATTCCCCCCTCACCCTCGTACACATACTTACGCACACATATGGTACATAGCTACATACATATGTACCTATACATACGTAATAGTAAAGTTCACTTTTCCTTTACAGAATTTCGGTAATATTTCGCGTACGCTCAGCGAAAGCTGTTAAAATCACTGATGCCGCATTATTGAAACGTTTGGGCATCATTTGTGGTGTGATTGGAACGTGTTTGCTGGTGCGTACCTTAGTTTCACCGCCGGATGTTGTTGTCGGACGAACAGCGGATGATTTGAAAGCATTCTTATGTAAAACAGATTGGTGGGATTACACATTCACATCGAGTAAGTAGAAAAGAAAAACATGAACAAAAGAAAGAAAAAAAAAATCGTTAAGCAAACGATTTAATTGAAGTGAATACCAATTTTAATGAAAAAATATAAGTCCCCACACTCAAACACGCTAACAATATAAAAGATATATACCAAAAAATAAATAAGTAAATTAATTAAAACGGTAGCATAGTGCACAACAAAACTTCCCACGTACAACTTCCTACATCCTACATACTAAGTGTGAACAAAAAGTATTGCTCCATGTTAAAAGCGCACGACTCTATGTGGTGACCTTTTTATTTACTCTGCCCACACAAAAAAGACTACATCTATAGAATTTAATATGCGGGTGTAATTTTTCAGTGTGGAATGACTAAAAATATTTCATTTTAAATTGTGTAACTGAATATGTGGGAGTTTTACAGAACGTGCGGTGTGGTAGTATTTCGAGTTCGGTTTCGTTCTTCAACACTCAATCGAATTTCTATTTCGGTTTCGTTGCGCTTACGGTTTTGTATGTAAGAAATCAAAAGAAGTTTGACAAATCACACACGAGATTATTTACTAAATAAGTATCAAGTAATCTTCTAGGTTTGCGAACTTGCTTGTGTCTCTGGTAGGCATTGCACTTCGCTGTCTTTTTTAATTGAACATACATTCGGTCAAAAAAATACCAGGGGATGATCATTTGAAAAGCCCGCTAAAAGGGATTGTAAAAATTGTATGTCGCTAAGTTGGTGTGTCGAGCCACCCTGCAGACAGTTGCAACGAGAGCTGCTAAGGAGCGATACAGAGAGTTGAGGAGGGAGGAGAAACGTCTTTTCAGGCGCAAGAGAAGAGATGAAGAAAGACGCGAGTTCAATGATATCGAAATGTTGCGGGACAGGAACAAAATTCTTTGAAAGTATAATACGACTGACTGATGATTTGAAGACCGGGGTCTCTTCCTAGAAGGATAAAGACAGAAATCTGGTGGCAGATGTTCAGAGAATAATGATATTGTGGAGTGAGCACTTTTCGCAGCTGCTTAATGACGGTGACGGCAATAATCCCGCCACTGCGGAATCTGCTCCGGAAACCCAAATCACTGACGGCGTTGAAGTACCGCCGCCCGACAATAAGGAGGTCTTAACAGCCATCGCTCGGCTGAAAAACAATAAGGCTGCAAGTGCATATGACCTGCCTGCTGAGTTGTTTAAGACCGGAGGCGAAGAGTTCACAAAACGCATACATGAGCTTCTATGATGAATATGGTCGGATGAAAGCATGCCAAGTGATTGGAATCTCAGCGTACTCTGCCCAATCCACAAGAAAGGTGATTCCACGATTTGCGCCAACTACCGTGGGATAAGCCTTCTTAATATTGCATATAAGGTTCTATCGAGCGTGCTATGCGAAAGACTGAAGCCCATCGTCAACAAACTGATTGGACCTTATCAGTGTGGTTTCAGGCCTGATAAATCCACCACCGAACAGATGTTCACACTACGCCAAATCCTGGAAAAGACCCGAGAAAAACAGATCGACACCCCCCTTCGACTTTCAACAGCACGATTAGGGATCACTTGTACGCCGCAATGTCTGATTTTGCTTTAGCACCCCTGCAAAGCTCATTCGTCTTTGCAAAATGACACTGACCAACACCACCAGCGCAGTGAAAATTGGGAAAGACCTCTCCGCGCCATGTGATACCAAAAGAGGTTTCAGACAAGGTGACTCCCTATCGTGCGACTTCTTTAACCTTATGCTGGAGAAAATAATTCGAGCTGCGAACATCGACATCTCTGGCACTATCTTCTACAAGAGTGTCATGCTGATAGCATACGCTGAGACATCATCAGACATCATTGGTAAAAACGCTCGAGCACTCAGTGCAGCATTCTCCAACCTGGAAAGGGAGTCTCGTCTACTGGGTCTAGTGGTGAACGAGGACAAAACGAAATACCTGAAAGCACTTGACCTTATCAACTGGCGCCACAGCGCGCATAGCAGAGGCGACTGGCGAAGCTTTATAGAGGCGGCCAAGACCGATCATCGATGTAGTGCCAGTTAAGTAAGTTGGCACCACTGTCCTCTATCACGAAGTTAAGTTTGAGCGATCTGTTGATCGGTTAGTTTATTTACAGTGCTTGATTTTATCACTACATCTTTGTTCGATATAAAAATATCGAACAAAGAGTTTGCCTTAAATTATGTATTGCAAATGGAATTTCGTGTGCCGAATCGCTGAAAATGTTACAACAGTAAGTTTACAGTGAATATACTTTATCAAAAACACGTGCATATGAGTGATACAGTGCATTCAAAATCGGTCAAGATGTGGTGGAAGAAAATCGATCAAAAGTCAAGGTAATTTTGATTGTTTTCTTTGATTATCGCGGTGTTGTACACTCAGAATTCTTGAAAGATGGTCAGACGGTAAATAAAGAATATCATCTGGGCGTTATGCGTCAAAAAAGCCAAGTTTGTGGAGAGAAATCTAATGGATTTTGCACCACGACAACGCATCATCTCAAGGCTATTATGGGAAACGTATTTCTGGCCAAAAACTCAACCATAAGGAAGAAATGTTCTCTGGGACATTTTGTATGTATATAAATAAATGTGCCAAAATGTGCCATATTTACAAAAAATACATAACTTTTACAGTAACAGAGTAAATATTTAATTTTTATTTAAAGATTTATTCTCCGACTCAGAAAAACCTTTTGACACTATCCTTATTCGTTCAAAGAGAGAGATATGAAAATGAGGAAGTCAAGTACATAAGAACGAAGATGGAAATAAAAGAATGGAAAAAGGTAGCATAATTTAATATTCCTACATAGTTGGAATATTTAGGAAGTAAAGTAGATTTCAGATATTTATAGTTCATGATAAACTTACTACTGCTTATAGATATTTATAATTCATAATAAGTTAACACAACTTTTGATCAAATACAGCAATCCAATAGTTCAGCAGTCTTGGCTGTCTTAAAGTTTTCGTGTAAATTTTCTAAACAAAAATTTAAGTTCTTTCACATTCCTAAAATAAGAAATTTAGATATGAAATTAGTAGAAAGGATATCTTTCACCACAAAATTTAAGTATTTAGGACATGACTATTTTGTATATACAAGCAGGCCTAACGAAAGTATGAGATACCACCGAATTGTAAAAAGAAAAAGAAACCATCGAAAAAAAAAATGGTTGGCGTCTCCTTAAGAGTTTTATCTCAGACACCAATAACATCGATGTTCATATGTATGTAAAAATATATCGCTACACGTGATAGTATAGGGGTCAAAATCTCAAAAACCGTTTTGGAAGAAAATGTTGGACAGATTCAAAGATTAATAGGTTCTCAAGCAAAAATTTCGAAATTTGTGGCACAGTGTAATTAATCTCTAGATGCATAAATATAAATATGCATAAATATAAATATGCATACATATGTATGTATATTTATGTATAAGTACACAGCTGTAATACAATTATTTACTCTACTTTACTTAGAATTTATCCAAGCATCAGTTTATGGTAGTTTTTGGTGGTGAATGGTGTTTAAGTTAATACTTACATAAATACGTACAGTTAGTTAAACACGAAACGAAATATTTTTCCCTATTTCCTCATTTCGCTGTGGCATTCAACTTATCCCTTTCAAGGATATATGTTTAAGTAAACTTTTGTTTGAGGCAAAATTATATTTTCACGTAATACGAGTACATTTGATACGTATGTATATATGTACTCGTATGTGGGCAAATTACTTCAGTTATACATTTTTCATTATCATATAATTGAAATTTTGCTATGCATATAAGGGAGCAAAAGAAATTTTCCAAAAATTCGTTTTTCATTTTACATACATTGAGAGAAAAAATTCTGTTATATAAAACGTAAAGTATATTAAATCAATGGATTTTGCTGGTAAATTCCCTCCGAAAGTGCATGCTGCCGATTTAACAGACAATGTGCTGTTGCTTTAAATTTAACAGTGTCAAATGTTGAATGAACATAAATATTGTTATTTTGAAATTTGACATTGAATACTATTAAAATAAAGAGAGTAAATATTGTTATGAGATTGACAGTGAAAACTATCAAATGAACCGAAATTCAATTGTTTCAAAAACAGCAATACAAATAGTAAAAATTCTATTACTAAGCTTGCAATCAGCTGCAAAATCTGTTAAAATAAACGTAAGGCTGTTGACATGGAAGATACTACATAATTTTTTTTTTTTACTACTTACTTTACTATTAATGGCACAACAGCCCATGGAGGGCCTAGGCCGAGCTTTTCGCATCCACTCATGTTGTGCGTGTTATATTTGTACATGAATGGAAAGGACCTACAGTTTAATGCCGAATCCGAACGGCGAAGTGCAAAGCTTTTCATAGCAATTTACTCTTGTAGGTTTGCCATTGCCATTATTTTTTCTACTTTTTTATTTTGCCTGTGCCGAGATTCGAACCCCGGACACTATGCGTAGAAGTCCAACGCACTACCACTACACCACAGCGACCACAGTTTTATTTATTTGTGATAAATATAATATTGCAAACATTTACCTCGAAATATAATTTCACGATCCTTCTTTTCTTCATTTAATTGCACAATAGCCTATGGGGGGCCTAGGCTGAGCTTTACGCATCCACTCACAACATGAGTGTAATATCATGTAATATCTATATTAATAGCTTGTAATATCTTTTACATGAATGGAAGGGACCTACAGTTTTATACCGAATCCGAAAGGCGAAGTGAAAATCTTTTCTTATGCAAATTTTACTCTCTGAGGTTTGCCATTGCCTGCCAAGACGTTGTGCTGTGTAGAAAAATTGTTTTCTCTACTTTATGATTTTGCCTGTACCGAGATTTGAACCCCGGACACTCTGCGTAGTGGGACAATGCACTACCAACTACGCCACGGCGAACATTTTACGAGCCACTTTCGAAATAATTATTTCAATTTACTAAATTCTGACGGAAGCTGAAATTAAAGGTGCCTCTTACGTAAACAGGTTCTGTGGTTTGTTGTAAAAGAGTCAAGTTAGCTTCCAACTGATGTTCTCCGATAAAATTTTATTAGTTTTATGCGGGAAAAATTTTAATGAACACAGCGGAAATCAATTTTTTAAAATATAAGGTTTAAATATTTTTATCGCCTTATGGTATTACCAATATTCAATAAATAATTTTAATACAAGCATTGTTATGAAAATTGCCAATGTAAATGCAAAACCAGTTAAATCAACAAAATTTCATTCAATACGACAAATTTTCTTAACAACAGTGATAAACTGTTGAAATCACAGTTTCTCTTTTCTCGGTGTAGTTTTAGCAATAAAACTTTGCGGTTTTTATGACTAAAATGTGCAAAAATTGCGCTCTTGAAAATCTTTTAATGATTAATAACAATGTGCGACAAATTTTAGGTCAACCATTCGGGCGTCAGACATTCAAGATCCCAATGAAAGTAAATGTCATATATAGTAAACACGGAGGAAGATTCGTCCGGTCAGTTTCAATTTTATATTATGAGCACTTGAAGTTTTTCATATTCAGGCGATCTTTGTGTTTTTTCCCCCAAAATATAATTTTTGTATTGGCTAGATCGTAAATATGGTTAGGAATTTCTTCATGTGCTTTTGCACTCTATAAATTTGAAGAACACTATATCACAAACAAACAAAATTACATTTGCGTTTCAAGCGACTTTCTATAACTACAATTAGTGAAATTATGTTCTTTTGCTGTATTAAACTTAAAAGAGCTTATAGCACAAAATTTTTAACTGACCAGGCCAAACTCTTTGCATTTTTTCATTTCTCTTATGTCTACTTTTACTTATTCGGTGGGTGAATTATACACGCTCGAGAAATTTGTTCTTAGATAGTGTTAGATAGAATATACTTATCAGCTGCGTCTTATTCGCCAAGTAGTTAACCATGTTAACCATGTGGTCGCTGTGGCGTAGTGGTAGTGCGTTGGACTGCTACGCAGAGTGTCCGGGGTTCGAATCTCGGCACAGGCAAAATCAAAAAGAAAAAATATTTTTTCTAGACGGCACCACCTCTTGGCAGGCAATGGCAAACCTACAAGAGTATAAATTGCTATGAAAAGCTTTTCACTTCGCCGTTCGGATTCGGCATTAAACTGTAGGTCCCTTCCATTCATGTACAAATATAACACGCACAACATGAGTGGATGCGAAAAGCTCGGCCTAGGCCCTCCATGGGCTGTTGTGCCATTAAAAGTAAGTAAAAGTTAACCATGTGCGAATAAAACAACCAAGTTGTTAAATCTCTT